>JAYESA010000009.1:149166038-149510431 GCA_036927795.1 Iris macrosiphon | reverse complement strand
AGAGCCAAGATCTCCACCGGTTGTTCAGGATAGCTGAGCGTTGGTCCAACTTCGATCTCCGAGTGATCTAATACATGACTAGGATCTGCCACGTACCGTCTCAGCTGCGACACGTAAAACACATTATGCACTCCATCTAGAGCAGGCGGCAAGTCCTAGTCTATAAGCCACTGTACCGACCCTTGTAAGAACACTGAAGGGCCCGATGTATCGTGGACTAAGCGTTTCTCCTCTGCCGAAACGAATCGTGCCCCATGTCGGAGAATCCGTAGGAACATCAAATCGCCAACCTAGAACAACGATCTTAACATGCAACCTAAACAAAGCAATCACAAACCAAACAAAATAAATCAAAACAATACCTGAAACTTTAGGGTTCTACGGTGACTATCTGCCAATGTCGCTGTCTGTCCTGTGCCACTCGCAGTCTGTCTCTGATAAGTTTTACCTTTTCTGCTGCATCCACGACCATTTCTGGTCCTAACAGGCTCTTTCTCTAACATCATCCCCAAGATAAAGGGGTACGACACCTCCGTCCATATAAAGCCTCGAATGGTGACATCTCAATGCTGGCCTGGTAGCTGTTGTTGTAAGCAAACTCTACCAAGTGTAAATGATCCTCCCAAGAACCTCCGAGATCCAATACGCAAGTGCGTAACATATCTTCAAGAGTCTGAATAGTCCTTTCAGACTGCCTGTCTGTCTGAGGATGATATGAGGTACTGAACTTGAGCTGAGTGCCCAAGCTAGACTGCAGGCTCCTCCAAAAATGGAAGTGAAACGACTATCCCGATCTGAGACAATACTCACAGGAACTCCATGTAATCTGACAATCTGTTGTACGTACATCTCTACTAGCTTCTCCGTCGAAGTACCCACTTTAAAAGGTAAGAAATGGGCTGATTTGGTCAACCTATCCACGATGATCCAAATTGCGTCCTTTCCTCCTGGAGAACGAGGAAGTCCTGAAACGAAGTCCATAGTCACGTGCTCCCACTTCCATTCTGGAATGGGTAAAGGTTGAAGCAATCCCCCTGGCCTCTGTCGATCTGCTTTCACCTGTTGGCACACTAGACATCGGGATACGAAGCGTGCTACTTCGCGCTTCATACCATACCACCATACATGCTTCCTCAAATCTCGATACATCTTGTTGGCTCCGGGATGCATCGAGTACTGAGAGCGATGTGCCTCCTGTAAAACTCTTTCGCGCAGCTCTCCACTTGGCCCACACATCCTCGTGCCATGTCATAAGGATCCATCATCCGCAATAGTGAAATCGTCTATCAATCCTGCCTGAACTTGTGCCCTAATATTCCTTAGGGTCTCATCATCATACTGCGCAGCTCTAATTCTGTCTATCAGATCTGATTGAATCTGCAGTCCCCACATCTGAATCTCAGCTCCTGGAACTAATACCTCAATTTCCAAGCTCTCAAGTTCAGCTAATAAGTGTCTATCCAAAGTCAAGCACATAGCCATTGTGGTACCTGCTCAAGCATCCGCGACTACGTTGGCTTTTCCCTGGATGATATTGTAATGAGATATCAAAGTCTTTCATCAATTCTACCCACCTCCTCTGTCCTTATATTCAGCTTCTTCTGTGTAAACACGTCCTTAAGCTCTTGTGGTCTGTGAAGATCTCCACACGCTCTCCGTACAGATAGTGCTTCCACAGCTTTAGGGCAAAGATAACTGCTGCTAACTCCAGATCGTGAGTGGGGTATAGTTCTTTTTATGAGGCAATAATTGTCTTGAAGCATAGGCAATTACTTTCCCGTGTTGTTGAAGAACGCATCCCAACCCTTTTCCTGAAGCATCACTGTAGATAGTGAATCCACCTGTCCCTGATGGCAACGTCAAAACTGTGTGCTATCGTAAATCTCCTTTTCAGCTCATCGAATGCGGCTTGACATTCTTCTGTCCAAACAAATTCCACATCCTTCTTGGTCAGCCTAGTCATTGGCTCTGCAATCTTGGAGAAGTCTTGTACAAAGTCTTCTATAGTATCCTGCTAGTCCGAGAAAGCTCCTGATTTCAGCTACCGTACCGGGGGTAGCCCATGACTACACTGCCTCTATCTTCTTTGGGTTAACTGAAATTTCGTCACCCGTGTTACCATATGTCCAAAAAATTCAACCTTTTCAAGAAAGAACTCACACTTTTGAAAGCTTCCCGTTATAAATTTCTCTCTCCTTAGAGTTTCTAAGACTATTCTCAAGTGCTCTTCATGCTCTTCTGGGGTTTTTTGAATATACTAGAATGTCGTCAATAAACACCACTTACGAACTTGTCAAGGTACTGGTGGAATACCTTTGTTCATCAAGTTCATAAATACTGCTGACGTGCATTGGTTAAACCAAACGGTATTACTGTAAATTCAAACTGGCCCATATCTGGTTCTGAAAGGTGATCTTCGGCTATGTTTCTTTCTTCACTTTAACCTGGTGATAGCCTGACCTCAAGTCTATTTTGAAAATACCTTCGCTCCGTTCAATTGATCGAAAAGATTCAATCTATCCTCGGCATGCGGGTATTTATTTTTGATAGTGAGGTTATTCAAAGCTCTATAATCGATACACATACGTACCGTGCCATCCTTCTTCGGTACAAATAATATCGGTGCTCCCCATGGCGATGAACTGAATCTAATAAAACCTTTGTCTTGCAGCTCCTCAATTTGTTTCTTTAGTTCTACCAATTCGTTATTGTTAACTCTATAGACATGTTGTGAAATAGGCTCTGCTCCTCTGGCAATCTCAAACTCTGGCTCTCCTGGTGGTCGAAATACTACTCTCCCTTCGTGACAATCTATAGAAGCATGGTGTTTACTTAACCAGTCCATTCCGAGTACAATATCGTATTCTGGAAGTGGCATAACGAGTAAACTCACGCTCAATTCTCGGCCTCCCAATGACACTCTTCGATCCTTGCAACAATCACGGACTTGGATAATGCCTCCTCCTGTCGTGATCTTGCAAGTCCTATCTAATGGTTTCATTTCTAAATGATGCTTAAGGGCATAAGATACAGATACGAAACTATAGGAAGCGCCAGAATCAAATAATACAAGTGCTGGAATATAATCGAGTAAAACTAAACCTGAAATTATGTCTCCAGCTGGCTCGGCCTCCTCAGTGGTCATGGCGTAAGCTCGTCCTTGTGGTGCTCCTCTTTGTTGCTGCTGCTGCTGAGCAAACCTCTCCTGCTGTGATGGAAGTGGAGGTCCTCTCTGCTGCCCTCCTGGTACAATAGGTGCTCTGGCTGGTCCTCTCTGAGCTGCTCCTCCTCCTTGGCGAGTCTGAATAGTTGGGCAGTCCCTCAGCTGATGTGCTGCTGATCCATACTATAAGCAAGTGCCCAACCTTTTTCTGCAGATGTCTCTTGTATGTCCCATCTTTCCGCAATACGAACATGGGGCAACGAGTTGATTATGTCTTTGTGGTTGTTGTTGTTGAGCATGTCCTCGAACTGGTGCCTGTTGCTGGTATTGTTGTTGGTGTTGTTGCTGGTATTGTTGCTGTTATGACCTATGTTGTTGTTGAAAGTGTGGGCGCTTGGCTGGTCCTGTGTTACCTCCGGTTGCTCCAGATGTATCGTGTCCTCTCTTGGGCATGAGGTCCAAATCGTCTTCGATAATCTGGGCATCCATCAGAATACTCTCAAATATAGCAGTACGTCGTCCCAAAGTACGAGACTTGATCTCCCTATTTAATCCCTTCCTGAATTTTCGAGCTTTATCTCCTGGGTCTCGAACCATCGATGGTGCAAATCGAATCAATCGACAAAACTCTTCAGCATATTCGTCGACTGACATGCCTCCTTGGACTAAGTCATGGAACTGACTTTCTAATGCTCCCAAGGCTACGTCAGGAAAGAATTTCTCTTTGAAGAGTTCCTTAAAGTCCTCCCAAGTAAGTCCTTCAGCGGCAAGTCTCGGCTCTGTACGATACCACATCAGTGCGATATCAAACATCTGGCTGCCAGCGGCCTCTATCTGAAGAATCTCTGGAATATGTGATAAGCGCAGATTCCTCTCTATGTCTTCTAACCATTTGTCAGCATATAGTATTCCTTCTGTGCCTTTGAACTCCCGAGGCATCATCCTCTTAAAGTCCACTATGGTACCGGGCCTCTGTTGTTGTTGACCTTGATGTTGCGGTTGTCGTGCTACCCTCTCCACAGCTTGGAGAGTCACCTGATGAGCATTCTCCATGCTCTCTCTTATCAGTTCGGTCTGCGCCTGGTGTGCTTCTGCTTGCATTCTATGTGCCTCAGCTTGAACACGTTGAGCCTCTGCTGTTACTCTCTGGGCCTCTAGCATGCCCTGCATCAGTGCAAACATCTGTGCCCCGTCAGTGGGCACTCCTCCAGGAATTGGTGTCGGTAGTGGTGGAAGGTTGTCTGTCATAGCTGGGGCAATCCTCTGTATAGGTGGAGAAGGAATCCCGTTAGTTGCAGACACTCCCACACGAACAGGAGATGTAGGAGAATCTCCAGGTATCTGTTCGTCAGGTTGAGAGGTGGCAGCCCTCTCTGAATTGGTTGCTCCCATTCTCATGGATCTAGTATTCGGCGACATCCTGAATACAGATCAAAGAATCAATTAAGGTGATAGATGTGATATTATCAAGGAAGGACACTACAGTGCTAAAGGAAGCAATCCATTGGAATAGCAATAAGAAGTTCAGAATTTCCTAGTGTGATTGAGCATATTCTCATCCTAGATCCTATTCCCTATATCCTAGCACAGGCTCGCAGCAGTACAACTAAGTTGTCGCACTACCACGATATCGCATAACTTGCGAAACTAGACCTGCATGGGCCACCACTAAAAATGTGTCACGACCCGTACCCGGTATAGGGGCACGAGAGCGTGGGTACGTCCAGCCTACGCCGCAGTATCGGCGGTAGAACGCTGTCTAGGTCACAGTAATACCATATAGCTAAACACCTGTCAATGATATCCATCTCCATAAGGAGGTCAATATACATCTCACAATAATCTCACAAGTAACTCAATCACAACAACTATAAGGCACGATAAAGATAAAAGGAAATGACATAGTTAAACACCATGTCTCAAACATAAAGATAACTCACAGTCTAGCTGTCCAACACAAGTATCCAATTAAACTTAACATAAGTCTAAACATAAACTGAAATAACCTCCATAAGTCTCAAGCATAAATAAATACTATCTAGGTAGCTGTAGACAAAGCCTCATCTAGAAGCATGGTCTCCTCTAGGATCCCTGGTACATAATCTGCATCTATACCTGGTCCGTAGTGCGTAGTACAGAAATCCTCAAGGTTCTCTAAAAAAATATCCAGTCAGGATTGGAACAAAAATACACCTCTAACAGCAGTTCCACATATATTGACAAAAACTATAACACAGTGTAAAGAAATACAAGACAGATATGAAAGACTGGCAATAAGAAATACTGGAATAAAAGAAATGCTGGAATAAGAAATACTGGAACATCATCATCAATATGCATCTGACAAGGAATAGAACTACAAGTGTACGCAAGTACAAAGAACTGGTATGTAAGTGTGTATAAGAACAACAACTAGAACATGTGGAAATACAAGATCAATCTATCAAGATACATATCAAGAATCATCTATCTAAGTGTGTGAAACATCAGTATATCATGTGATCGGCTTGGGACTATATGACTTATTACATTGATTAGCGGTCATCCCCAACAGGTCAGGCTAACCATATGTAACAACGATGAGGCATGTAAGGGTAAGGCTACACCGTCGTAAATGTGGGTGAGCTAATGCTGCATGTAAGTTGGGTATGATCACATAACTACTAATACTTCCCCATTTTCCCCAGCTAGCACGATGGATTCCAATCACGACTCCTCGTGATAGGTCTCAATGATGCTAACTCGTGTAAATAAAAGTGTCAGAGTCATGTACGCTATACAACAAGAATTATAGAGATAATCAACATAATGGAAACTGTCAGAGAATGTACTCGCCTGTGGTCCTTAGCTAGCAATACCAATATCCGGGTTCCAAGGTACCGTCTGAGTGATCCAGCAGTCCTATAGATATATCATAAACACAATACTGTATCAGACATTACACTAATACACAATCAATACCATGATCTCACAGACTATGCTAGGGTCACGTCTGTAGTTGTTGTGCATAACAGACATTCAATGGTACGGTCTTGCCAGTACGTCAGTGTACATATGGCAGTCTACTAACATACTACATGGTCACAGGTCAATGTAATTACGGGGAATCCGTGGTTACATTCAAGTCATCTATAATATGATCTAATCATACATAAATGTCTATTAGTTAGAAAATAGTAGACATATGTATATATATACTTTAAATAGAATTAATACTATATATATATATATATATATATATATTAAACATATACTAGGGAGATGTATACAATACGTATATATATATATTTATACTAATTGAGAGATACCATATATATATGCCAAAAATACATTTAACCCTATACTAATACATGTACCATACATATATATTAATTAGGTTTATATTCATATAGATATATAATATATACATACAACATACTAATCTACCATCATACGATACGCGTATACTATCATAGCTAATCATACGCATGCATACAAGAAAGAATACGTGTGTACGTGTACGCGTACACGTACGCGAGAGGGGACTCGAACCTGGGCGCGAGAATGAGACGTGCGTGTCGCGGCGTCGTCGAATCGGAGGGGCTGTTCCGGTCTGTGCAGCGCCGTCCGGTCTGTGCAGCGTCGAGCGGTCTGTGCAGCATCGTCCGGTCTGTGCAGCATCGAGCGGTCTGTGCAGCATCGAGCGGGGCAGTCGGGGCTTGGTCGATGGGATCCAGGCGGCTCGGGGTCAGCGGGTCTGACCGGTCTCCGGCGTGCAGTCGCGGGAGGTCGACAGTCGAGTAGTGGTCGGCTCTGACCGCTCGGCTCCGGTGTTCAGTCGCGGGGGGGGGGGGGGGGTCGACATTCGAGTAGGGTGAAGAGGGGATCGGCTGAGAGTATTAGGTTTAGGTTTAAGGGGAAAGAGTAAATAGGATGATATATATATATATACAAGGGTGTGGGTTTGACCTAGAATATGTTGACTTTGGTCAATACTAGGAAAAGGCCTTGGCTTATTATGGAGATATTCCAATGGGCTAGGGTTCAAATGGGTTCAATAAAATTACAAAAATCGCACAAAATAGGTTTATTGTTTGCTTAATAATAATTAAATGCAATGAGGTGTTTTACCATTTAAATAGAAGTGCAAGGCTGGATTTACGTGGGACACAAGCATTAATGAATGGTCTGGCGTGTGACAAGGGTGCGAGTCTGATGGAAGACAAAGCTAGCGTCCTAGTTATCGAATAACGATAAAGTTCAACAATAAATTAAGGTCACCGTAAGTTAAATAAAATTTATTACCATGCAATCATTTACTCATTAATTACGAAAAGATGAAAATACCCTTAATCCAAAAAGTGAAGGTGACAGAAAGGTTACTAGTCTCAAGGGGAAGGGAATACAACTTGTATCGAGGTGGGGGTACAATTACGGGATCTACAACTAGGGGTAATCATCACAATCTAACTGAACAACTCAACTATCAGATTCTAACTACAAGACACACAATTGAAAATTCAAGATTACAACTATAACTTTAGCAAACTATATATCCTATCATAGAATACAATCATTTGGTCTACAATTATAGGTGTCAGATGGCACGAATTGAAAGATGAAGAGAAGAAACGTAATCGGTCGTCACACACTAGCGAGTGCTATGGTCGTAGAGGAGCAATGTATGAAATTAAAATAGAGGGCTCTAGGTAGCATCATGGTTCTCTAGGGGGTGGTATGCTAGTTGCTATGTTTGAGGTATGATTAGGAAAAAGTGTTTGATTACATTCCTCTAGGCTTCCGAAGGTGCTGTCTACTAATAATACGACAATAATCTAAGTTTATAATTCTCCAATACTATTTAACTATGAAGGTGAGGTTCAGTCCTAAATTTCAAATTTTTTTTTCTATTGGTTCCTCAATACTAGGGTCAAACATTATGGTAAACTTTAAACTAACACTAGTAGTGTCTATACTACTCTCAAGTGTAAACCCTCTGATTTTTCAAGAATATTAAATTTGGATTTTTTACTATTTTCTGGAATTTTTTGGAATTTTTCTGTAATTAAATTCAAGTGTTTTAATTATTAAATGATTTTTAATTAATAATAATTAATATTAAATATTATGGAAATAATATTTTATGATGTAAAATGAGAAACTGGACATAGGGTAATTTTTGGTGAATTTATTGGACTCCTGAAATATTTTTAAAGTCCTAAAAACTATTAAATAAATAAACCAATTTAAACCTAGAAATAAACCGGGTTTATTCCTAATAAACCGAACCAACTGAACCGAACCACAGATTGAACCAAACCAACCCCGCATAGCGGGTCGGGTCGGGTCGAATCCATGAAACCCGACCCAAACCCGAACCCGACCGAAACCCTAAGCCTTGCCGGATTCACTGTTCACCGGCTATAAAGCCCCTCGACTTCCGTGCCCGCCGCCATTGAACCCTCTTTCTCCTCTCATTCCCGCCGCCCGCAGCCGACGACCCCCTCGCCTGAACCCTAGGCAGCCCCGACTCTTCCCCTTCTTCCACCGGCAACGCCTTCCCTCGCAGTCGACCTCCCAACGACCATCTCCGACGCCTCACGACCACCGCCTTGCTCCTTCGCCATGTCGCTCACCGCCCGACCACCTCGCCTCACCATCACTACCGTCTCCCCCAACTCCTCACCGCCTCCACAGCCTCCCCCGCAGCCCCGAGCCCAGCCCCCACTGTTCTTCACCCCTCCGCCTCAGCGTCTTCCCGCTCGGCCACGACCTCACCTTACAGCAGCGCAGCTGCCACCGCCTCGCCGTACCACCCTGCCCAGCTCCACCCCCGGCCTGCTTTCCTCCTCCTTCCTCCTTCCCGCTCGGGCACGAGCTCCAGCACCCAGCCACTGCTCCGGCCGCAGCAGCCGGCCGCCCATCCCCCGCCCGCTCCGGCGCGCCGCCGCCGCCGGCCAGCGCCGCCCCCAACCGTCTCTGGCCGCCAAGCTCCGTCAGCAGACCCAAACCCTAACCCTAGGTCGCCGAGACTCGGACACAGTGGACACAGGACACGAAGCTCGACACGGACACGGGAAAATCTTCGTTCACGGAGCCCTGTTTAGGTAGCGTTTCCTCTCTCCCCGTAATTCCGTTTTCGATTCCGTCAGTTACGACGCGTAGACTGTATGACCCTCTCGGTGTCCGTACAACCCGCTCGGTGCATCGCGTCCTGTGGTGATCGCAAACCGCGTTCCAAAAACAGGAAAACCAACGCCTTATTTCACCCCGGAACTGAGTACGCCCCGCCAAACGGGACGACTTGGTCGCACGCGGTCTTCACCGATACGTGCGCACCGTTGATACGGATGTACGGGATTTCGCAGAAGTCGATTCGGATGGGCGTGCACACCGAAATCAACGCGTATCCACCGACGACACCCCATATCCGTCCTTTCTGGAACATGCTGTAACTTTGTGTACACACATCAGATCGAGACGAAACTTGTGCCATCAGACTCGTAGCGATACGCTGGTCCTGTGATCCAAGTTTGGTCCGATTCTGAGAACGTTGATAAAATCGCGTATCGTGGGCCCCACCAGCTCCACTTGACGGGCGATTTTGTGATCGGCTCATCGAAATCCAATTCTGGAAGTTCCGTTAGGTTCGTATCATCGTTCCTGACTTGTTGACACTAAGTTTGATAAATTTGGAGACCTTTGACCCTGACACGCTTTTCGGTGCAAAGTGGCCCACTTGTGGACCCCTCTTTGGCCCGAAAATGTCATTTTTGCCCCTGTGTCCAAATTGGACGTAAGGACAGGCGTTTCTAGCTATTTGATATTTTCTGAATCTAATGGTGATGTTTATTTCAGCAACCGGAGTGGTACCAGCAGATCACACTGAGACCAGAGCTACAGTTGGAGCTAGGACCCCAGGCAAGTGTACCTTGCCAAACTTGCAGTATATTGATTCATATTATTCTCTTATTTTATTCCTGTGATTGTGGTGCATGCTTAACCTAGGACCGTGTGACTTACTTGGCTTCCAATTATAGTCGGGTGCTAACACCTACGCGGTGTTGTGTATTGTCATCTAGAGATGGACATTCGTGACCCTTTACATTCTCGTACTTGTCTTACCAAGTACATTATACCCAGGACACTTGACACTGTTCTTGAGATATAATCTTCCTGAGATATTCATGGTAATTCTATATAGGATACAGGTTTATGACATATACAGTTTACATGCTTAGATTATATCCTGACTTGTTGTATTAGTATTGATCCTGCGTGTCATGGACATGAGACGTGAGATTTCATTGGGTGGGGAGGTATTACCATATCAAGGTTGATTATATTATATATATTGTAATATGGATGTGTCTTAGTCTCTGACACCGAGCTATGGCACCAGTTCTGGCCCTTCGAGAAAATACTGCTATGGGTTTCTCCGACACTGATCCTGTAGTAGTCTCAGCCCGAGTATGACTAACACTCTCACTTGCATATCACTTAGCTGGTTATTTATTTACCCTATTGTTCATTTATTGCTGCACTGCATTTATTTTGGCATGAGCTTTCTTGTACCTTGCTATGTCCCCTGAGGACCTGGATCCGGATTATGTCCCCAGGATTAGCTGACGAGATCTATCCCGAGGTATATGGGACTGGAGCATTAGCATTAGCATTAGCAGGAGCAGGTGCCTACCTTTGAGCAGAACTAGGATCTGAGGACAAGATTGTACCAGAGGACTTCTCTTGAGTATTGGCTTGAGATATTCATTTATTTCAGTTTATAGTTATTTTATTCCCAGTCTATTTCATTGATGTACCAGACTTGTACTCGGATTGTTCTCCGAGATACTTTTATTGAGATCTATTAGTATATATTTATTTGCATTACTCTGACATTTGATTTATGATTATATGTTGTGGATGAGATTAGTATAGACTGTGACTTGTATCGTTGAACCTACTTATTGTGATATTACAGCTTAAGTATGCCCTGATGGATCCATTAAATTGGGTTTGTCCAACGGTGCGTACTGCTGGCCATTATCACGCGTCCGATCCCTCGGTATTTTGGGACTGGGGCGTGACATAGTTTTTGTGGTGGCCCATGCAGGTCAACGACTAAATTGTTCGGTTTCAACTTAGGGACCGAGCAAGCCTGCAATAAGAATAGGATAAATTTTTAGGATCTCATCCACTTGCTTGAAAACGTTCTTGATATCTATATTGTATTCGAATTAAATTTTCTTGCATCTTGCCTTGATTCCAGTATGCCTCTTATAGTTTATTTTTGATGCAGAGTAATGGATTCAAGAGCAAACGACAAAACTCCAACAAACACACCAATAGGTGCTGTAGCCACCTACGGAGAAGATGAAGTGGCACCATTGAGTGGAGATTCCTCTACACACCGAGGCAGCCAAGCAGATCAGCATGCTTCTAGATTTCGACGTGATGATATTCTGCCGCCTCCGCAGTTTGTCCCACCAATACCTGTATTCCCACCAGGATAGCCTATGGACGGGCAGTAGATATTCCAAATGATCTACGCAATGATGCAAGCTCAACAGCAGATCCAACAAGAGACTTTGAGTTGCAGCCTAGCACATGCACTGGAGCAGGCCAACCTACCAACTCGACGGCAACCGACGGGCTCTATCACCGACTTCCGCCATCTGAAGCCCCGTACTTTCTCAGGCAAGGAGGAACCTACAGAAGTTTATGAGTGGCTTACCAACATACGACATCAATTAGAAGCAGCAGAGCTACCAAAGGAACGTTGGATGACTGCCATCAGAATGCAATTGACGGACAATGCCCATCACTGGTGGCTATCCGAGGAGACACGGCTCGGACCAGACCGAGTCACCTAGGAGGAGTTCTCCAGACTCTTTCAAGAGATGTACATTCCAGCTACCGCTCGATCAGAACTCAGAGACAAGTTCAACCGCCTTATCCAAGGCAATATGACAGTGGAAGAGTACAATGCGGAATTTATTCGTCTGAGTCACTTTGCCCCTACCTTGATTTCGACAGAAGAAGAGAAGGCCAAGAAGTTCTTCGATGGACTAAACTTTGAGCTACTGAAACTAATTGGATCCATTGTGCCCACATCTTACTCGGACGTCCTTGCGGCAGCCCGACGCATGGAGCGCGTCACCAGAAGAGAGACCAGTCTGAAGCGGCCTTCCACATCAGCAACAACCAGAGCACCACAAGAAGAAGCTGCAAAGAGACCTCACCTACAGCAATAACAGAATGCATCTACACCACAAGTAATAGTCCTTTCTACTTGTCACTACTGTGGCAAAGCAGGCCATCTCGCCAGGGAATGCCGACGCAGGTTAGGACTATGCTTAGGTTGCGGATCCAAACAGCATGCTGTGAGGGACTGCCCTGAGCGTAGAGAATGAGTACCAAGGGCAAACCAACAAGCTCTACCAGTACCAGGAGAATATCAACCAAGGCCACCTTTGGCACCTCGACCAACACCCTTCCAGCAGGCCCAGCAGCAGCAGAGGAATCCACCTCAAGGCTGCGGACAAGCTTATGCAATGACTTTGGAGGATGCACAGATTCATGGAGTAGCTAATGCACGTAAGTTTTATAGTTTTCTGTTTCTAGTATTGTTTTATCTCGTGTTTGTTGGTTCGTGACCCTAGCCTTAACCTAGTAATGTTGAACTTGCTAATAACCTAGTATGTTTTGATAACCTAGAATGTTTTTATAGTTGATAACCTAGAATGTTTTATAATTGATAACCTAGTGATAACCTACTTTTCTAAACTGTAGTCTTCTAGATCTCCTTCATACGAGAGATTGCATAACTTTTAATGCTTGGGAAAATAATTTTTCCTATGTATTATTCTTACACCCTCAACCTTGATTCCCCTTGATCGTGCTGTGCTTCGAATAATGTTTACAACCGTGTCGTCTCTGTTGACCGATTATTCTTTGATTACGAGGACGCAATCCTCTTAAGGGGGTAGATTGTAAACCCCCTGATTTTTAAAGAATTTTAAATTTGGATTTTTTACAATTTTCTGGAATTTTTTAGGATTTTTCTGTAATTAAATTCAAGTATTTTAATTATTAAATGATTTTTAATTGATAATAATTAATATTAAATATTATGAAAATAATATTTTATGATGTAAAATGAGAAACCGAACATAGGGTAATTTTCAGTGAATTTATTGGACTCCTGAAACATTTAAAGTCCTAAAAACTATTAAATAAATAAACCAATTTGTCACGACCCGCACCCAGATGAATCGGGCACCGGTTCGTGAGTACGTCCAGCCTACGCCGCAGTGTCGACGGTAGTACGCTGTCTAGATCATATTCACAGGTAATTTAAAATCTAGCTCATCCACAAGAATAAATAGGCAAGATAATAACAGGAAATATGAATGCTAAGATTTCATGAGACAAATTGTGACAAACCAATCCACAGTTTATTACAGAACCAGAAGATAAATCGGGGATAAACCCGAGTACTATGCTGAAAGAAAATACTAGCTAACTGGCTAACTACTCCTTAAGTAGTCTCCTGAGTAGGAACCGGCTCCTCAAATGTATCATCTGCTACGTCATATGGGCCATAAAAGGTGGGGGCATAGTCCTCATCATCGCCTAATATCAACGGATCCAGTCAGGAAAGGAGCAAAGTACCAATATACAACAAAGCTTAAACTAAATATTTATGACAAGTAGTAAAAACTGACTAAACATCACGATAAGAATATGCATAATAAGTAGTAAAATTAACTAAGGTTAAGCACTAAAAATCAGGAATATAAGTAAAACAGGGTTATAATGAGACAAGAAAATGGAACTACAACAAGACAAAGAAACTATGTGTGTGTGATTGTGTATTTAGATTACATAGTTGGCATGTAGGGGGTTATAAGGCTAATCAGGCACGTCATAGACGGCTATCAGTCAGGAATAATCGAGTATTCGGCTGATGGTACAGTCGCGTACCAACAGCTATTAGTCAGGACAGGGGGAAAGGTAAACTACATGCCTCCTAGTATTCTCCCTCCCGACACGAAAAAGCAAGACATGAACTCCAAATCCTAACACTAAGTGTAATCATCCAATGGTTCTAGTAGAGAAAGGAACTAATTATCATAATATAAAGAATAAACTTGAAGTGCAGGTACTTGCCTGATGTTTGGATTCCAAGTACGGTTCTATCCTCGGGAAATTTCTAGAAATATCTTCGGATGCTGAAATAAACATTACCATCATGCTCAGAAGATATCAAATAGCTAGAAACGCCTGTCCTTGAGTCCAATTTGGAGACAAGGGCAAAAACGGCAATTTCGGGTCAAAACGGGGTCCGCATGTGGGCCCGCTTTGCACCGAAAAACGTGTCAGGGTCAAAGGTCTCCAAATTTATCAAACTTAGTGTCAACAGGTCAGGAACGATGATACAAACCCAACAGAACTTCCAGAATTAGATTCTGATGAGTCGGTCACAAAATCGCCCGTCGAGTGGGGCCTGTGGGGCCCACGACACGCGATTTCGTCAACGTTCTCAGAATCGAACCAAACTTGGGTCACAGGACCAGCGTATCATTACGAGTCCAATGGCGCAAGTTTCGTTTCAATCCGACATATGTACAGAAAGTTAGGGTGCGATCCAGAAAAGTCGAATACGGGGCGATGTCCGCGGATATGCGTTGATCCCGGTGTGCACGCACACCTGAATCAATTTCTGCAAAATCCCACACGTTCGTATCGATGGCGCGCACGTATCTGTGAAGACCGCGCCCGACCAAGTCGTCCTGTTTGGCGGGGCGTACCCAGTTCCGGGGTGAATTGGTTCGTTATTTTTCCTGTTTTTGGATCGCGGTTTGCGATCACCACAGGACGCGATGCCCCGAGCGGGTTACACGGACACCGAGAGGGTCATACAGGCTTCGCAACGCAACTGACGGAATCGAAAACGGGGTTACGAGCAGAAAGATTCACGTACCTGAACAGGGTCCAAAAAAATGGGTTTTCTCGTGTCCGACACGGCTCGACGTGTCCGTGTCCGAGTCCAATGAGAATTAGGGTTAGGGTTTAGGGTTGTTCTCAGGCGGCCGGAGGTGGAGCTGGCCGGAGGGAGGTCGGGCAGCGGAGGAGGCGGTCGAGGGCAGCTGGGGGCGAGCGGGGACGGCCGGCAGCGGCTGCCGGAGGCGGCGCAGCTGCTGCTGTTGCTGCTGCTGCTGGATCGGGGCGGAGGAAGGAGGAGGAGAAGGAGGCCGGGGGAGGCGCTGGCAGCACGGCGGCGCGGCGAGGAGGCACGGTTGCGACGGCGCTGGCGAGGGTTCCGGTGGCTAGGGCGGTGGCGATTCAGCCGGAGGGAGAGGGAAGAAGAGGTTATATAGGGTGAAGGGGAGCGGGGGTCGGCCGAGCAAGGCGACGGAGGAGGCGGAGTTTTGGGGCGTGGGCCGGGAGAGGCGGAGCGGGCGGAGCGGTGTCGAGGTCGGGCGAGGCACGGGCTGAGCGGTGGTGGACGCGGGCCGAGGGGTCGTGGGCGAGCGGGTCTGCGGGCCCGTGGGTCGGGTTCGGTCGGGCGGACCCGACCCGACCTGTTATGGCGGGTGGGCCGTGGGTTCTGGGCTGGGCCCAATGGGCCGGTTTGGTGGGCTGGGCCGGTGTTACGGGCTGGGCTCGGGTTAGGATTTAATAATTAAATAAAATAAATAGATAAATAAATAAATAAATGAATAAATAAATAATAATAGTTTTTAGGTGATTTAAAATAGGTCTGGGGCCCGATAAATTCCAGAAAAATTATCCTAAGTCCAGTTTTTCATTTTACACCCAAGAATATTATTTTCATAATATTTTAATATTATTTATTATCAATTAAAAATCATTTAATAATTAAAATCCTGATTTTAATTACAGAAAAAATTCCAGAAAATTCCAGAAAATTGTGAAAATCCAAATTTATAATTGTTGAGAAATCAGGGGGTTTACACAATTTAAACCTAGAAATAAATCGGGTTTATTCCTAATAAACCGAACCAACTGAACTGAACCACAGATTGAACCAAACCAACCCCGCGTAGCTGGTCGGGTCGGGTCGGATCCATGAAACCCGACCCAAACCCGAACCCGACCGAAACCCTAAACCTTGCCATATTCACTGTTCACCGGCTATAAAGCCCCTCGACTTCCGTGCCCGCCGCCATCGAACCCTCTCTCTCCTCTCATCCCCGCCGCCCGCAGCCGACGACCCCCTCGCCTGAACCCTATGTCACGCCCCGAGGCGTCCCCCGAGTCGTGACCGCCGTGCGGGCCTGGGGTTGCGCCCGCACAAGGCTTTAATGATTTGCATAGCAAGCACATATTCAGAGTACGCAGATAAATTGAAACACAGATTTGAAACATAGAAAAGTTCTCTTTATTGATAATGAACATCTATTACAAACTCCTGAACGAGTCCGCTAATATGCCGAACGGCTTACAAAAGAGATGACTCAAATAAGATAGCAGTCCTGTACATTATATCCTTTTATAAACTCAAAATGATAAAGACCTCCAGGCTGGAGGACGGCTTTGCCACGGAGCTGCATTTGTGTATGAAGAGTTGCAGCTTCGGACTTCAAAAGGCTACGAGGGCGCGGTGAAGATGTGCCAACAGCTTGGACTGGATCGGGTAGACGACTTCGGCTCCTCGCTCGGTTCGCCTTGGTGCGGAGAACCTGTTTCAACGAGGGTCAGCATATCGAAACATGCTGGTGAAGGCGAGCTAGCCTGACTATACCAATCAACACGTTGTTTAGTGAAGCATGCATATTTGTGGGTTTCTATCTTGCCTTAGTTCATTTACAAGTAAGCAGCATATAGAATTTACTGAAATGAACGTGCCACCGTTAGGTGGATTTTACCTGACCGTCTGAATTACCTGCATAATAATTACCATGCCTTCCCTGCCACGAAGTCACAAGTTAGTATGCAACAGGTTTAAATATACAAGAGATCACTTGGCGTGATGCCACAACGGACAATAGTCACTGGCGGGAATGGTATGCAGTGAATGAACAAGGAGCGCTACATGCCACTCCGTCCAGCACAATGGACTATACAATAGAGATTCCGTCCGGACCGGATCGGTGCCAGTGCCCCAGCGACCGTCCGCAGGAACCAATGACCTTGTGCACAAGTTGTCCGTGATCGAACAATATGTTTACTTAGTTAACAGTTCATGCTTTTGAGGCAACAAGAGTACAAGATAAGCAATGTACAACACAAGACAAGCAATGTACAAGACAAGCAATGATTTTTCCCAAGCGAACAAGCATGCATTTAAGTATTCGTTCGTGAAGTTTATTGACAAGCATATAACCAAGTCTATTCTCTTTTATCTTGGTTTCTTTTATTATTACTTGGTATCGTTTGATCGGGGCAAAGGAGAATGCAGATTATTAGCTGTGAAGCTTAGAAGCAGGGCTAGCTAATCGGGTTGGTAGCCACTCACTTAGATTTTAGGAAGGAGAAGGAAAGAGGCGCTTCACAACTTCGCTCGTAAGCCGCCTACTGCTCGTTCACCTGCACACGAACAGCTCGATTAATATTCCTTCCTCTTTTTCCAATCTCGGAATAGAAGTGCAAGTCGATGAACGAAAATAATGAAAACCATCAAAACCATTCAAGAAAAACAAGCAAATCCCAAAACTAACTCAAAGCACGAAAGCAACAAGCGATATCGAAAACTGAGGCAATAAAAGATAGCAGCGGAGAGGTCCCTCCTGACTCTGCCGCTAAGCCGATCCTTGGGGCGCAGTCCACTGAATATGGGAATCGATTCCGAAGAAACAAATCCATAACGAGGACGAGTTCTTAATTCAATCTATCCCGATCGAACGATACCGTCATGTGTTTCTTAGCCGCACTCTCCGCACCGGGAGAACGGGGCGCTACATCCTACCCAACTAATTGGAAGTTTCGTCCCGAAACTTAGGATAGGACCTACCGTTAAGGATTATTCGGTCGGGGATGGCGATCATGACTCAAAGAACAATCACGTACAAAATGGTATGATCCGCCACAGGCTAGGCATAAACCAAGTTTCAGGCGAGAATTATCCTTCGTATGCCCCGACCTGTTACAAAAATAACATAACTGCCCTGGTTTCCCTCTTTTTGGACCACCGTTGTTTCGGCGCTTTGCAGCGTTATTTCCACTCTCGTCGCTTTGGCGTTTGTGACTGGATGTATGCACAGCGCCGGCAGGAATGTGAGGATAGTATGGTTCGAGTGACAGGGCTTAATTCATGACTTCACCCATTGTCCGATACTGAGGAACGGCTACGTGCGAATAGATGACAGAATGTAGTCCACCTTCAAACCTTCTAGCTCGACTCGCTACATCTGGTAAATAGGCCCTAGCAAATTTGGAGAGTCGGTTGAACTCGGCGGAGTACTCTTTAACTGTCATGCTGTCTTGCCGTAGCTGCACGAACTCGTTCTCTATCTGACGTTGTACTGGAGGGGGTACAAACTCCTCTTCGAATGCGGCACGAAAAGTCGTCTACGAGATCGCCTCCTCTCCGTGATCAAATTTGAGAGATCGTCGATGCACGTCCCACCAATCGTGTGCGTTGAGGCGGAGCTGTAGTTGCGCGCAGGAGACGCGCTTCTCTTCGGGGACCTCTAGCAGAGCGAAGTGATCTTCAAGTTCATCCAACCAATCTAGAGCTACGACTGGGTCCTCAGTCTCGTTGAATGGGGTGTTGCAGACTTTCTTGAAGTGGCCAAAGTCGAAGGCAGTCACGTCCCTCGCCCTTGGAACTTGCGGCGTCTCTACTTCAAGCACGGGCTGTTCCACCGGAGTCGCTGGCGTTGCCGTGGACTGGTTGGATGCTAAAGTCTGAACGATCTGCTGCAGGGTATCTACCTGCTTCTGTTGGACTGAGAATCGTGCTTCTATATTGCCTTGAAACTTGAGCTGACTCTCTTTCGCCCGCTTCTCGGCCCGTTCATAGCGAGCCTCGTCCCTTTGTTGGTTTGCCTCTAACATCTGCAACATTCGTTGGACGGGATCGATGCTTGGCATGGCTCGCTGGCTCTCTGAACTTCCCGAAGTATCCGAACTACTTTCTTGGCCTTGCGTTTCATCCGGGGTTTGCGCTACAGATTGCGCTGGAGCCATTCCTTCAAAAGAAGGTAAATTATATTAGGATCATAATGTATTATGGACTTATTGCATGAACGTATCTCATTTTGGCCTAGCGAGTTCAAGAGTTCGCATAGGAATTTGATCGTTAAAGGAACTTTTCCAGCACGAAGTCTAAGGAACTTGAATCTGTGCTCTGATACCACTATGTCACGCCCCGAGGCGTCCCCCGAGTCGTGACCGCCGTGCGGGCCTGGGGTTGCGCCCGCACAAGGCTTTAATGATTTGCATAGCAAGCACATATTCAGAGTACGCAGATAAATTGAAACACAGATTTAAAACATAGAAAAGTTCTCTTTATTGATAATGAACATCTATTACAAACTCTTGAACGAGTCCGCTAATATGCCGAACGGCTTACAAAAGAGATAACTCAAAATGAGATAGCAGTCCTGTACATTACATCCTTTTATAAACTCAAAATGATAAAGACCTCCAGGCTGGAGGACGGCTTTGCCACAGAGCTGCATTTGTGTATGAAGAGTTGCAGCTTCGGACTTCAAAAGGCTACGAGGGCGCGGTGAAGATGTGCCAACAGCTTGGACTGGATCGGGTAGACGACTTCGGCTCCTCTCTCGGTTTGCCTTGGTGCAGAGAACCTGTTTCAACGAGGGTCAGCATATCGAAACATGCTGGTGAAGGTGAGCTAGCCTGACTATACCAATCAACACGTTGTTTAGTGAAGCATGCATATTTGTGGGTTTCTATCTTGCCTTAGTTCATTTACAAGTAAGCAGCATATAGAATTTACTGAAATAAACGTGCCACCGTTAGGTGGATTTTACCTGACCGTCTGAATTACCTGCACAATACTTACCATGCCTTCCCTGCCATGAAGACACAAGTTAGTATGCAACAGGTTTAAATATACAAGAGATCACTTGGCGTGATGCCACAATGGACAATAGTCACTGGCGGGAATGGTATGCAACGAATGAACAAGGAGCGCTACATGCCACTCCGTCCAGCACAATGGACTATATAATAGAGATTCCGTCCGGACCGGATCGGTGCCAGTGCCCCAGCGACCGTCCGCAGGAACCAATGACCTTGTGCACAAGTTATCCGTGATCGAACAATATGTTTACTTAGTTAACAGTTCATGCTTTTGAGGCAACAAGAGTACAAGACAAGCAATATACAACACAAGACAAGCAATGTACAAGACAAGTAATGATTTTTCCCAAGCGAACAAGCATGCATTTAAGTATTCGTTCGTGAAGTTTATTGACAAGCATATAACCAAGTCTATTCTCTTTTATCTTGGTTTCTTTTATTATTACTTGGTATCGTTTGATCGGGGCAAAGAAGAATGCAGATTATTAGCTGTGAAGCTTGGAAGCAGGGCTAGCTAATCGGGTTGGTAGCCACTCACTTAGATTTTGGGAAGGAGAAGGAAAGAGGCGCTTCACGACTCCGCTCGTAAGCCGCCTACTGCTCGTTCACCTGCACACGAACAGCTCGATTAATATTCCTTCCTCTTTTTCCAATCTCAGAATAGAAGTGCAAGTCGATGAACGAAAACAATGAAAACCATCGAAACCGTTCAAGGCAAACAAGCAAATCCTAAAACCAACTCAAAGCATGAAAGCAACAAGCGACATCGAAAACTGAGGCAATAAAAGATAGCAGCGGAGAGGTCCCTCCTGACTCTGCCGCTAAGCCGATCCTTGGGGCGCAGTCCACTGAATATGGGAATCGATTCCGAAGAAACAAATCCATAACGAGGACGAGTTCTTAATTTAATCTATCCCAATCGAATAATACCGTCATGTGTTTCTTAGCCGCGCTCTCCGCACCGGGAGAACGGGGTGCTACATCCTACCCAACTAATTGGAAGTTTCGTCCCGAAACTTAGGATAGGACCTACCGTTAAGGATTATTCGGTCGGGGACGGCAATCATGACTCAAGGAACAATCACGTACAGAATGGTCTGATCCGCCACAGGCTAGGCATAAACCAAGTTTTAGGCGATAATTATCCTTCGTATGCCCCGACCTGTTACAGAAATAACATAACTGCCCTGGTTTCCCTCTTTTCGGACCACCGTTGTTTTGGCGCTTTGCAGCGTTATTTCCACTCTCGTCGCTTTGGCGTTTGTGACTGGATGTATGCACAGCGCCGGCAGGAACGTGAGGATAGTGTGGTTCGAGTGACAGGGCGTGATTCATGACTTCACGCATTATCCGATACTGAGGAACAGCTACGTGCGAATAGATGACAGGACGTAGTCCACCTTCAAACCTTTTAGCTCGACTCGCTACATCTGGTAAATAGGCCCTAGCGAATTTGGAGAGTCGATTGAACTCGGCGGAGTACTCTTTAACTGTCATGCTGCCTTGTCGCAGCTGCACGAACTTGTTCTCCATCTGACGTTGTACTGGAGGGGGTACAAACTCCTCTTCGAACGCGGCACGAAAAGTCGTCCACGAGATTGCCTCCTCTCCGTGATCAAATTTGAGAGATCGTCGATGCACGTCCCACCAATCGTGTGCGTTAAGGCGGAGCTGTAGTTGCGCGCAGGAGACGTGCTTCTTTTCGGGGACCTCTAGCAGAGCGAAGTGATCTTCAAGTTCGGCCAACCAATCTAGAGCTACGACTGGGTCCTCAGTCCCGTTGAATGGGGTGTTGCAGACTTTCTTGAAGTGGCCAAAGTCGAAGGCAGTTACGTCCCTCGCCCTTGGAACTTGCGGCGTCTCTACTTCAAGCATGGGCTGTTCCATCGGAGTCGCTGGCGTTGTCGTGGACTGGTTGGATGCTAAAGTCTGAACGATCTGCTGCAGGGTATCTACCTGCTTCTGTTGGACTGAGAATCGTGCTTCTATATTGCCTCGAAACTTGAGCTGACTCTCTTTCGCCCGCTTCTCGGCCCGTTCATAGCGAGCCTCGTCCCTTTGTTGGTTTGCCTCCAACATCTGCAACATTCGTTGGACGGGATTGATGCTTGGCATGGCTCGCTGGCTCTCTGAACTTTCCGAAGTATCCGAACTACTTTCTTGGCCTTGCGTTTCGTTCGGGGTTTGCGCTGCAGATTGCGCTGGAGCCATTCCTTCAAAAGAAGGTAAATTATATTAGGATCATAATGTATTATGGATTTATTACATGAACGTATCTCATTTTGGCCTAGCGAGTTTAAGAGTTCGCATAGGAATTTGATCGTTAAAGGAACTTTTCCAGCACGAAGTCTAAGGAACTTGAATCTGTGCTCTGATACCACTATGTCACGCCCCGAGGCGTCCCCCGAGTCGTGACCACCGTACGGGCCTCGGGTTGCGTCCGGACAAGGCTTTAATGATTTACATAGCAAGCACATATTCAGAGTACGCAGATAAATTGAAATACAGATTTAAAACATAGAAAAGTTCTCTTTATTGATAATGAACATCTATTACAAACTCCTGAACAAGTCCGCTAATATGCCGAACGGCTTACAAAAGAGATGACTCAAAATGAGATAGCAGTCCTGTACATTACATCCTTTTATAAACTCAAAATGATAAAGACCTCCAGGCTGGAGGATGGCTTTGCCACAGAGCTGCATTTGTGTATGAAGAGTTGCAGCTTCGGACTTCAAAAGGCTACGAGGGCGCGGTGAAGATGCGCCAACAGCTTGGACTGGATCGGGTAGACGACTTCGGCTCCTCGCTCGGTTCGCCTTGGTGCGGAGAACCTGTTTCAACGAGGGTCAGCATATCGAAACATGCTGGTGAAGGCGAGCTAGCCTGACTATACCAATCAACACGTTGTTTAGTGAAGCATGCATATTTGTGGGTTTCTATCTTGCCTTAGTTCATTTACAAGTAAGCAGCATATAGAATTTACTGAAATGAACGTGCCACCGTTAGGTAGATTTTACCTGACCGTCTGAATTACCTGCACAATACTTACCATGCCTTCCCTGCCACGAAGACACAAGTTAGTATGCAACAGGTTTAAATATACAAGAGATCACTTGGCGTGATGCCACAATGGACAATAGTCACTGGCGGGAATGGTATGCATCGAATGAACAAGGAGCGCTACATGCCACTCCGTCCAGCACAATGGACTATACAATAGAGATTCCGTCCGGACTGGATCGGTGCCAGTGCCCCAGCGACCGTCCGCAGGAACCAATGACCTTGTGCACAAGTTGTCCGTGATCGAACAATATGTTTACTTAGTTAACAGTTCATGCTTTTGAGGCAATAAGAGTACAAGACAAGCAATGTACAAGACAAGCAATGATTTTTCCTAAGCGAACAAGCATGCATTTAAGTATTCGTTCGTGAAATTTATTGACAAGCATATAACCAAGTCTATTCTCTTTTATCTTGGTTTCTTTTATTATTACTTGGTATCGTTTGATCGGGGCAAAGGAGAATGCAGATTATTAGCTGTGAAGCTTGGAAGCAGGGCTAGCTAATCGGGTTGGTAGCCACTCACTTAGATTTTGGGAAGGAGAAGGAAAGAGGTGCTTCATGACTCCGCTCGCAAGCCGCCTACTGCTCGTTCACCTGCACACGAACAGCTCGATTAATATTCCTTTCTCTTTTTCCAATCTCGGAATAGAAGTGCAAGTCGATGAACGAAAACAATGAAAACCATCGAAACCGTTCATGGAAAACAAGCAAATCCCAAAACTAACTCAAAGCACGAAAGCAACAAGCGACATCGAAAACTGAGGCAATAAAAGATAACAGCGGAGAGGTCCCTCCTGACTCTGCCGCTAAGCCAATCCTTGGGGCGCAGTCCACTGAATATGGGAATCGATTCCGAAGAAACAAATCCATAACGAGGACGAGTTCTTAATTCAATCTATCCCGATCGAACGATACCGTCATGTGTTTCTTAGCCCCGTTCTCCCTTCTTCCACCGGCAACGCCTTCCCTCGCAGTCGACCTCCCGACGACCATCTCCGACGCCTCACGACCACCGCCTTGCTCCTTCGCCACGTCGCTCACTGCCCGACCACCTCGCCTCACCATCACCACCGTCTCCCCCAACTCCTCACCGCCTCCACAGCCTCCCCCGCAGCCCCGAGCCCAGCCCCCACTTTTTTTCTCCCCTCCGCCTCAGCGCCTCAGTGCCGTCCCGCTCGGCCACGACCTCACCTCACCGCAGCGCAGCCGCCACCGCCTAACCGCACCACCCTGCCCAGCTCCGCCCCCGGCCTGCTTTCCTCCTCCTTCCTCCTCCCCGCTCAGACACGAGCTCCAGCACCAAGCCACTGCTCCGGCCGCAGCAGCCGGCCGCCCATCCCCCGCCCGCTCCGGCGCGCCGTCGCTGCCGGCCAGCGCCGCCCCCAGCCGCCTCTGGCCGCCAAGCTACGTCAGCAGACCCAAACCCTAACCCTAGGTCGCCGAGACTCGGACACAGTGGACACAGGACACCAAGCTCGACACGGACATGGGAAAATCATCGTTCACAGAGCCCTGTTCAGGTAGCGGTTTCTCTCTCCCAGTAATTCTATTTTCGATTTCGTCAGTTGCGTCGCGTAGACTATATGACCCTCTCGGTGTCCGTACAACCAGCTCGGTGCTTCGCGTCCTGTGGTGATCGCAAACCGTGATCCAAAAATAGGAAAACCAACGTCCTGTTTTACCCCGGAACTGAGTACGCCCCGCCAAACGGGATGACTTGGTCGCACGCGGTCTTTACCGATACGTGCGCGCCGTTGATACAAACGTGCAGGATTTTGCAGAAGTCAATTCGGATGTACGTGCACACCAAAATCAACGCGTATCCACCGACGACATCCCGTATCCGTCCTTTCTGGAACACGCTGTAACATTTCGTACACACGTCGGATCAAGACGAAACTTGCGCCATCGGACTCGTAGAGATACGCTGGTCCTGTGACCCAAGTTTGGTCCAATTCTGAGAACGTTGATAAAATTGCGTATCGTGGGCCCCACCGGCTCTACTTGACGGGCGATTTTGTGATCGGCTCATCGGAATCCAATTCTAAAAGTTCCGTTGGGTTCGTATTATCGTTCCTGACTTGTTGACACTAAGTTTAACAAATTTGGAGACCTTTGACCCTGACACGCTTTTCGGTGCAAAGTGGCCCACATGTGGATCCCGCTTTGGCCCGGAAATGTCATTTTTGTCCCTGTGTCCAAATTGGACGTAAGGACAGGCGTTTCTAGCTATTTGATATTTTTTGAATCTAATGGTGATGTTTATTTCAGCAACCGGAGTGGTACCAGCAGATCACACTAAGACCAGAGCTACAGTTGGAGCCAGGACCCCAGGCAAGTATACCTTGCCAAACTTGCAGTATATTGATTCATATTATTCTCTTATTTTATTCCTGTGATTGTGGTGCATGCTTAACCGAGGACCATGTAACTTACTTAGCTTCCGATTATAGTCGGGTGCCAACACCTACGCGGTGTTGTGTATTGTCATCTAGAGATGGACATTCGTGACCCTTTACATTCTCGTACTTGTCTTACCAAGTACATTATACCCAGGACACTTGACACTGTTCATGAGACAGAATCTTCCTGAGATATTCATGGTGATTCTGTATAGGATACAGGTTTATGACATATACAATTTACATGCTTAGATTATATCCTGACTTGTTGCATTAGTATTGATCCTGCGTGTCATGGACATGAGATTTTATTGGGTGGGGAGAGTATTACCATATCAAGGCTGATTATAATATATATATTATAATCTGGATGTGTCTTAGTCTCTGTCACAGAGCTATGGCACCAGTTCTGGCCCTTCGAGAAAATACTGCTATGGGTTTCTCCGACACTGATCCTGTAGTAGTCTCAGCCCGAGTATGACTAACACTCTCACTTGCATATCACTTAGCTGGTTATTTATTTACCCTATTGTTCATTTATTGATGCACTGCATTTATTTTGACATGAGCTTTCTTGTACCTTGCTATGTCCCCTGAGGACCTGGATCCGGATTATGTCCACAGGATTAGCTGACGAGATCTATCCCGAGGTATACGGGACTGGAGCATTAGCATTAGCATTAGCAGGAGCAGGTGCCTACCTTGGAGCAGAACCAGGATCCGAGGACGAGATTGTACCAGAGGACTTCTCTTGAGTATTGGCTTGAGATACTCATTTATTTTAGTTTATAGTTATTTCATTCCCAGTCTATTTTATTGATGTACCAGACTTGTACTCGGATTATTCTCCGAGATACTTTTATTGAGATCTGTTAGTTTATATTTATTTGTATTACTCTGACATTTGATTTGTGATTATCTGTTGTGGATGAGATTAGTATAGACTGTGACTTGTATCGTTGGACCTACTTATTATGATATTACAGCTTAAGTATGCCCTGATGGATCCATTAAATTGGGTTTGTCCACCGGTGCGTACTGCTGGCCATTATCACGCGTCCGGTCCCTCGGTATTTTGGGACTGGGGCGTGACATCAAGTCTTCATAATACATTAGGGGATAATGGTAAACCAATTCTAGAGATAACAAATTCTAGGGTTCACTAGATATTCTAAACTTAGTGGTGTGTCAACACTCTGGTTGTACCCTTAATAGGGATATTACCCTACTTATCATCTAGCGACAGGGACTTCCATATTCTAGGAGGGGGTTATACTTAAGGAATTATCAGGAAAGTACAGGAATCAAGCAGGATACAATTATTCAAATAGAACAGATAGGAGGAAGATGAATCATAGTCAAATATGGATAAGATCCTATACTCTAATCCTATTTGTAGGCTTGCTCGGTATAGTAATGTAACCGAAACAATATGCTCTCGACCTGCATGGGCCACCATAAAAACATGTCACGCCCAAGTCCCAAAATATGTAGGACTAGGACACGTAAGCATGCCAGCCGCATGGATATGGCAACCCCAATATATGAAAACCAAACCCATACAAACGCTGTAATATGAATATAAAATCCACAAGTGGTATAAACATATGTCACAAGTCACAGGGTACAATCTAAATCTTATCTACAGAAAATCAATATAAATGAATAACCAGCATCTATATAACTAGATCTCAACATAAGTATCTAAGGATGATAGTTGGATGGAAATAAATCCACTACCAACTCGAATGTAAGAGCAAATATAAAATAAGTACAATACAACAACACCATATAAGAATACCAGCTAGCAATCACGGGCTCAAAGAGAGGACATCCACGAAATATATATAACCATCCAAATCTGTGCTCCTACAAATACTCAAGAACAGATACACCTGGCAGAGAACCAGGTCCTCAGAGGGACGTAACAAGATACAGAAAAGTGAGCCAATTTGAATACAATAAATATGCATATAATTTGAAAATAAATAAGTACGCTGTACAAGACAATCTATATGAATGCAAATAAGGATAACTTTTCGACATATGGGCAAGGGTATGCTACTCGATCTAATCCTCATAACTCATGCGCTCGTCAGTGGACATCATCAGCCGACATACCTCTGGGGTAGCGACCCTCGGACTCCATCAATCGACATACCTCTGGGGTAGCGACCATCGAACATGACCACCGTAGTGCGTGCTAGTTACTATGGTTTACCAGAGTGGTTAAAAGCCCATACGCCTAATGATTGTCCTCTATGATAATAAGTGTCAAGTGTGTGTCAACATATCTAATACATAATAATAACTGGAAGAAAAGTACACATGCAAGAAATATACCGAAATGCAATAAATATACAGAAATATACTAAGCATGCAAAATACTGTAAGCAATTTGGCAAGGTATCTTGCTTGGTAAGGAAGCTGCAAGGTATACTGTCCAGAAGTCAAGCACACAGGAACAGAAGCTATGGTCTCCGAACAAATATCACCGGATAATGAAATATATATCACTAATGTTCCCAGAATAAGCAAAATAGCTAAAAAGTACTTTCCTTTCGTCCAATTTGGATACAGGGGCAAAACGGTAATTTTGGGTCAAAGTGGGGTCCACGTTTGGCCCGCTTCGTACCGAAAATGTGTCAGAACC
Source organism: Iris macrosiphon (assembly GCA_036927795.1). NCBI lineage: Eukaryota > Viridiplantae > Streptophyta > Magnoliopsida > Asparagales > Iridaceae > Iris > Iris macrosiphon. Next base: position 149,482,149 of record JAYESA010000009.1, on the reverse strand, counting down.
AATGGTCTCCAAATTCGTCCAAATTAGTGTCAACAAGTCCAGAACGATGATACGAACCCAACGAAACTTCCAGAATTGGATTCCGATGAGCTGATCACAAAATCGCCCGTCAAGTGGACCCGCGGGGCCCACGATACGCGATTTTATCAACATTCTCAGAATCGAACCAAACTTGGGTCACAGGACCAGCATATTTCTATGAGTCCGATGGTGCAAGTTTCGTTTAGACCCGACGTGTGTACACAAAGTTACGACGTGTTCTAGAATATGCGGATATAGGGCATTGTCGGCGGATACGCATTGATTCCGGTGTGCACGCACATCCGAATCAACTTCTGCAAAATCCTGTACGTCCGTATCAATGGCACACACATTTCGATGAAGACCGCGGGCGACCAAGTCGTCCCGTTTGGCGGGGCGCACTCAGTTTTGGAGTGAAATAGGACATTAATTTTCCTATTTTTGGATCGTGGTTCGCGATCGCCACAGGACGTGACACACCGAGCGGGTTGTACGAACATCGAGAGGGTTACACAGTCTACGCGTCACAACTGACAGAACAGAAATCAGAGCAACGAGGAGAGAGAACAGGTTACTTGAACAGGGCTCCGTGAAACAAAGATTTCTCGTGTTCGGGTTGACACGACACTGCGACACGGCAATGTGTCCACTGCTGTGTCCGGTCAGGGTGCGGCTGAGACTCGCCGGGGCTTCGCCGTGGCGGCTCAGGGCTACGCCGGAGGGGCGGCACCGACGGAGGCGGCTAGGTTTAGGGTTAGGGTTAGGGTTAGGTCGGTGGACCGGGAAGGGGAGAAGAAGATCGGGGAGAGGGTGGTGAGGGGAGGAGGAAGACAGAGGAGGGAGGCGGAGGAACTTGGCTGAGGCATGGCGGAGTCGGGCTGGGGCTGCGGGTGGCGCTCGAGTGCTGCAGGCTCGTGGATGGGCGGAGATGGACTCGTTCTCCGGTGGCCTTGGGGGGTCGGGGGAGAACGGAAGGGGTGATGGTGGTGGTGCTGGGCTAGGGCAGAGGGAAGGTGGAAGTCGGGGGAGGTCGAGCGGGGCTGGGCGGAGGAGGAAGACGAGGATGTTAGGGTTCAGGGCGGCTGAAGCTAGGGTTCAGGGCGGTGTCGGGGGAGTTAGTCTAGGTTTCCGGCGGCTAGGGTTCAGGCGAGGCGTGGAAGTCGAGACGCTTTATAGGGTGCCGGAACAGTGAATCCGGTGGGGATTCTGATTTGGGTTAACGGGTTTGGGTCGGGTCGGGTTCAATATGAATCCGGCCCGATCCGCTAATATTTAAGTGCGGGTTCGGGTAGGCGTGTTTCGGGTCGGGTTTAGATCTGACCCGACCCGCTAAGGTTGGGTTTGGTTCAGTTGAACCGGGTCTGGGTTGGTTTGGTTTATTTTGGAAATAAAATGGGTTTTATTTAGGGTTTATTTTGGTTTATTATAAACTTAGTTTCTAGGTCTTTAAAAATGCTTCCGGGGTCCAATAAATTCTTGAAAAATTGCCCTATGTCCAATTTTTCATTTTACACCAGAAAATATTATTTTCATAATATTTTAATATTAATTAACATCATTTAAAAATCCTTTAATCATAAATATCTTAGTTTTAATTCCAGAAAAAAATACAAAAAATTGTGTAAAAATTGTTTTATAAATTCTTGAAAAATCAGGGGGTTTACACCCGTAGAGCTCCTTCTTACTGAGAGTCTCTAAGACCAACCTCAGGTGCTCTTCGTGCTCCTCTGGGGTCTTAGAATACACAAGAATATCATCGATGAACACCACCATAAACTTGTCAAGGTACTGGTGGAACACCTTGTTCATCAAGTTCATGAATACTGCAGGTGCATTGGTTAAACCAAATGGCATTACCATGAACTCAAACTGGCATGTCTGGTCCGAAAGGCTGTCTTCGGCGTGTCTTCTTTCTTCACCTTCACCTGGTGATAGCTTGACCTCAAGTCTATCTTTGAAAACACCTTTGCCCCGCTCAACTGATCGAAAAGATCATCTATCCTCGGCAGCGGGTATTTGTTCTTGATAGTGAGGTTGTTCAGAGCTTTATAATCGATGTACATGCACACCATGCCATCCTTCTTCGGTACGAACAATATCGGAGCTCCCCATGGTGATAAACTGGATTTGATGAAGCCTTTGTCCTGTAGCTCCTCAACTTGCTTCTTCAGTTCTGCCAGCTCGCTGTTGTTGACTCTATAGACATATTGTAAAATGGGCTCCGCTCCTGGCACCAAGTCTATAGAGAATTCAATATCTCTGTCGGGCGGCAAGCCTGGTAACTCCTCTGGAAATACATCCAGGAACTCCGCTATCAGAGGATGTGGCAACTCCTCTTCTTCCATCCTGGCTCCATAAAAAGTATTTCTGCTCTGCTTCACTGCTTCTCTAGCAACCTCGAACTCCGGCTCTCCTGGTGGTCGAAATATCACTCTGCCTCCATGACAATCTATAGTAGCATGATGCCTACTCAACCAGTCCATTCCGAGTACAATATCGTATCCCGAAAGTGGCATGACGAGTAAGCGCATGCTCAACTCTCCACCTCCTAATGATACTCTCCGGTCCTTGCAATAATCGCGGACTAGGATAATACCTCCGCCAGTCGTGATCTTGCAAGTCATATCCAATGGTTCCGCCTCTAAATGATGCTTAAGAGTATAAGATACGGACACGAACTATAGGAAGTGCCAGAGTTGAATAATGTAAATGTTGGAATGCAACCGAGAAGAACTGAACCTGTAATCACGTCTTCTGCTGGCTCGGCCTCCTCGACCATCATGGCGTATGCTCGCCCCTGGGGTGCACCTCTCCGCTACTGGTGCTGAGCAAACCTCTGCTGCTTTGGTGGAAGTGGTCCCCTCTGTTGGCCTCCTGGTATGGTAGGTACCCTGGCTGGTCCCCTCTGGGCGGCTGCTCCAGCCTGACCTGAATGAGTCTGAATAGAAGGGCAATCCTTCAGCTGATGTGCTGACGATCCACAGGACAAACATGTGCCCAATCTCTTCCTGTAGATCTCTCTAGTGTGTCTTGTCTTCCCGCAGTACGCACACTGGATAGCGGGCTGAGTCTGTCTCTGCTGCTGCTGCTGGGTGTGTCCTCGGGCTGGTGCCTGGTGCTGCTGATGCTGCTGTTGGTATGGCCTTTGTTGCTGTTGGAAGTGTGGATGCTTGCCCGGTCCCGTACTACTGTTTGCTCGTCCTGAAGTGTCGCGTCCCCTCTTGGGCCTGAGGTCCAAGTCATCCTCAGCAATCTGGGCATCCATCAATATGCCCTCGAAGGTAGCAGTACAACGTCCCGATGTGCGAGACTTGATCTCCCTTGTCAGCCCCTTTCTGAACTTCCGGGCCCTGTCTCCTGGATCTCAAATCATCGATGGCACAAAATGACTCAGGCGGCAAAACTCTGCGGCGTACTCATCAACTGACATGCTCCCTTGGACCAAGTCATGGAACTGACTCTCCAAGGCTCCCAGGACAACATCATGAAAGAACTTATCCTTGAAGAGCTCCTTGAAGGCCTCCCAAGTAAGTCCCCCAACAACGAGTCTCAGCTCAGTGCAAAACCACGTCAGCGCGATGTCAAATATCTGGCTGCCGGCGGCCTCGATCTGAAGAACCTCCGGAAGCTGCGCCAAGCGCAAGTTTCTCTCTATGTCCTGTAGCCAATCGTCGGCGTAGAGTATCCCCTCAGTACCTTTGAACTCCCGAGGTATCATCCTCTTGAAGTCCACGATAGTGCTCGGCCTCTGGTGGTGCTGGCCAGGATGCTATTGCTGCTGCGCAACTCTCTCCACAGCCTGGAGAGCCACTTGATGAGCATTCTCCATGCTCAATCTCATCATCTCAGTCTGGGTTTGGTGCGCCTCCACCTGCACCCTCTGAGCCTCCGCTGACGTCCTCTGGGCATCAACCATCCCCTGGATCAGAGCGAACATCTATGCTCCATCAACGGGCATACCTCCTGGAAACGGAGTCGGTGGTGGTGGAAGAGGCTCCGTCACAGCTGTGGCAACCCTATAAATAGGTGGGGGAGGAGGACCCCCAAAAAGTGCAGATACTCCCACATGCATAGGAGATGTAGGAGGTACTGTGGATGTCTGTCTCATAGGTCGAGAGGTGGCAGACCTCTCTGAAGCTGCTGCACCCAGTCTCAAGAACCTGGTCTTCGGCTGCATCCTGAAGACAGATTGAAAAGAATCAATTTAGGTAATAGACACAATATCATCAAGGAAGAACAGTAAAAATTCTAAAGGAAGTAATCATTAAGAATAGCATTATAAGGATCAGAGATTTCCTAATTGTGATTGAGCATATTCTCGGCCTAAATCCTATTTCCTAAAATAGGCTCATAGCAATACTCTAAGCGAGCACCACTACGATATTACTTTAAATGCGAATCTCGACCTGCATGGGCCACTACTAAAAATATGTCACGACCCGTACCCGGAAATTTGGGCATGAGCTGTGGGTATGTCCAGCCTACGCCGCAGCATTGGCGGTAGAACGCTGTCTAGGTCTCAAGACTAACAAACATAACTCATCCTGTCAATGGTCTCAACTCCATATGGAGGACAATGATATTTCCTGAATCAACAATTTATAATATACTCAATCACGAGACTATTGGAAAGTAAATGGCAGAATAAGATATAAGGGTAGAGAGTACTGACATATGTCAAGCACAAATATAAATACAACACAAGTCTAGAGTCTAGATGTCCACATAAAGCCTCAATAAAATATACAACCCAAAACTCAGTTCTAGAATAATAATACATAAATAAGACAGTCTAAATGCCTGTAGGTGGTGTCTTCTCTAAGATGGGAAATTCCTCTAGAATTTCTGGTATAAAATCTCCCTCTGCTGCCGGGCCGTAGTGGGTAGGACAGAAGTCCTCCAAGTCCTCTGAAAAATGTTATCCAGTCAGGATTGGAGCGAAGCACAAGCACTAAACAACAGTTTCATTTAGGTTGACAGAACTATAAAACAGTGTAAGAAAATACAAGATGAAAGAAATACTGGAAATATGGAATACTAGAAATATGTAATAAGCAATAGAACATCTAGCAATAAATAGAATGTAAGTGAATGTTAGACCATTATTGAAACACAAAACCCTAAAATCACCCATGACCCCATGGAAGAACCAAAAGAGCCATTCCTAATTCAAATGGTGGGCTCCTAATGGCCAACAACAATTAAGGAAACAAAATTAAATAAGGTTTAATTCAGATCCTCACCTATTGGGAGATGGTTTTCCAATGTAGCTCCTCTTTCTTCAAGCCTCTTTGATCAAAGCTCCTAGATCTCTCTTGATGGAGAAGGAAATGGGTTTCTAGGGCTATAAATTCCTGAAATTTTGAGGAAGGAAGTGTTTTTCTAAGTGGAGGCTAGGTTTAGGGTTTTTCTTCATGAATGAAAAAGCTTGAGGGAGGCTCCCTCTCATTATATAGGACTAGGGTTAGGGTTAGGGCTTCTAATGCCAAGTATCTTAATTGCCCTTCATGATTTGTCATGAAGAACTTAAATTAATAAAAAGGGTTTTAGTCATTCATCTAGGGTTTAACTAAAAGCTAAAAATAATAATTAGGGTTTGGCCACAAGGTTAAATCTAATGGGTTTTTAGGTTAAGCCCATAAACCTATGCATTAAGAACACCCTACAATTTATTTAATAAACTTATCATACATATTTATTTACACAATAAATTAAATATGGTAATTTACAATAATGCCCTAATCTAGAAATGTGGTAGTGACATTTGGGGTAAAGACCAACTTTATGTGGCGGTTCCTCGTCAAGAACTGATCCAGGAGACGAAACAGTTTTCCAAGAACTGATCCAAGAGACGAGGATGAGCATCCTACGTCATGCACAGAGCTATCCTTGTTCATGCAGCATACTAGCTGCGTTTCTCCCTTTATGCGGCTTGCTACGGGTCGGGAGACTGTGGTGTCGATGACAGAATTTGGATTAATTACCATTCCTTTCTTTGGTCTTCCCGCATGATTGTAGAGCACCTTCTTCTGCTCCTCACTTGCTATCCGTCGGTATGGATTATTTTTCATATACTGAGGTTTGCACTGTGGAGGGATGATCCAGAAGGCATTGAGTCTTGCTGCGGGCTCTACTTTTGTCAGTAGCAATGACAACACGGAGGGGCGCCTTTAATGAAAAAGGTTTGTATCAGAGAGACTTCATGGAAGCCCTTAAAATAGGCTTACATCATATGTACTTATGATCTTGAATACTAATAAAAACTCTTGAATTTAATAGATTTTCATCATATGTACTCATGATCTAGAATATTGCTTAATAAAGTCTTTTTTTCTGAATTTCTCTTTTGTATTTGTCACATTATATGTTGTGGACTTTGGATATCGTACCAGAGGTAATATAAATGTAGTACAATATCACAATCTGTTTAGGATGTCCCACTTGGGGACTTAGGTGGACCAATTACTTCTTGCGCACTAGAGTGCAAGTAGTAGGTTTGAGACAAGCCTGCCAGAGGTGTTTTGGACGTGGCAGGTTTTGTTGACTTAACACCGCTGGCGTACTTAGAGATAATTACGGGTGATAAGTTAAGATGACAATCGCTATCAAAGGTAATGTGAATGTGATAATCGATAGCTAAATCTGGGTGGTTTGCTTAGAGGTAATATGGACATGGCAAACATGATTGGGAAAAAATGTTAGGACAGTAGTTCAGAGGTAATATGGACGTGAACTAGCATCTAAGAAACTCATTGAGGAGTGGTTTGCTGAGTGTGGCCTACCCGAGAATGTAAATAGACTTGAGGGTTATTCCACTGGGAAGATTGTTAGGCTGATAGCTCGGAGGTAATATGGACATGGCTAGCATCTAACGAGACAGTTTTGTAGTGGTCCCTGTAGGAGTGTGCAGGTGGACCTGAGGATTGGTCTGGTGGAGAGATTTTGAGGTTCCATAATTTATTGCATATTCCGGACTCTTGAATACCGATAATGACTTATTGAGGAAAGGTTCTGCTATGCATAGGCACTTGCTGGGGATAAAGAACCAAGTGCGTAGATACTAGACATCTGGGTTGCCCTGTTGGGGATAAGGGGAGTACAAGTCTAGCTTAGACATAGTATTTTTTTAGGAATTTGCCGTTGTAGAAGCATGAAAAATACGCTGCAGAGTTATACGCAGTATTTCAGTGCTGTGTGGTGTAAGACGTGACTTCAGAGCCATCGACGTACAAACAGAGCTTTATCGCTAGTACAATGTAAAACATAGCTCCAAAACAACTCGCGTAATGCAGTATTTCTAGGCTGCTCTGGCGTAAAAAGGTTATTCCATCGCCACTTCGGCGTAAAACCTACTCGCTTTTAATGCAGAAGGAAGTCGTACGGAGAACTCTTCGTATTCCTCGAATGAACCTGTCAAATCATGCAGTGAACCTGACTACTGACAAAGAGTACTGCACGACTATCTAGACGACGGTTGCAATGATGGTGCAGCACAGAGACCCAAACCGTCATTTAGTGATATTTCCTTGATACAAGTCGCTTTTACCCGTTCAAGGGAATACGCTGCCTAGTTTTATACAGGCAAATGCGAGCTTTTACGCTCCGCAGAAGACAAACGGACCGCCACGTCAAAAGCTGCTCTTCGTACAGAGCTCGAGGCACGTCTCGGCAGTTAATGCGCATGATGGGGGCATATCTCTGCATTTAATGCACGAGATTTGGTTTTATTTTCAAAGACTGGGTGAGCCATAATTACGGCTAATACGTCCACATCATCACCTCTGCATATTACGCCATCAGGCTATTTTCAGCTATAGGAGCTTGCTGTACGCTATCTCCTTGAAATATGTCGACCTGGCTATTTTCAACCGTAGGAGTACGCCATATGCTATCTCCTCGGAATACGCCAACTCAGGCTATATTTGTATTGGTGCATAATGAGGCTATTTGGTCCAGAATTAGCTCAAGACCTCAGTCAAGAAAGGAGGATCGGCTATCTTCTACGCTAGCTACCTATCCATGCAGCATCAGGCTTCTACGTCTATTCGGCTTCTACGCCTACTTGGCTTCTACGCCAAATTGATAACCATTTGGCTTCTATGCCAAGGTGACAGTTATTGGCTTCTACGCCAACTTTTTCTACGCGAGGGACATCTACCTATGTGGCTTGCATGCCGTGATCTTCGCAGCAGTTATACGCATTATCTCATAATGGAACATGCGTCACATGCAGATTCAGAGGATCATTTATACGTGGGTGGCAGTTATTATAACCGCCGCATAAAAAGTGCCACACTCTCCACTGTCCGACTTCTACGCCGACTGGACGGTTACTGTCACTAAAACCCTATAAATAGAGACCTCCGTCCACGGAGGTCCAGGGTCGAAGGTTGAAAAAAGGAGGAAAAAGTCAAAAAATAAGTCAAAAAAAATCGAAGAACAGAGAGTAGTGATCGATGATTTTGGCATCGAGCATCCACTCCCCTTTGCAATATTTGAAGCTTCTCCGTCTTCTACAGCACTTCTTCATCATAATGTGGTCCAAGGGACAAAGTGATCGACCGCAGATCAGACTCCTATAGCAATATTTACCCAGATTAAAATTTATACTTGACATCCTCGTATAGGATTAATTGTACGTCTTATTTGTAAACCAAAGAGAGGGTTTTGTATAAACCTTATTTTATTTCTTTTATTTATTATCAAACACAATATGGCGACTCTGCTGGGGACCTCTTTCTCATCTGACGAGAAAGCAATTGCTCAACACGATGCAGTATCAGTAGAATCAATAAAGAAGACCTTGGTCGTCCAATTCGACCAATTAGCCTACGAAGATATGCTTTGAGCTGGGGGTAGCTCTCACTCTCTCTTTGTCCAAGACAACAGGAAACTGCGTAAGGTGTAGATGCCCCGGACATCCCCTACCATTCCTGCCGACTCTCTGATTTCTTCGACCAACGAGGTTGTAGCATCGTTCCCTCCGCGCCTTGCACGTAAAACTCAGTCTCCCGTCGCTGGCGGGGCAGACAAAACTTCTGGCAATGCCTTAGCGCCAATCCAGAAGTATACATCGTGCATTGCACATAAAAACTTGTCTCCCGTCGCTGATGGGACAGACGTAGTTTCTGATGAGGCCTCAGCGCCAAGTCCGAAAATTCAAATATGCTCCGCGCGTAAAAATATCACTCTCACTCAAAAGGAGGCAGAGAGTCCCAGTAATCTCTGTAAGGGAAAACAAGTGGCAGACTTCTCAACTTCTCGGTCTTTACGCCAACAAGAGAAGAAGCTGCCCGCCCTCCAGATTACGCGAGAAGCCGATGGCCGATTGATGACCTCCTCAGTTTTACGCCAACCTGAGCAGAATTCCAGATTACGCCAGGTTAAGACCCTCAGCGTAAAAAAGGCCCAGTTTGCGGAAAGACACACTCCTCAGGGATCAGCTACTACTCAGATGGCTGAACTGCTATATACGGGTGGCAGAGGAAAAGTTAAGGTTCCCAACATCCGTATGCCAACTGATGTAAACAGGAGGAACAAGCCTTTTTCTTCTTGTTTTGTTAATTATCCTGACTTTCGTGAATTCCTGATCCAGAAATGCAAAGACAGGAGTCATAACCAGGATTCTGTTCCCCTGACTACCAAGTATAGGGAGATCATGTGGGAAGATGCGTCAACATCTAATATCGTCATGACATATGGGCCACATGAAGATTCTGTCTTTATTGTTCCTCCAACTCGTGACGACTAGCATCCAATAGTCTTCGATCGCATACGGAGCAGACCGATTGTACAAGAAGAATTTCGCGAGTCTGAGGTTGGCAAAATACAAATCCACAGGTATAGCCCACAGGCTTTAAAGATTATACAAAGTATGGGTTATGATTTGAAGTTGAAACAAGGCCTCAACTATAGAAAAAGCAGACGAACACTGTTGTATGGTAATTCTTACTGTCAACAAGATCATTTTGGGTTAGGGTATATTGCATCTCCTGCAAACTCAAAACCTCGAGAGGCAGGACCTTCTAAATCAACTTCAGTGGACAAATGCCACGACATGTCTGGGAGTAGTCTATCTCGACAAAATAGGGCACCATCCAAAGCTGGGGGTAGAATTTCCTCTGAATCCGAAGATGATGCAACGATGACGATCTTCCCGAAAGATCGTAAAACTCAGGCATCAGGAGCCCGACGGCCGAAAGGGACTTTCTCCTTCAATTAAGATAACATCATTGAAATCTTTAATATGTTGATGAAGGAACACAAACTTCGGCTACCCAACATCAGATATCCTAAGAGGGCTGGCAAAGTTGATGACCCAGATTACTGTCTCTTCCATCGGTATATTCATCACCCTATAAGGGTGTGCTACGTACTGAAAAGGAGAATCCAGGAGTTGATCGACACCAAAGTCATCACTTTGCATCTGTAAACGAGGGGACGATCACTGCAAATTGATTTTACTTTTTGCGTGACAATTTGCCCCCCCTCAGGAATATACCTGATGATGAGTCCCTAAAGTTTCCCCAGTAAATTCTTCAGGACTATCCTCAATCAGGAAAATCACTCCACAGTGAATTTTTCGGACATGAGTTCACATCCATATTACCTCTGAACTATTGTCCAAAATATTTCTTTATTTTTCCAGCTGAGTTTGTCATGTTCATATTACCTCTGAATAAACCTTCCTGGGTTGGCTATCGATTATCATGTCCATATTACCTCTGATATCGGTTGTCATCTCAACTTAACACCCGTGCTTAACTCTAAGTACGCCAGTGGTGTTGAGTCCACAAAAACTGCCATGTCCATATTACCTCTGAGCAGATAAATACTTCCACCCCCAGTGGAGTCACGACTCAAGAGTTTGTCATGTTCATATTTCCTCTGAACAAACTTTTTGAGTTTTTGACTATCGATTATCACGTCCATATTACCTCTGATATCGGTTGTCATCTCAACTTAGCACCCGTACTTAACTCTAAGTACGCCAGTGGTGTTAGGTCCATAAAAACTGCCATGTTCTTATTACCTCTGGCAGGGCTTGTCCTAAACTTATTACTTGCCCTCACATGCACAAGAAGTAATAGGTCCTCAAAAATTCCCTGGTGGAATGCCCGCAATGGAAAACGAAATATTCACGTCCATATAACCTCTGAACTATCCTCATTTTCCTCAGCAGAGAAAAAAGTCAGTTCATGTCCATATTACCTCTGAACTACGTCTCTCCACTATCCCCACGGAGTCCATATTACCTCTGTCAGGATTTGTCTCAAACCTATTACTTGCACTCTCATGCGCAAAAAGTAATGGGTCTACTAAAAATCCCCCAATGGGATGTCCTCAATGAATACGGTATCGTACTACGTCCATATTACCTCTAGTACAATATCCAAAATTCACACAAATAATTATAAAAAAATGAGGGGCCCTTATATGATTGCAAATGGCGCTTACGGATTAGCCAAGTCTAATAAAAATTTGGCAATGGCTACTATCAATTGCAAAAGTACCGAAGAAGTACTATACTTGATCTCCTTCATTTAACGGAGTATGACGAAGATCTTATTCTGACGATACCATGCACAAAGGTTAGCTGGATCATATTCTATCAGGTTCATGTGACCTCCGAATAGATATCCTTAACTAATTTGTAAACCTATCATGTTAATGATACCTCTGATAGTGTTTAGTATACAAATTTTATTGGGTTATATTCTTTCAGGTTCATGTTAACTCTGAATAGATTTACATTCAGCAAAACCTTAACGAAAGAATGTCATGTTACTGATACCTCTGAAATCACTTTCACCCTAGCCTATCACATTCTAAAAATGATGGGCCAACAAAGTCAGAAAATGTGTCTTTATTATCTTCGAGAAATTACAGGAGAAACAAGAAAGTACATCATTGAGGAGGAGCAGTCAAATCATGAATCTGTTGCGCCAGAGTAACCATTCTCTCATCCCTGGTGCTCAAGATGTCGGCACAAGCCCGCTCCAACCTTGTCGCCTCATTGTTCAAAGCAGATAGCTCGGACCGAGTATGTACAAAACCTGCGTGGATGACACCCACATGCGTCAGGTTCTGCTGAGCCGTCTCCATTCGATCCTTCAACACATCGCGAGCTGTTGATAAAGAGAGAGCCTTCTCCTTGGCCTTAGCGAGGTCGTCTTCTAATTTGTGGACTCTCGCTGCCTCTTCCTCATATTCGGCTCGCACTGAGCCAGCTGGAGAATGACATACCCCAATACGGCACGCTTTTGATTTATCTCCTACTGCTGTTCCTGGACGAATTTGTTCAGAGATTCTATTTGCCCAGCAAGCTCTGTAGTTAAGGAGTCATACCTAGCTTGAACGAGACCGTCGATACTGCCTCGAGATAGTTGCAAATAATCGTTAATGGGTTCTTCCAAACCATTAACTATTTACTCTAGCACATCAGCTCTGTCATTATCGTTGAATTATCTAATCTGCGCTATACTGAAGTTGGAGGACGTCTTCAGAGCCTCGAAGCCTACATTCTTCTCCTGCACCATCGATATTAGCGTTTTTAAAGTGGCATAGAAAATGCTTGAGAACTGCTCAACTAACTTGGCGAGATTCGAATGGACGCTAGGAGTGGCTGCAATATCGACGAATCCCCTTCCAGGAAATACTGCAGAGGGTGTCGTCACAGTCGTCGCTTCAGTAGAGGGCGTGACAAAAGAAGAAGCACCGACAATGGCCGAAGTAGAGGCATACTCAAAGGAGGCATAGTCATAATGACAGACTCATCCTTCTCTCGAGATATCAGAGTTGTTTCGGGCGAGCCGGCACCCGAAAATATTTTCTCTTCGAAGTCGGGCACCTCCATGCCATCGGCAGGAGCTGCAACAAAGCCAAAAGCTGCGTCGACACTGCCCTCCCCGTAGATGTCTTCCCCTGAAAAGAAGACAAGAGAAAGTTAATATCAACATGATGTTACTTTTTCTAAAAGAGGCATAAAGACGTCATTTACCCATGGCCGATGGTATATATGTCGCGTCGGCAGCCAGTACAGCTAAATTATTTTTTAATGATATTAAGCGAGCTGTCATACCTGGAGAAGGGGGTGTGCCAACTGACACTGGCAGGTATTCCTCCAGGTTTTCACCAAGATCCACTCGAGGCTCATTAGGTGGAATCTTGCTGGGTATACTTACAGATGCTGCAGGGGTTTCTCCCGTTGTTGGTCTGGATAAAGATATTCTTATTTGGCTTGGACCCGAAGGCGATCTTGTACCACTACCTGAAGCGGTAGCAGCGACAGCAGCCTCGAGCAAAGATTCTCTGGCTCTGCCAGCCGGAACTGTGGAGGTTCCCTCTCTAAAAGGCGAAGGACCTCTAGTCAAAAAATTATCCCCAACAGGGGAAACAGCAGGCTCACTCCGAGGAGCCTCACGGCCGAAAGTCCTGACAGGACCACCAACAGTCTTCTTTTTCTTGTGAGGGAAAGTCTCCTTCAGAACAGGAGCCCTTCGCTTTACAGGGATAACCAGAGGCTCAGCAGGTGGAGGTATTTCGCCTCTCGGTACTGTCAGCAAAAACTTATCTAGATTGACAAAGTCTTCACCCTCGTCAGAGGAAACTGATAGGATTTCCTCTCTTCCCGCGGACTTAGAAAAGGGCATCCTAAAACTTCCATGCATATCAAAATCACGATGGAAGGTATTGATGGCCATATAAAACTGGGCGTACGAATGGAGGATGCGCAACTCCATGGAGAGAGAAGTCGCGGGCACAGTAAAGGCCGCCCTAATACAACCCATTATGAAGTACCACCATCCTCTCGCTCCGTCAATAAGTCCACCTCTGGACTTGAAGCTGGTGATGGCATTGCCCACGTGCAATTGGTCATACCCAAACTGCCTGGCGAACCGACTAGGCAGATAGGGCTCCAAGAAGCAATGGTCTTCACTTTTGTATAATAAATGGGAAGGTCTAATGCAGACCAACCAATAAAAAGCTTCAGGAGAAAGAACGGTCTTCCCTTCACCTGAGTCCTGAAGCCTGCTCCCCTATTGATTGAGATGTACAGAGGGGACGGTGCAGAAGAGCTTCCAACTGTAAGCAAAATTTAATGCCCGTCGACAGTCTAAGACGGTGGTCACGTTCGAGGTAGAATTCTTGTAATTCAACAAGAAATTATTTCCTAAACTACTGGCAGAGCCGGGAGACATCACTCTGGGGTTATGAAGAATTAGCTATCCCATTAAATACAGGAACGGTAATTCTACCCGAGGAAAGCTGTTACGCCGTATTTTATCGGCAAGCAGCCCATCAGTAATGGCCCTCAGGCCAGCTTGTATCCGGTATACCATGGCAAGGAGCAAGCCCAGTCTTGCCCCGAACACCAGACGTACGACAGGCCATAAGGTATTACGATGAATGCGATCCGAAGATGCAATGCCGGGTACTACCAGTCGGCGTATCCATACAGTGAGGAAGCCAGCCAGTTGAGCTTCCCTTGACAGAGGCCTGCAGCAATGCCTCAAATAACTGTAGACTTTAGTGCCTGCAGGATAATTCCCTACCCCTTTATCGAGAATTTGATCTGAAGCCCCAGCGTCTTCAATAAGGTCATCGACTACTTGAGCACTAAGCACGCTCAAAAAACTCAAAGGCCTATCCCTGCTATCCACAACTTTGTTTGGCTTAGCACCTCTAGCCTGATGGAAGAAGAGGTAGGACGCCTATTTATTGGTATGAGCCAAATCAGATGGCTCATTATAGAAAGCGGTGCATGCTAAATAGTGGCTCATCAGCTCTTGGTACACTGCCACCACCCGAGGGTTTGTATCCCCCAGCTCCCGGTTTATGGGAACATACTCTTCATAAGGAGTATCCCCCATTGGCAGTCTTGAAATCTCTGCCATTTCACGAAGGGCCAATCCCAACTCCCCTAGTGGAGTGGCAAAAGTCCCAGTGAGCAAGATATATCGCTCCATTAAAGCCAAAAATAGGTTAGAATTGAGAGGTAACCCAACACTGGTAGCACTCACAACTTCAAACAGACCAATGCTCTCCAGCTCCGTCTGAAAGTTCTTCAGGGCCCAGGCAGCTAAACGAACCCAGCGAAGATTTATAGGGGTAAGCCACCCATTGGCCCGAGGATTAACCTTGGGGTATACTCCTCCTTGTCCCATGAAGTCATTGCAGAAAGTCGGCAGCTGGACTGGTTGGAGCAATGAAGTGTCTTCACTCGGGACACTGCCCAGAAATAATCCCCTGAAAGGGATGACTGGACCGGAAGGGCGGCTCACAAATAAACCTTGGTCTGATCCCTTCTGATAAAATATCTTCCCCGGCTGGCCGTAAAGATTAGGGTTCAGGGTCTACGACATCTTCCTTGGATGCGTGGCATGAAAGAATATCGAGATAGGGTAATCTCTCAGCATCTTGGGCAGGTACATGACCAGGCCCCCGACAGTAAAAATCCAGTTTTCTTTCTTGGGCTTCGTCTGGGATTGTTTATCAATCATGTCCCTGTAGAGGAAAGCTGGTTTTATGTATTTTGCCCCGTCTATATACGTCAGGGGCTCTCCGTTGATCATGCTCAACAGCATTCGCTCTCCTTGAGACAATATCAGGATTCCCCTTCCTTCAGGATACTGGGGTCCAGAAATAGGAAATGTCACATGGGACAAATCCTCCAGGTAATTGGAGTTCAGCATCCCAGCAGCAGAACCCATCACCTCAGCCAACAGAGGTATCTGTAAGTTAACTACAAAGTACAAGAAAAATATGTCAGTTTCTATACTAGACCTCACAGTCTTGCAGTTTATGTCGAAGATCAAACAGTCTGTGCTTTTACGCCAAGACTGTGAAAACTTAAATTTTTACGCTGGAATCTCATTCCCAGGCGTAAAATCCAAGATTGGCAGTATACCCAAAAAAGACAGTCTGTGTTTTTACGCCAGACTGCTAAAGTTTGAGTTCTTACGCCGAAATTTTCATCCAGAGCGTAACACCCAAAATTTGTAGTATATGCCAAATTTCGACAGTCAAAGCTTTTACGCCAGACTGCAAAAATATGGAGTTTTTACGCTGACACATTAGAAATGTGGGCGTAAAAGATAAAACATCTCTGTGCATCATCTTCCTCGAAGAGGCGTTTAGCACAGAAGATGACCTAGTGCATCCACGTACAACGTGTGCGAAGGGTTTTCTTCATTTTTATCGTCCCAAAAGCTTTACCTATAACGCCCGGTGCACAGCTCGTCGGGGGGACACTTCGTTCAGAGCGAGGTTCGCCCTGCCCGATTGGAGTCGCTCTTGCTTGGGCAGAAGAGCGAGAAGAGGAGGCAGCCTTCTTTCCCTAAGAGGAGGAGATTGGTTTTGGTGCAATTGCTAAAACCTCAGAATGCTCAAAGAAGAAACGAAGGAGAGTACTCAAAGAGACGAAGGTTTTCTTTTGCAAAAGATAGATGAAAAGTTTTTTCTCTGAAGGCCTTGGGATATTTATAGAGTTCAGATGGACTCCTCGAATCCCTAACCAAATTTAATATTTAATATTCGGTTATGATTGGGGACCACGTCAGCCTATTACTCAGGGAAGGCGGACAGTCAGCAAATTTAAAAAGTTTTTTGTGCAGAGCAGATTCGTGATTTTACGCTAAGGAGCTTTTTACGCTCGACAGCTACAAATCTACGGTTTTACGCTCAGAGACTATAAGTCTACGGTTTTACGCCCGGATGCTTTTACGCTCAGTAGCTTTTATGCTCGAGAGGCTACAAACCTGCGACTTCACGCTCAGAGACTACAAATCTATGATTTTACGCTCAGAAGCTTTTTATGCTCGGCAGCTACAAATCTATAGTTTTACGCCCGGATGCTCTCATGCTCAACAGCTTTTACGCTCGAGAGGCTATAAACTTATGATTTTATGCTCATCTACATTACGAATCTATGACTTTCCGCATATCTGAAAATACACAGGCCAGAGTATGCGTATATCTGAACAAATCTCAAGGCGGTCAATTGCAAGGGTTCACGCAGAAGATGCTCCTTCGTGGCCTCAAAACATCCTAAGTACCCAAAGCATACAAAGTTTAGCATTGAAAATGACTCGTCTCCTTGGGTCTATTGGAAGCTCATCCAAAATCCAGTCAGAATATTTTCTCGACAGTTCAAGCGTGGTCAGTTTTTGACAACCATTTCTCGCCATATTTCAAGGGATTTTTGGGAAATCATTTTTGAAGATGATGGTCTAAACAAAAATTTTTCTTATCAGAGAAGTGACAGTTCAGAATTCTATGCAGTTCCTCATTCCTAACAGCAGGACAGTTTGAATATTCGACTTAAATGCTAAGCAGTCTTCTACGCATCGTCAGTTACGCGTAAAAGACCGGACGGGACCAAATACTCTTTTTATCAGAGTCTGCGTAAAGTTATTCAGACGTGTCGAAGCTACACATATTCAGACTTTATAACAGCAAAAAAATATGGCAAATCATCATATGCGTAAAAGAAGACAACTTTATTAAATCATGATTACATATGAGGAAAATCCAGTCTACAAAGGGTTTTTCATCTTCATGATTACATATGAGGGAAATCCCGTCTACAAAGGGTTTTTCATCTTCATTTAAAGATCACGCCGAGAATCTGTTCTGCCGGGTTCTCGTATTGGTGGAGATCTTTATCCGTCTTCTTCAGCAGTTAGTCGGTTTTTGCGGCCGATTAACAAAAAATAATTAATGGCGTGACGATACACAACTGGGCTTGTCTAAATTATTCAAGAGCCCATCCTCCATACGCCATGACAGATTGAGTTGAGGTTTTGAACCCAACTCAATACTGGAAGACAGGGCTAGTTTGTCTGCCCTCGTCCACCAACGACGAGAGTAAATACAGCTTGTAAGTTGTATGGTCGAATGTGACCCTTCCTCTCTCCTGGACGAATTGCCATATGAAGTTGTGATGATCCCGAGCAAAGGAAGCTATGATATCCTTCTATGATCCATCGTTGCAGAGGACATTTGCTCGAAGATGCCTTCTTTTTTGGTTCCTTACATGTTGGAAGAACATGGTCTTCTTCTTTCTCAAGTCGACCCGACGAAATCCGGCAATCATCTCTGTGTGGTGAAGGAAATATGGAAAGAACAGGTTAACTCCTCAGCCTTTATATAGGCAAAAGAGAACACACCTAATCCCAACAAATCCCCAAGAATTCGCCAAGAAATCAGCCTCGAGGAACGAGTCAGACTTGATAGTTTTATGCTTCATTCAAAGTGTTTCAAATTACGAGGAATTTGAAAACTTTGAAGGGGGTCTTGTAGAAGCATAAAAAATACGATGCAGAGTTATACGCAGTATTTCAGTGCTGTGTGGCGTAAGATATGACTTCAGAGCCATCGGCGTACAAACAGAGCTTTATCGCTAGTACAGCGTAAAATATAGCTCCAAAACAACCCGCGTAATGCAGTATTTCCAGGTTGCTCCGGCGTAAAAAGGTTGTTACATTACCACTTCAGTGTAAAACCTACTCGCTTTTAATACAGTGGAAAGTCGTACGGAGAACTCTTCGTATTTCTCGAATGAACTTGTCAAATCATGCAGTGAACCTGACTACTAACAAAGAGTACTGCACGACTATCCAGATGACGGTTGCAATGATGGTGTAGCACAGAGACCCAAACCGTCGTTTAGTGACATTTCGTTGATACAAGTCGCTTTTACACGTTCAAGGAAATAAGCTGCCTAGTTTTATACAGGCAAATACGAGCTTTTACGCTCCGCAGAAGACAAATAGACCGCCACGTCAAAAGCTGCTATTCGTACAGAGCTCGAGGCACGTCTCGGCAGTTAATGTGCATGATGGGGGCAGATCTCTGCATTTAATGCACGAGATTTGGTTTTATTTTCAAATACTGGGTGAGCCATAATTACGGCTAATACGTCCACATCATCACCTCTGTATATTATGCCATCAGGCTATTTTCAGCTATAGGAGCATGATGTACGCTATCTCCTTGAAATACGTCGACCTGGCTATTTTCAACCATAGGAGTACGCCGTATGCTATCTCCTCGGAATACGCCAACTCAGGCTATATTTGTATTGGTGCGTAATGAGGCTATTTGGTCCAGAATTAGCTCAAGACCTCAGTCAAGAAAGGAGGATCGGCTATCTTCTACGCTAGCTACCTATCCATGCAGCATCAGGCTTCTACGCCTACTTGGCTTCTAAGCCAACTTGACAACCATTTGGCTTCTACGCCATGGTGACAGTTATTGGCTTCTACGCCAACCTTTTCTACGCGAGGGACATCTACCTACGTGACTTGCATGCCGTGATCTTCGCAGCAGTTATACGCATTATCTCATAATGGGACACGCGTCACACGCAGATCCAGAGGATTATTTATACGTGGGTGGCAGTTATTATAACCGTCGCATAAAAAGTGCCACACTCTCCACTGTCCGGCTTCTACGCCGACTGGACGGTTACTGTCACTAAAACCCTATAAATAGAGACCTTCGTCCACGGAGGTCCAGGGTCAAAGGTTAGAAAAAGGAGGAAAAAGTCAAAAAAGAAGTCGAAAAATTGAAGAACAGAGAGAGAAGAGCTCATACAAAGAGTAGTGATCGACAATTTTGGCATCGAGCATCCACTCCCCTTTGCAATATTTGAAGTTTCTCCGTCTTCTACAACACTTCTTCATCATCGTGTGGTCCAAGGGACAAAGCGATCGACCGCAGATCAGACTCCTATAGCAATATTTACCCAGATTAAAATTTGTACTTGACATCCTCGTATAAGATTAATTGTACTTCTTGTTTGTAAACCAAAGAGAGGATTTCGTATAAACCTTATTTTATTTCTTTTGTTTATTATCAAACAGCCGTTGATGGGCATCATGAGCAAGTCGCCATTGGGTTTCGCCAGTCGGTTGGCGCCGTTAGAGAATACAAATTCTACGATGAACGGGCCTTCATCTTGTCCTCCTTATGGAGTTGAGATCATTGACAGGTTATTTTATTGTGAGTTGTGTTAGTTATATTGAGACCTAGATAATGTTCTATCGCCGATGTTGCGGCATAGGCTAGACGAACCCATGACTCATGTCCAATTTCCAAGTACGGATCGTGACTCGGTATATCTTTTTATTCTATCAGTAGAGGTTTTTCAGGTTGGATATCGATCGTCCCGTGGATTTTTCTGTTAAGATTTTCCATGTAAATATCGTGTAATGTGCTTTTTTTGTGATTTAGCTGTTTGGTTTATGCGACTTTTCTTCGTTCCTTGCCAGATCTTATCAGTTTGGGGGAACGATTTCCGTATTTTGTTCCCAACATGTTTTTTACTAGTAAGAGGTATGTATTAGGGGGATCTTCTATCACCCTATATGTTCACCATAGTAGTGTATTATTTTTATATAGGAAGCAATTAGCTTCTGTCTTCAAGCACATTTCTCTCTCAATTTCCCATCTTTTATATTGCAAATGATCTACTTGTGTTCATTCTGTCGTTTCAAAGGAGTATTGCTAATCTTAAGGGACTTATGGCTGAGTTTGGTCGAGTATCTGGTCTCCAACTCAATAAGAATGGATAAAAGCAAGGTATATTTCAACCGCACTTGTCCTCTACAAGTGCCAGGCTTCTCTCCAAATTAATAAGGGTTCTCCCCTAGTTAAATACTTTTGTCTAATGCTATCAGTTCACTATGCTAGAGATGCCGAATGTTAGGGAATAGTAGACAATGTGCAAACTAGACTTAAAGGTTGTCACGCCCCGATCCCGAAAGGGTCAATCGTCGTCGCTGGATCCTTTACGGAACCGATTCGTCCTCGCTGGGGCATGATGTCGTGCGAGCCTGGAGTTGCGCTCGCACAAGGCAAGAACTTGCAGTGATAGGAACCTATTTGAAACACAATTTAGAAAACACATTCACAGATATTTGAACACAAGTGCCGGAAGAAACATGCTTTTTTATTAATAATTCAGGGTAATTTACATAGAGTTTACATTGATGCGCCTCTCGGCTACTTGAATTGCATTACAAAAAGATAACTCAAAAGGCAGGGCGCGCTCCATCAGATGGTCCACGTCGTTCATACATTACGCCCTTGTATAGGTTGAAAGTCCAAGCCTCCAAAATGAACTGACTCCAACTATACTTCAAAATAGAGGTGCTCCTAACGCCTCATCGTCTATCCGCTAGCGTTGCACCGTCTGAGTATGTGAAATAGTTGCCCACAACGTGGGTCAGTACTCAACTTATACTGGTGAGCAGGATGAACCCACTCGACTAAATCGACACTAGCTTATTAGGGGCGAGCATGCATTAAGATGATCTTTCTATAAAGAATCAAGTGAATTCAATTCATATCAGTTGCATGTTTTGATAGGAATGAAAATAACATCGAATCCAACCAGTACATTGGTTGCTTACTCAACCGATGCACGCCTTCCCTGCAACGAAATACAAGTATACTTACCATCTGCACAAGACAATAATTTAGCAAGTGTTCTATTCTATGCGGTCATTGGTGTGATCGATACCTTAGGGACATATTCCAAGAATTAGCGGCGTGCCCTATCAGCCCGGGTAGCAAGCCCTGCTGAAGGTCCCATAATGCATCGTGACTAGCACGAATCAAATATTTCCCTCCGGATCGATACGGTTCCAGTGCCCCAGAATGTCGTTTCGAGAAAATGCTAAACCTTGTGCACAAGTTGTCCCAGACCATGCAAATACATGAACAATTCATATATCATACAATGCATCAAAATAAATAAAAGAAGTAAAGCAGCAATATATCTCTTATGCAACAGGTCATATTTTCTTAAGCGGTGTTCCGATTTTGGTATCCCATAGGTCCAAACTCTATCCGAGGCACCAGGCCGAAACCAACAACCAATTTTCTTTGTAAACAAACTCAAGTTATAAGGTGTGCAAGCATATAGTAAAATTAGTCTACAATTTCCATGTTCCTTTCTTAGTGGCTGGCATGTATTGTGGCAAAGGATTTCCTAGGCGTCCAACTGGTCATCATCGAGTGAACGTTTGAAACATTAGAGATGTGGGCGTGAAGAAGTAGGAAAGAAGGGTCCAAACCTCTCACTGGTTAAGGGAAAAGATTGCTGAAACAAGAAATCCCGCTTAGCGACGATCAAGCATCAGTTATGCGGACCTGCAACAGCACGAGCACCAATTAGAATTCTTGCCTATCCTTCCTTTTCGAACTCCCCAAGAATCAAAGCTCCAAACGATAAAACCAGCAGCAAAAACCAAGCAAATCTAAAGCAACACCAAATCAAAATCCTAAAGCAGCAATCAAGAAAACCAAGCAAGCAAACACGAAAACTATTGGACTCGTTTCAATAGAGACCTTTCCATGAGTTGGAAAGGATCATCGCATTTCGTCCGTGGCAAAAAGATGTCGAGATCTAATCTATGACTCAGACGGACTAGCCAAAAGCCTAATTATATAGTGCACATCCCGGTCGGATCGGGATTTGAGGCACTACATAATATACCACTAAGAAAAAGTTTTGTCCTTAAACTTAAGAACAAGGCCCTACCTCCGACTGAATGAACAACGAAGGATACTTCTCCTTCAACTCCGATTCCATCTCCCAAGTTGATTCCCCAATTATATGGTTTTGCCACAGCACGCGAACCAAGGACATCGTACGGTTGCGAAGTACTTTTTCCTTACGATCCAGAATCTGCACCGGCTCCTCTGAGTAGGATAAATTCGTGCTCAGTTCCAATTGTTCGAAGCTAATCACATGACTAGGGTCATGCACATACTTCCAAAGTTGAGAAACATGGAACACATCGTACACTCCATCCAAGGCGGGAGGTAGTACAATCCGGTACGCCACAACTGCCACTCGTTCCAGTATCTCAAAGGGTCCGACAAACCTGGGACTCAGTTTGCCCTTAATACCGAAATGCATCACCCCACGCATCGACATCACTTTTAAGAAGACATGATCCTCGACCATGAACTCCAAAGGTCTACGATGGGCATCAGCATAACTTTTTTGTCCGCTCTGTGCTGTGCGGAGTCTTTCCCGAATCAAGCAAACTTTCTCAACTACCTGCTCTACCAGCTCTGGTCCGAGTACCTGCCGCTCGCCGAATTCGTCCCAACATATTGGAGATCGACACTTACGCCCGTAAAGTGCTTCATACGGTGCCATCTGGATGCTCGATTGGTAGCTGTTGTTGTACGCGAACTCCGCCAATGGAAGGTGCGTGTCCCAACTAGTCTTCAAATCGATTGCACACAGCCGTAACATGTCTTCAAGTATCTGATTTATCCTTTCTGTCTGGCCATCAGTCTGGGGGTGGTATAAGGTACTGAACTGTAGCTTGGTTCCCAAAGCAGACTGTAGGCTAGTCCAGAAATGCGATAAGAAACGTCCGTCGCGGTCAGAGACGATTGAGGCAGGTACTCCGTGCAATCGAACAATCTCGTCTATGTAAATCTGTGCTAACCGATCGACGCTCCAAGTAACTTTTATAGGAATAAAGTGGGCTTATTTGGTCAAACGATCAACTATGACCCAAATTGCATCATGCCCCCGTGGCATCTTAGGAAATCCCACAATGAAATCCATAGTGATGTTATCATATTTCCACTCGGGAATAGCGAGGTTCTGCAGCTTCGCGCTGGGCCTCTGATGTTCAGCTTTCACCGGTTGATAGGCCATGCACTATGACACAAAGGTCGTGTAAACTCCCTCACCCAAAATAGGTATTTTATGTATATTTTAAATTATTATATTTATTATAGATGTTGAATTTATTTAGAATATTCTCTTAGTTAATTAGAAAATAAATTATTTTTTGTATATTTACTTATATAAATATTTATTTAGAATTATTTTAGTCTATTTTAGATTATTGGGATTTTTCCATAATTTTTAGTTAATTAAAAACTAGTAACACTAATTTTCTAGGATTTTGAAGAATTTATTATATGTTCAAACTTAAATAAAAATATCCCAAACTTTTATTTTAGGTTCTAAATAATAAAATATATTTTCTATAATTTTTGAGAATTTTTTGATTATTTTTAGCATTTATTTTGAGTTAATTATCAAAAACTGAATTAAAAACTATTTTCTGAAAAAAAACCCAAAAAGAAATTATTTCTGCCCCGTCAGCAAACAGGGGGCCCACCTGTCAGCCGCCCGCAGCAAACAGTGCCGGGCCCGCCTGTCAGTGACTGCGGGGCGGGCAGCGTTGGATGGCTGCCACGTGTCAAGATCTGAGCCGCGACTGCTTTCTCTCTCCTCTATATATATATTAGTTTAAGTTTATTTCTAGGGTTTTTCTTCAGCCGAATTTTGGAGAATTGCCATATAGGGTTCCTTCATCTTCCAGAAGCCATTGCGCATAGCTCCGGACTCCAAATGAGGCCTAGTTTTTTGTGTTAGAAAGATATTGAGGTTAGCTTTCTGATTATATAATTTGTTTTACGAAATTGTTATTATTAAATTCTGGAAAATTCGTAGAACATAGCATGTCCGAAAATAGACGTGTTTCGATGTTTTCGTGATTCCGGGAGAACCAGGAATCAGAATCATGAACCGTTTAAAGTTTCGGAAAGATAATGTCGAGATCATAGACATATGTTTTTCTAGAATTTATTTCGAAGTATTTTTATATTATTAATTATGTAGAACTTCTAGGATAAAATTTAACCATCGGTGCACGATACAAAACTTGTATGTGCCATAATTTCCAAACGAATTTGAATTCGGACAAGCCATAAATTTCAGCATGTTTTTGATGCTGAAATCTACAAGAATTCATGCATGAAAGTCAAGTTTGTGTCTGTTGACTTTTCGGTCAACAGATCGCCTCGATTTGCGTGCCATGAGTCTCGAGTCGATAAAATTCAATTCCTTTGGACAAAATTTAGACATTAACCTAAAAATCAGAATAATAAGATTAAAATAGGATTTTAGAGTAATTATTAAAGAATTAAATAAATTATCTTTTGACGTGATGAATTTGTAATACATAGGCTATTTGGACTGTGACTTGGACACTGATTCATACCAGCAGCATGACCCCAGGCAAGATACCTTGCCAAGTTGTTTACAGTATTTTTCATACTTAGTATATTTTTGTATAATTATTTCATTCTGTTTATTTATTGCATGTGTAGTTCCTTCAGTCATTTCTATATATTAGATATGTTGACACACACTTGACACTTAGTATCATAGAGGACAATCATTAGGCGTATGGTCTTTTAACCACTCTGGTAATACCGTAGTCACTAGCACGCACTATGGTGGGTCATGTCCGATGGTCGTTACCCCCGAGGTATGTCGATTGATGGAGTCCGAGGGTCGCTACCCCCGAGGTATGACGGCTGATGATGTCCACTGACGAGCGTGAGGTTGTGAGGATTAGATAGAGTAGCCTACCCTTGCCTATACGTCAAAAAGTTATCCTCATTTGCATTCATATAGATTGTCTTGTACAGCGTTCTTATTTATTTTTAAATTATATGCATGTCTACTGTATTCAAGTTGGCTCGTATTTTCTGTATCTTGTTAGGTCCCTCTGAGGACCTGGTCCGCTGTCAGGTGTACCTGTTCTTGAGTATTTGCAGGAGCACAGATTTGGATGGCTATAGATGCTTCATGGATGTCTTCTCTCGAGCCGTGATTGATAGCTGGTACTTATATTGTTTAATGGTATTGTACTTATATTGTATTTACTTTCTCATTTGAGTTGGTAGTGGATTTGTTTCCATCCAACTATCATCCTTAGATACTCCTTATTAAGATCTAGTTTCATAGACATTGGTTATTTTATTCATATTTGATTTTCGTGGATGAGATCTAGATTATACCCTGTGACTTGTGACATATGTTTATACCACTTGTGGATTTTATATTCATATTACTGCGTACGTGTGGATTTGGTTTCCATATATTAGAGTTGCCATATCCATGCGGCTGGCATGCTTACGTGTCCTAGTCCTACCTATTTTTTGGACTGGGGCGTGACATGTTTTTGTGGTGGCCTATGCAGGTCTAGAGCATATTGTCTCGGTTACGTTATTGTACCGAACAAGCCTGCACCTAGGAATAGAGTATAGGATCTCATCCATAATTGACTATGATTCGCTCTCCTTCCAATCCATTCCATCTGGATAATTGTATCCCGCTTGATTCCTGTACTTCCCTAATAGTTCTTTGAGTATAGCCTTCTGCTAGAATATAGGAACCCTTATTATTAGAATAATAAATATGGTAGCACACCTATTAAGAATACAACAGGAATATAGACACCACTAAGTTTAGAATATCTAGTGAACCCTATAATTTCTTTTTTATAGATTGGTTTACCATTATCCCTTGATGTATTATGAAGACTTGAGAGTAGTATAGACACTACTAGAGTTAGTTAGAAGTTTTACCATAATGTTTGAACCTAGTATAGAGGATACCCTAATAAGTACTAAGACTCCTTCTCGTAGACCTTAACAGGAGTTTCTAAAGATAATTACAGTACTAGTTTATTGTTATAAGTTGGGTAGTATACCTCACAACATAGTATCACATAGTCTTTTGCCCTATTATTGAAGTGTAGCTGAATGACATTAACTGTGTGCTAGCATAAGAAGATAATGTTTCATCAGACTGTAGAACTTAGAGGCTATACCCCTACTTTGTCGACCATCGACTTAGACAAGGAATTAGTATGACAAATGTAGAGTTTGTGGAGTCTTATCTTTTGTGAACTTGAATTGTTATGTACCTTCTTTCATCATAATCCAGCGTATTTATGTTTGTTGTACTACCTTGACTTATGCTGCTATTATAGCCTAGTTTTTGCAAGCTTATTCTTTTATCGAGCTTGCTCATGGCATATGTATTATTGGGTGCACACAATGATACAATTGCCTAGTCAGAATCGGTGTATTAAGGTCTAGCTAACCTTAGTGCACTTGGTTCGCTCTTCGCATGACTACTTTACGTGGATTGAGATATATGGTAGTAGACAGATATACTTGCCCCTAGATATGTCTGACACATCGTATCGGTTACATAACTGTACTGATACGAGCAGGTAAATAGGAAATTACCAAAAATATGTTTTCAATCCATAACTGTCCTGACAACTCTCTTTTCGATTCTTTAACCTCTTTGAACCTCGTACTTGTATTCGGTCACCTTCACCTTGAGTTCTTTATTATTTCTCTCAGTCTTCCCCTATTTCGGAAAGACGAAACCTCGTGCTGGTATAAGTTGACACTGATAGTACTAGATATACCCCATAAGGCTAATCACATGACTTAGTGACACTTTTTTATAATTGATTAAGGGTATATCATAGGTGATATGTTGGGTGTTAAAACTTTGATAATTGAATAGCTTGAGTAAATAAATTAAGAAATATTTTTCTTAAAGTATATAGCCTTCTGTGATAGATGGATAAATTCTAAGTTGGGTAGCATTGCATTGGCAACTCGAGAGGAATTTCTGTTAGATTGTGATCGAGTAAGATTAGATTGGGAGAGGTTCAAGCCATTTAATTTTGAGAATTTTAGAAGAATGACTAAGATTATGAGGATTAATGAATTTTAAAAATCTTGATATTGAGGACCCAATATTTATACCTTAAGTACATAATTTAAATTTTTGAGTATTGAAGGTAAAATCATCAATTTGAATTTGAAGGATAAATATATAATTTCAGACTTGAACATTGGTGGACTGCATTTAAATTATTTTTCAATTTGATAATTTTTTAAAAAAAAAATTTGATAATTGGACTACCTATTTGAAATATTGAGGATGTGAATGGAATTTAAAAAGTTGAAAAAAAAATTTATAAGTGAAAATAGGAATAATATTGGACTCGAATTACTTCTAGAGGAGATTATGATACTTGGAGATCGTGAGGTAAAATTTGATATAGTTTAAATCTTGAAGATATTATATGGATTCAATTTAAATTTGGATATTGATGAGTTGGAAAAGTGAGAAGAGATTACAATAGATTGAATTTTGATTTGAACAATGATTATCTTAATTTTGAAATGATCGCGATAGATTTGAATAGATTTTGTTATTTAAATTTTTGGAAGAGATTGCGATTGACGTACCTTATGTATGAATGTGAAGGATTTAACAAATTATGCCTTATTTTAATTTTGAGGACAAAATTGTTTTAAGTTGGGTAGATTGTAAACTCCCTAACCCAAAATAGGTATTTTATGTATATTTTATATTATTATATTTATTATAGATGTTGAATTTATTTAGAATATTCTCTTAGTGAATTAGAAAATAAATTATTTTTAGTATATCTACTTATATAAATATTTATTTAGAATTATTTTAGTCTATTTTAGATTATTGGAATTTTTTCATTATTTTTAGTTAATTAAAAACTAGTAACACTAATTTTCTAGAACTTTGAAGAATTTATTTTATGTTCAAACTTAAATAAAAATATCCCAAACTTTTATTTTAGGTTCTAAATAATAAAATATATTTTCATTTATTTTTTGGGAATTTTTTGATTATTTTTAGCATTTATTTTGAGTTAATTATCAAAAATTGAATTAAAAACTATTTTCTGAAAAAAAATCCAAAAAGAAATTATTTCTGCCCAGTCAGCAAACAGTGGGCCCACCTGTCAGCCGCCCGCAGCAAACAGTGCCGGGCCCGCCTGTCAGTGACTGCGGGGCGGGCAGCGTTGGATGGCTGCCACGTGTCAAGATCTGAGCCGCGACTGCTTTCTCTCTCCTCTATATATATATTAGTTTAAGTTTATTTCTAGGGTTTTTCTTCAGCCGAATTTTGGAGAATTGTCATCTAGGATTCCTTCATCTTCCAGAAGCCATTGTGCATAGCTCCGGAATCCAAATATGGCCTAGTTTTTTGTGTTAGAAAGATATTGAGGTTAGCTTTCTGATTATATAATTTGTTTTATGAAATTATTATTATTAAATTCTGGAAAATTCGTAGAACACAGCATGTCCGAAAATAGACGTGTTTCGATGTTTTCGTGATTTCGGGAGAACCAGGAATCAGAATCATGAACCGTTTGAAGTTTCGGAAAGCTAATGTCGAGATCATTGACATATGTTTTTCCCAGAATTTATTACGAAGTATTTTTATATTGTTAATTCTGTAGAACTTCTAGGGTAAAATTTAACCATCGGTGCACGATACGAAACTTGTATGTGCCATAATTTCCAAACGAATTTGAATTCGGACGAGCCGTAAATTCCAGCATATTTTTGACGCTGAAATCTACAAGAATTCATGCATAAAAGTCAAGTTTGTGTCAGTTGACTTTTCGGTCAATAGATCGCCTCGATTTATGTGCCATGAGTCTCGAGCCGATAAAATTCAATTCCTTTGGACAAAATTTAGGCATTAACCTAAAAATCAGAATAATAAGATTAAAATAGGATTTTAGAGTAATTATTACAGAATTAAATAAATTAAAATAAATTATCTTTTGACGTGATGAATTTGTAATACATAGGCTATTTGGATTGTGACTTGGACTCTGATTCATACCAGCAGCATGACCCCAGGCAAGATACCTTGCCAAGTTGTTTACAGTATTTTACATGCTTAGTATATTTCTGTATAATTATTTCATTCTGTTTATTTATTGCATGTGTAGTTCCTTCAGTCATTACTATATATTAGATATGTTGACACACACTTGACACTTAGTATCATAGAGGACAATCATTAGGCGTATGGGCTTTTAACCACTCTGGTAACACCGTAGTCACTAGCACGCACTATGGTGGGTCGTGTCCGATGGTCACTACCCCCGAGGTATGTCGATTGATGGAGTCCGAGGGTCGCTACCCCCGAGGTATGACGGCTGATGATGTCCACTGACGAGCGTGAGGTTGTGAGGATTAGATCGAGTAGCCTACCCTTACCCATACGTCGAAAAGTTGTCCTTATTTGCATTCATATAGATTGTCTTGTACAGCGTACTTATTTATTTTCAAATTATATGCATGTCTACTGTATTCAAGTTGGCTCGTATTTTCTGTATCTTGTTACGTCCCTCTGAGGACCTGGTCCGCTGCCAGGTGTACCTGTTCTTGAGTATTTGCAGGAGCGCAGATTTGGATGGCTATAGATGCTTCGTGGATGTCTTTTCTCGAGCCGTGATTGATAGCTGGTACTTATATTGTTTAATGGTATTGTACTTATATTGTATTTACTTTCTCATTTGAGTTGGTAGTGGATTTGTTTCCATCCAACTATCATCCTTAGATACTCCTTATTGAGATCTAGTTTCATAGACATTGGTTATTTTATTCATATTTGATTTTCGTGGATGAGATCTAGATTATACCCTGTGACTTGTGACATATGTTTATACCACTTGTGGATTTGATATTCATATTCCAGCGTACGTGTGGATTTGGTTTCCATATATTGGAGTTGCCATATCCATGCGGCTGGCATGCTTACGTGTCCTAGTCCTACGTATTTTTGGGACTGGGGCGTGACAGGTCACCACATCCCATTTCATACCGTGCCACCAGAAGGTTCCGCGTAAGTCCATGTACATCTTGGTGCTCCCTGGATGCAAAGAATACTTCGCGTATTGTGCTTCCGCCAAAATTTTCCTTCGGAGTTCTGGGTCGCCAGGAACACATAGCCTTTCTTTCATCTGTAAGGCCCCATCTTTGCCTATCACAAAGTCAGATGTCTTCCCCGCTGAGATCAGTCCACGTACCTTTGCTAGGAACTGATCGCCCTCCTGAGCTGATTTGATTCTATCACGTAAACTCGGTTCAAGATGGAGTGGTGCCAGTTGCACTCCTTGATGCCGAACTCGAAACTCGATGCCCATCGCCTCAAGATCCCGAAGTAAATGGTTGTTTATGGATAACGAGCCCACGTTCTTTTGACTCAGAGCATCAGCAACGATGTTTCCCTTGCTCAGTGTATAAGTGATCGTCAGATCATAGTCCTTAATCAGTTCTAGCCAACGTCGCTGCCGGAGGTTCAGTTCTCGTTGGCTGAATAGATACTTGAGGATCTTGTGATCTGTGAAGATTTTGCAAGCAACACTATAAAGATAATGTCTCTACAACTTCAGTGCAAATATAATTGTCGCCAATTCCAGATCATGTGTCGGGTAGTTTTTCTCGTGCGACTTCAGTTGCCTGGAGGCGTACGATATTACCTTGTCCCTTTGTATGAGCACACATCCCAAGCCGAGTCCTCAAACATTGCTGTATATCTGAAACTCCTCTACCCCATCTGGAAGTGCAAGAATCGAAGCTAAAACACGATGCCGCTTAAGTTTCCGAAAGCTGGCTTCGCAGTCATCACTCCATTTGTATACAATCCCTTTCTGAGTAAGGCGAGTCAAAGGCGAGGCCAGTTTAGAGAAATCTTTCACGAACCTACGGTAGTATCCCGCTGTCACGCCCCTGTCCCAAAATACGTAGGACCAAGAATACGTGACAAGCCAGCTACGCATTCGACCAGACTCTGGTCTGACTCGAATGCGTATAAGCTGTAATCTAAAGGGCACTATCTAGATATTCATAAATGTAAACCTCTATGTCTCAATCCACAATGTACATCAGTATACAAGAAAGAGCTAAATGTTCTAAGGTCGGCCGCCCAATAACACACTAACTCGAATAGACTCGAGAAGAAGTATGAGTCTACAAAACTAGGCTACAACAGCAGATGAATAAGCAATGTAAAATAACCATAATGCCGGTAGATATAATATGAGTACCTGGTACCATGCTCGCAAGATATGCCACTCCATCGGTATCTCCAAGTGCTCCGTAATCGTCTATGCTGCAAAACTGGCAGGGAACCAGGTCCTCAGAGGGACGTAACAAGGTACAGAAATATAACATGCCAAGTAAACAGAAAGTACAAGTGCACGACAGGGTACTCTATCATAACCAACTAGTGTGACACAGTTTAAAGACAATGTTCGACGCATGGGCTGTCCAAAATAAAACCGCAGCTCCGAACACAGAGACACACGGGTCGTACCGTAGCTCCGAGCACAGAGACACACGGGTGTTACCACTACACTATGAAACAGGATCACTACACTATGAAACAGGATCACTACATATACATATATAAGCGCGTGCAGAGTAGCCCAAACGTCTAGTAACTGTCTTCCCCATCCCAAGCAGTCAACGATTGTGCGTTGAACCTGAACCTCTAACTACAGTCTCGACACAAGGAAAAATAACTCAACAGACGCGACCCTAAGGTCGTCCCAGTCTCTGGTCATGATGTCAGTATCAGGATACAGGAATCTGGCACGATCATAGTGTATGAGTGTGTCCTGGGGTATCGATAAACTCAGGTACGCATATCGAGATACTACGAATCATCCGACAATCTTCCTAGGATGCTACGACGTACGTCTTCACCCGGTTGTGAATCGGACGCGAAGTACCGAACGTCAATATAACTACGTGCACAATGTACATACGAAACAATAAATATCTGTAAACTGAAATACAGGGTGGCAAGGTACACTTGCCTGCGTGCGGCTGCTGATGACGGAGATCGGGTACTGCGTCCAAGTCCTCAGGTCCCGCAATACCTAGAGAAGAGATACAATCCGAATCAATAATCTATTCTACGATAGACAGGGATGCTACACACATCTACAACTAAACTCAGTCTCAGCTACGACTCACAGGGACAAGTCTCTAGGGGGTTGACCACAGTTGACTGTCGGTACGATGGTCAAATCAGCTAATCATCAGTACCATATCATCAATCCAAACCTCCATCTTATTATGTTTATCACAATATTTCGTGGTCCGACACATGATCCAATCCTCAGTTTCACCTCAGTGTTTACAGATGTTAACAAGCACGGTTTCTATCATCCTCAAAATAAATAAATAGTTGTTTATTAAACCCTCAGTTATATACAACATTTATCATTACAGAATAACTACTATTCAATTAAATTAGACATTATTTCAATCCTCAAAGAATGACTAAGGGTTTGATGTTACACCCTAGTTCACCGCCAATACCTGCTCCTCAATGTTCATCAGTGCTCAAAATATCATCATCTCATTTCTCATCAGATTAATCTTCATTAATTGATTTAGCATCTTCCATCACTTGCATACAACATCATTAAAATCTCTTCTCAGCATTTAACCACTAATTTCCCATTAAACTTACGAAATAAATCCTAAGATCTCATATATGTACAGTACACAAATATATATAATTGTATTCCTCGACTGACTTTGTCACTAGAAATCAAATCCTCGAAATAATTAGCAGCTTAAAGTTATCACCACCTCTTCTCCATAAATCACCTGCTCATCAGTAATAATTAATATGTACACAAAATGATGTAAAAGAAAACCTAAATCTCGATGCATTCACTTACCCTCAATTTCATGTAATAAACCCTAAGCTAGATGTAACAACACAAAAGAATTAGACTAGCAAATAAAAATATTCAATGAAGGGGAAGGGGGAGAGCTCACCATGGTGGCGTTGATGGAAGGACGAAGTCTTCAATATATGGTGGTGGTGATGTGCTCGGCCGGGGCAGCCACTGGTAGGGCTCGTCGACATGCCATCTCCTTCCCGGAGCAATGTTGGTGCTATTGGTGTAGAGTGGTCGGAAAATGGAGGTGGTAGGGTGGATCGGGTGGGTGTGTAATGGTGGCAGTGGTGGTCGAGAAGAAGGAGTGAAGGACAGCGGGGTGGTCGACTGGGGAAGACCGGTGGTGGAGGAGGTGAGGTCGAGGTGGTTTATGGTGGGTGCAACAGGCCGGAGGAGCTTCGGTGCGGGTTCGTCGGGGTGGCAATGTCGGAGACGCGGGGTGGTTGAACGGATATCAGATGGTGGTGGGAGCCATGGCAGATGGATCTCGCGCTTGCCAGAGCGGTGGCGGAGGAATGGAGGTGGGGGAGTTGCACAGCCGGGGCGGGGGAGCTGTACAGTCGGGTAGAGGGGGACTGTACAGTCGACCGGAGCCTCCGCGGGGTGCTCGAGTCGCTGCGGGTCAGCAGCGAACCGGGGTGAGGGTGGAATCAGGCCGAAGTTGGGATGCAGCACAGTCGACCGGAGTGTCAGTGTACAGCCGCGTCGAGCCGCACTTGGCCGGAGCAGACTGTGTACAGCCACGTTGAGCAGCCCTTGGCCTGAGCAGATCAACAGGCCGGCCGGACTGGAGTGAAGTCAGCCACGTTGAGCAGTAGCTCGTGGAGGAGCAGCCCGTGGGGTGAGGGCCGGCCAGACTTGGCTAAGCTTGGCCGAAGGTTGGCTTGGCTTGGTCGAGGTTGGGTTTCTTCAAGGAAGAAGGAAAAGAATGAGAAGAAGAAGAAGAAGAAGAAGAGGAAAAGAAAATATGGCTGTGGGTTTAGTTTAGAGGTGAGGGAGGAGAGAGAGAGGGGGTGGGATTTCCCAAGCATTGGGATTAGGGCCGGCTTGGGAGGTGTGAAGGGGTGAAGTATTGTTTTATATGAGTTTGTGAAGTGATGGATGGTGGGAATGGTGTCATTCAAAAATGTAGGGTTGAGATTCATTATGAAGAGAAGTGGGTTTCTTCATGAAGGAGGGGTGTGATTGGGACCCTATTTTGGGACCCTCTCATATATTCATGTCCAATAGGAGGTTGCCACACAATTTGATAATTGTGACTTAGCCCCCGTAAATTCGGGAAATTGCATGGACACATGAAATAACGCAAAAATTACGGAGAAAAATATATTTAAAATTGTCATGGTGAGGGGGGTGTTGCGCGTTAGGCGCGGGTCTAATTTGAAGGACATTGGGATTATTTTAGTATTAAAATAGAATTCACAAGGTTGGTAAATTCCGATTTAATTAAAGAGAACGCGTCCCGCGAATTTAATTTAATTGGGGCCCGCGGGGTCAAAATCTGGAAACGGCGCAAAGGCCAAAAATGGTGGGGGCTTGGAGTCGGTCTTGGACCCTTTAGTTGGTCCGGCTCAACGGGTTAAGTTGGTACCCCAAAATCGAGGGTAACGACACAGGTGTCCGACACGGAATTAAATACGGGTTACGATTTTTCGGAAATGTTGCACAATTAATTTAGAGCACACAAAAGTTGATTTTAACAGTCAGAAAAGTCCAGTGCCTAATTTGGCGAGTTGAGTCGAGTGTACAATATTTGTACGGAATTTATGGGCTGATAATGGGCTCCGAATAATTAGTCAAAGATAGGGTGTGTCAATGGTTTTAAATTAATCAGATTAAAATTCCAGGTAAATATCTTCTACTCTAAACCTCAATATCTTCTATCAAAATTTTTCCTGGCCCACTCTAACTATCTACAGAATAAAATTGAGGGGGTTTACACCCGCTAGGCCCAGAAAGCTTCAAACTTTGCTGGCTGACGTAGGTTGCTTCTAGTCCACCACCGCCTCTATTTTCTTCGGGTCTACGGCGACGCCTTCTGCCGAGACGACATGACCAAGGAACGCCACGCTGTTCAACCAGAACTCACACTTGCTGAGCTTAGCGAACAACTTATGCTCTCGTAATGTCTGCAGCACAGTCTTCAGGTGTTCTTTGTGTTCTTCCTCATTCTTGGAATATATTAGTATGTCGTCTATGAACACGACCACAAACTTGTCTACGTACGGCCGAAACACACAGTTTATCAGATCCATAAAAGCTGCAGGGGCATTCGTCAAGCCGAACGATATCACAAGAAATTCATTATGTCCGTATCGGTTTCTGAAAGCTGATTTTTGAACATCATCTGATTTGATTTTCAACTAGTGATACGGTGACCTGAGATCAACTTTAGAGAAAATTGTTGCACCTTGTAGCTGATCAAACAAGTCATCTATTCTTGGCAATGGGTACTGCTTCCGCACGGTCGCCTTATTCAGTTCTCGGTAGTCAATACACAGCCGCATGGATACATCCTTTTTCTTCAAGAACAGCACCGGAGCGCCCCACGGAGAAACGCTTGGACGAATGTATCCTCGGTCCAATAGATCTTGTAACTGAACCTTAAGTTCCTTCAGCTCTGCTGGGGCCATTCGATAAGGTGCTTTGATATCAATCGCAAATCTAAAAAAGTTTCAAGGCTGAATTCGATCTCACGATTAGGAGGCATTCCAGGCAGCTCGTCCGGGAACACGTCGAGAAAATCTGCTATGACTTCAGCCTGAGCTGCATCTGCACATTCCTACCGGGTGTCTCGAACAGAAGCTAAGTACCCTTCACAGCTCGAATGCAATATACGCCTAGCTGAAATTGCTGATATCACCATTGCCGTCTTCGGTGCAGCGCTGTACGAATAGTAGAAGTCTGCCTCGCCGGGTAGACGGAATACGACTCGCTTCTCCGCGCACTCGATTGTTGCATGGCAAGCACCCAACCAGTCCATACCGAAAATAATATCATAATCCTTAATGTCTAGTACAATGACATCTAAGGAAAGCATCCTTCCTCTGATGCAAATATAACCATCCCTACAGATCGCATGGGCGGGCATGTCGACTCCCGAAGGGGTACTCACGCAAAGGTTCATATTTAAAGGAGTATAAGCTAATTTATGCTCAACAGTAAAATTAGCAGATATAAAACTATGCGTAGCACCTGAATCGAATAAGATCCTAGCGAGCAATTCTCTGAAAAGTAAAGTACTTGTCACAACAGTATCAGATACAGATGCCTCATCCAGAGTCAGTACATAGACTCGGCCTTGAGCACCTTGGCGTCGTGGGTTCACTGGCACAGCATTGGCATCACTGGCTGTAGGCCCCTTATTCTGATTTTCGTTGTTCTGATTCCCGTTGTTCTGATTCGGTTTGCCCTCCCAACA
Organism: Iris macrosiphon; assembly: GCA_036927795.1. Taxonomy (NCBI): domain Eukaryota; kingdom Viridiplantae; phylum Streptophyta; class Magnoliopsida; order Asparagales; family Iridaceae; genus Iris; species Iris macrosiphon. Next base: position 149,445,297 of record JAYESA010000009.1, on the reverse strand, counting down.
GTTAAAATATTTGTGGTCCAGACGACCATATTTAAAATACCCTCTAGCTCGGCATTCATTTATTCGATACCCTAATCTGCCACACCTATGGCAGTACGGTGCCTGGGATGGACCCCTGTGCTCTGATGTGTGCGGATGCTTTTGTGCTCCAGACCCTCCCGTTTCCAGAGGTCGTTTGCTGTTGTTGGTACCGGGGGTTTGCACATCGACCTTTGGAGGATTGCGCCCAAAGATCCGCTCGCTATTCAGGGCAGCTTCGTAACATTCCCTGTAGGTTTGACATTTCTAGTTGATGATGTCCCTACGCAAATCATCATTCAAACCTTTTTGAAAATGATAGCACCACGCCTGCTGGTTAGGCAGGAAGTGCCCTGCAAACTTAGCCAATCTAGCAAACACTGAATCATAATCGTCAACAAACATACTTCCTTGTACTAGATTGCTAAAGTCGTCTTCCTTTTGTTGCCGCACGGCCCGGGCGATATATTGTTCAATGAATGCAGATTTGAACATTTCCCAGGTGATTTTGCAGTTGGGATTGGCATCATAAATCCCTTGCCTAGTGGCTTTCCACCAATCATGTGCACGCAGTTCCAGCTGAATCGATGCACAGGCCACTCGTTTGGATCCCCTAATGCCGACCAGATTGAAGAGTCCTTCCAGCTTTGTAATCCATCCCATCACCACGTCCGGTTCTGCTCGTCCGTTGAACGTTGGTGGATGCATTTTACTGAACTATGCTGTACGGCAGGTGTTCCTAGCTGGAGGCTGAGTTTCTTCTGACTCATCTTCTACCGCCACGGCCGGCGGCGTGACAGGCGTCACTGTGGCTCCTCCGTTGCTGGGTACCAAGGATGCAATCAGTTGCATCATAGTATCCATCTGCTTTTGTTGAGCAGCAAACTGCACATGTTGAGTAACGACTTATTATTGCTGTACCTCCATGAGATGCATAAGCCGTTCCGCCATACCGGTAGAACCCGCTCCTCCAGATTCTCCAGAACTTGCTGGATCGCTCTGAATGGGCTGAGCACTGCTGGCAGTTGTAGTATTTTTCTTTGTCGTGGCTTCAAAAGAGAGTAGCTTGCCAATACTCCAAAAATGATATATTTTTTATGTATGGGCTTATTGTATAAGTGACTCATCTCATGTAGCGGACGCCGAAAACAACTCAATTGAGAGGCAGATCAAACTCCTAAATAATCTTTTGAAATCCCAAGGAAGTGAAGCTAAGCTCTTATACCAATATGTCATGCCCCGATCCCGAAAGGATCAATCGTCCTCGCTGGATCCTTTATGGAACCGATTCGTCCTCGCTGGGGCGTGATGCCGTGCGAGCCTGGAGTTGCGCTCGCACAAGGCAAGAAATTGCAGCGATAGGAACCCATTTGAAACACAATTTAGAAAACACATTCACAGATATTTGAACACAAGTGCAGGAAGAAACATGCTTTTTCATTGATAATTCAGAGTAATTTACATAGAGTTTACATTGATGAGCCTCTCGGCTACTTGATTTGCATTACAAAAAGATAACTCAAAAGGCAGTGCGCGCTCCATTAGATGGTCCACGTCGTTCATACATTACGCCCTTGTATAGGTTGAAAGTCCAAGCCTCCAAAATGAACTGACACTAACTATACTTCAAAATAGAGGTGCTCCTAATGCCTCCTCGTCTATCCGCTAGTGTTGCAACGTCTGAGTGCCTGAAATAGTTGCCCACAACGTGGGTCAGTACTCAACTTGTACTGGTGAGCGGGATGAACCCACTCGACTAAATTGACACTAGCTTATTAGGGGCGAGCATGCATTAAGATGATCTTTCTATAAAGAAGCAAGTGAATTCAATTTATATCAGTTATATATTTTGATAGGAATAAAAATAACATCGAATCCAACCAGTATATCGGTTGCTTACTCAACCGATGCACGCCTTCCCTGCAACAAAACACAAGTATACTTACCATCTGCACAAGACAATAAATTAGCATGTGTTCTATTTTATGAGGTCATTGGTGTGATCGACACCTTACGAACATATTCCAAGCATTAGCGGCGCGCCCTATCAGCCCTGGTAGCAAGCCCTGCTGGAGGTCCCGCAATGCATCGTGACTAGCATGAATCAAATATTTCCCTCTGGATTGATACGGTTCCGTGCCCCGGAATGCCGTTTCGAGGAAATTCCAAACCTTGTGCACAAGTTGTCCCAGACCATGCAAATGCATGAACAATTCATATATCATACAATGCATTAAAATAAACAAAAGAAGTAAAGCAGCAATATATCTCTTATACAACAGTTCATATTTTCTCAAGCGGTGTTCCGATTTTGGTATCCCATAGGTGTCACTACCACATTCTAAAAACAGGGGTATTTTCGACTTTTTATATATTATTAATATTGTGGTATTAATATTAAAGGATTTCAAGATAGGTGTATTTAAATTAAATAACTGTGTGAGATGTGTACTTAATTATATTATATATATACAGTGTTCATTAATGTTTGAGCTGGTAGACTTAACCTAGAAGCCCACTAGACGAACACCTGACCGAATTATAGGATTATGTATTTAATTGTTTTATTTAGAATTTAATTATTGGAGATAGTAGTTAATTACCGTATTTTTTTAATTGTTGCGCCTTGCCGTTGCTTCGATATTTGGAGCGATACCCTAGCTTTTGCCTTCCAACAAATTTCATAACCTTACCTTAGACATGCCCGCCTTCCATTTTGTCTTTTTTGTAACTCATAATTATGCTCTCTTGTGCTTCATTTTAGCCGCACAAAAATCATCGCGGACGTTTATTTAAATTCTAAATAAATTCCCACTATGTATCGTTGTGCGTTCCAATCGAAATTGGGGACAACCTCGACCCATTTTTCGTGCGGCCCAAATTAGGGTAATATTCTGTTCTGAGTCTTCTTCATTAATGATATTGATGACCGGACCTAATTTTGGCCCCATGTATTCCTAATTAATTTTAGAACGCCAAGTGTATCTAATTTTAATTAATTAAATTCAGAAACACATTTCTGTGTAATTTTCCATTTGTTGGGGACTTAATTGCAAAATTGAAATAATGTGTCACCATCCTATTGGTTTAACCCAAATGAAGGAAACCAACCCCCTATCTTGACTAGTCAACCTAATCTCTCCCTCCTCCTTTTTGTTGTATTTTTATTCATGTTGAATCATGGACATCCATTTAAAATAGAGCCATCTCCACCACACAACCCCCTTACATAAACCTCAACCCTCTTCCCAAGGCAACCTCATCCCAATATTGGCCGACCCTAATTCCTAGGGGGGTCACATCACCTCCTCCCACATACAAAAGCCACCACCCTCTCCATATCTATTCTTCACACAAACACATACACCATCACCAACACCAAAACTGAACTCCCCACCCCTATCACCTAGCACGACTTCCAGCCCCGGTCACCGAACCCCGACCCCGGCGGTCGTTGACCAACTCTGGCCTCCACTCGACCCACTCCTCTTCCCTGCACAGGCCCTTCCATCCGGCCATCTCCTCAACCCGAGCTCTTCTTCCCGGCCACTCCCCACTTCAGTCGGCCTGAGTTCCCAAGACTCCACCACCATCACCACCATTAGAACCACCTCTACCACTCATCCCTCCGGCCGAGCTAGGGTAGCCCGTCGAGTTCCTCGAACCAGTCTTCTCCTCGACCAACCTCTTTCAGCCGACGTCCTCCTTCCCGACCTCCAGCTCCTTCCCCGGCGGCCCACAGCACAGCCGAGCTCCTCCCTGCATTCCCAGTCGACATGTCCCCTACTCCGGCCACCCGCTCAACACATCCCCTCCGACGGCCCTCACCTTGCTCTGGGCCAGACCACAACCCCGCCTCGTTCACCGCCCGAGCTTCCCCAAGCGACCGGATCCACCGCCTCCAGCATCCCGCTGACCTGTCCCCTACTCCGGCCTCGCCTCGACCAGATCCTCCGCCTGCACACAACCCCTTCGACTCCGGCATTGCCATCCGTCGAGCACTAGAGTCATGATGGAAGGAGGAACTGCTCCCGCGGGTGATTCAAAAACATCGTCCTATGTATCGCTGGTAATTTCTTATGAACCTTTGTTTCTTCCCTCAGGTTCTCGTTGTACCTATAATCTATTATAATAGCCGTTAGCTATGAAGATCAATGATAAATAATAAGTAACTCTAAGTTAAATATACGTAGAAGAAATGCCCTGTTGAATAGAAATAGTAAAATGAATGGCTAAGCATATTCAAACCACTATGTAGGTACCGTAGGAATATGGTTAGAAGAAGAAAATAATAGTTTGCTCATTGAAGTCTGTGCCAACTTTTCCTTCATGAAACAAGTCATAATAAAATCACACGTTGGAATACAACAAAGAGAAAAGAAAGGAAGTGTTTATTTAATACAAGCCATCCTAAGGAAATTTTAGTATAGGTCCCTAGGAATCCGAATAATTCAATGGAGCTCTTAGATTTTGTTATTTAAGGGATATTAATTAGGTTTCTTTTGGTTAGATAAATTATATTGTCAATATAAGAGTAAATTATTTTATAAGTGCTTATAAATATATTCTTAAGTAATTTAATGTATAAATTAATAGATGGATAAATCAAATACAATAAAACTATGGAAAACATACTTGTATTAAACTCTGTTAAGTGTATATACACATATTATGTATGTAATTAACTGGTATATATATATTATGAGTATAATAAGTATATTTATATATATCTCTACTAGATGACCCAAATATGACCACGTAGCATGTTAGCAGACTGCCATATGTACACCGACATACTGGCAGGACCGTATCAATGACTGTCTGATTTTACAACAATTTCAGACGCGACGCCGTACAACTTGACGCACACTGCCCCTAGTTGACCAGTATCATACCTAGCGTAGTCCCGCATTTAGTGTATTTGATTGTGTGATTAGTGTAATGTCTGATACAGTGTTGTATTATTTTATAATATGTGTATAGGACTATTGGATCGTCCTACGAGACTTCAGGAGCAGGACATTGGTATTGACAGCTAAGGACCCAAGGCGAGTACATTCTCTGACAGTTTCCCCTTATGTTGATTATTTCTATAACTCTTGTTGTATAACATACATGACTCTGACACTGTTCTTTACACGAGTTGACATCATTGAAACCTATCACGAGGAGTCGTGATTTGGAATCCATCGTGCTAGCTGGGGAAAAATGGGGAAATATTAGTAGCTTATGTGATCATACCCAAATTTACATGCATCATAGCTCACCCACATCTCACGTCGGTGCAGCCTTACCATTACATGCTTCATCACTGTTATATATGGTTAGCTTGACTATTACTCGCATCATAACTATCCGGTTGGATTAGCTTGACCTCTGGGATGATCGCTAACCAATGTAATGAGTTTCTTTAGTCCCAAGCCGATCACATGATATACTGATGTTTCACACACTTAGCTAGATGATTCTTGACATGTATCTTAGTGTATTGATCTAGCATCCCCACATGTTCTAGTTACCATTCTTGTACACACTTATATACCAGTTCATTGTTCTTGCGTGTACTTGTATTTCTATTTCATCGCTAGATGTACATTGATGATGACATGCTCCAGTATTCTATTTATTCCAGTATTTCTATTTCCAGTACATCCATGCTCGTAAATATTTCTTATTGCCAATATTCCTATCTATCTTGTATTTCTTTACACTGTACTATAGATTTTGTCAATATATGTGGAACTGCTGTTAGAGATGTATTTTGTTCCAATCCTGACTGGATATATTTTTCCAGACTATGTCATAGTGGACTTGTTTTCGACACTTGGGGTTGGATGTTATTGATTGCAGGTATGGTTATTTGTCGTTAGACTTGTCTTGTATTTATTTGTTTGCTTCGATATCTCATCGTGCTCTAGTTTATGTGGTTGAGTATTCCATATTATTTTTGTGATATCTTTGTCTCCTTATGGAGTTGGATATTCATGTGAGATTGATTAGATAGTTACATGACCTAGACAGCGTTCTACCGCCGATGCTGCGGCGTAGGATGGACGTACCCACGCTCTCGTACCCCTGTACCGGGTGCGGGTCATGACACATTTTTAGTGGTGGCCCATGCAGGTCAGACTTTGCAAGTTGTGTGATGTCGTGGTAGTGTGGTATCTTTGTTACACTACTGCATGCCTGCTATAGAATATAGGACATAGGATACTAGGATGAGAGAGGATACTCAATCACAAAATTCTTGAGAGATTCCTGGGACGACCCCTTGAGAATCTTATTATAATTTCCAATTTAAATCCTTCGCCTTGTTTTCGTCCATCCTCACTCGTTGATATTGAGTTTGATTCTTGTTGACCAGTTATTAATTTAATTTTTGGTATCGTTGTTGAGTTAATTTTATATCAAGATGAATTTTTTAGGCTAAATTTATGGTATCATTTGATGACATATGTTGGTGAGGACAGTGAGAAAGGTAAAACGTCTACTTTGGTTATGGAACCTAGAGTTTATCGCAGCCATACTAGCTGTCATGACGAGAACGTAGGAACCTGACTTGGATGTACCTACTGTATTTATGAAACTTAGAGTCTCTCGCAACCATACCGGTTGGCGTGGCGAAGATTCTAGATGACATGATTATGGAGTTGCCTACCTTAGTTACGGAACCTGTCGTTTATCGCACCTATGCTTACTGGCATGGCGAGAATTCTAAGTTTCATGATTTCGGACAGACGCGTATGATTATCAGGTTGTATCTTAAATTGGTTCTTAAAGTATCATCTCAACACTTATCTATTTTGGTCATTATAGGAATTTATTCCATCGTTCTTTTGTTTGCTAGCAGTAGAAATACCTTCAGTCCTCAATCCAGCCCTTGTTGAGCTTCTATTCTTTGAGGATTCCTTGTTAAGTATGATAATTAGTGACTTGTAATTATGTCTGTGTCTTGAGTATTAGCATTGACCGAATGTTGCTTGTAAGTTTGTAAGTGTTTCCTAGTTGGAAATGTGAGCAGTAGGCATTAATCTAGAGTTAACCCATAGCGTAGTGCCTTGTAGCAATAGTTCTATGATAGGTGTGTTATAGTTAGTATTGGAACTATAAGTAGAAGGAGAGTATAGAGTATCAGTGATAGTTCCAAGAGTTAGTATCAGAGCCAGCATGCCCGTCCTGGATAGTCATAAATTTATGTAGTTGAATGATATATGTAAACAATTAAGTATCAAGGAATTGTGTTAAGGATTAATGGAGCATGATGTTCAATTTGATAATTGATATCGGGTGTATTAAGAATAAATAAATGTATATGCATAAAGGGTTTAATGAGATTTTATGAGTAGAGAAATATCAGTATTATAATGGAAGTTGTGAAGCGTATCATGGATTAGTTTAACTGGCTGTAAAAGATTAAAGGAAAATACATATACATCAATCGAGATAAAGAACCATATACTTACCCATGAGAGTAAAGTGAAACATAGGTCTTATAGAAGGTGCAAGTAATCGTGAGTTCTAATAAGTTGAGGAGATGATCCAATAATGAAGCTAGTATTTTCATACCAATGGTACTAATGATTCTATATCGAGGATTAGTTGAGCAAGGCGCTAATAGTAAGTGCCTTGTATGGTAATGTTAATTTAGTATATTAGTTAATATAGATAGAAACTCGTTGGAGAAAATATGTGTGATGATAACTTTGATCATTTGGAAGTAATAGTGCAAGTGATTCGGGCAGTGTAAATTTTAGTACATAGTTGAGAATTGTAGACAATAGATGTATTTGAGTGCACCTTGAATATTAGAGACTGTGAGTATTTATATGTATGCTTGTGGATTTAAAACTGAAGAGTGGAAATAAATTGCAATTTTTGAGAATTTTAAGGAGTTGAGATTTTATGTTGTTAAAATATTGAGGATTCTAAATTTGATTCAATAAACATGGTCAAGGCTATAAAGATTTTAGAAGTGATTAAAATTTTATTTCGATATTGAGTATTTGACTTTTGAGGAAGTATATGCATTTTTATTTTAAATCATTCGAGAAGTTAAACTTTGATGATCTTATTTTGAGGATGAAATTTTTTCGGTGGGTAAGAAATGTATATTAGTATATGAGTAGATGAAGTGCATACGTAAGGATCTGTTGACTTGGGCATGATTGAGATGGCACTGCAAACAGACTTGGGTGTCCATCTAGAGTTGTATTAGAGAGAACAGTACTTAGTATGATATGTTGCACTTGGTGTGCATTTGAGTGATGAGAACAACTAGTATGAACAATTGTAGTAAGTAAGAGAACTAGCAGTGGGTGCACTTGTAGTAGAACAGAGGTACCTACAGGGATAGGAGTATCAAACTTGAATGCATCATTGACCTATGATTGTGCTAGAGGTCCTTGGTATCAGATTTTGGTATCAATAAATAGATGTGTGTAATATGAATGTATTCATAGATGTCTTGTGGACTAATGATTAGCTGATATGGATATCAGTGTACAAGAATAGGAATTAGTTAGTAAATGTGCCAGAGTTAAGTGTATGTTAGAGATAGAAGATACTGCAAGAAATATGTTAGCAGGTTCCTTCTTTTCTTTCCTCATGTTCCTGTTTTGTCTTCTGATTGATTGATTCCCTACTACCGTAGCCTTGTATTCATGATTTTCTTGTTAGAATGTAGTTAGTAGCACACCCTGACAGAGACTGTAATACCGTCACAAGACAGACCATAGCCAAGCATGTTTCCTCTAGATTGTATGTTGTATGACTGTAGGTAGAATTTTCTCAGACCTTGATTATTGGGGTTTGACCCTAGTAAAGATTTATGAAGAGGTTATGACTTGACAAGAGAGACAAGATGCTTAAATTTTGAGGAAAATCACTGATTTAAATAAAGGGTTAAGAATTTAATATAGCAGAATTGATGGGTCATTAATTTTATCAAGATTGAGATATGATTAAATTATTATTTAAAATTTGAGGATAAACAATAATTTAAACAAAGAGTTGAGAACTTGATATGACAGGATTGGCGATCTTGTTAAAACATTGATTTTATGAAGATTATGAAAGGATTGAAATTCTCATTAAATTTTGAGGAAATTAAGAAGATTATTATTGTATTTATTTGACTACAAGATATAGATTTACTTGAAAATTTCAATTGAGGATTTTGCGAGTATTATATTATTTGAGTATTGTGTGGAAAAAGAAACCGATGATTTAGATCACTAATGGATTAGTGCTGAATTCAAATTTTGGGATAAGATTGTTAAATTTTTATAAACATGCAAGGACTGGATTTCGATCAAAGGATTGAATAGTAAAATTTGTATTTAGTGATTTACTCAAAAATTTGAGGAGTAAGATATTAATGGGTTAGTGTTCAAATATAAACTTTTGGACGAGATTTTAAAATATACATTGGGTAAATTTAAAATTTAAGGATTAAATATTAAGTTTTGTATTTAGTGATTAACAAAAAAAAATTTTGAGGAGATTTTGATAAGGACGGAATTTAATTTTTTTTTTTATTTTAAAGGTTTGCGGGAATATGATACTTATAAAATTTGGAAAGAAATTTTGTGAAGTAGCAATATGGATTCACTTCATGATTATGTGATCCGATGAATTTAAAATTTTGATGGAAAATGAAAAAAATACGACTGTCAAGGACCTTAAATTTCGAGGACGAAATTCTTTTAAGGAGGATAGACTTGTCACTACCACATTCTAAAAACAGGGGTATTTTTGACTTTTTATATATTATTAATATTGTGGTATTTATATTAAATGATTTCATGATAGGTGTATTTAAATTAAATAACTGTGTGAGATGTGCACTTAATTATATTATATATATACAATGTTCATTAATGTTTGAACTGGTAGACTTGACCTAGAAGCCCACTAGACGAACACCTGACCGAATTATTGGATTATGTATTTAATTGTTTTATTTAGAATTTAATTATTGGAGATAGTAGTTAATTACCGTAATTTTTTTAATTGTTGCGCCTTGCCGTTGCTTCGATATTTGGAGCGATACCCGAGCTTTTTCCTTTGAACAAATTTCATAACCTTGTCCTAGACATGCCCGCCTTCCATTCTGTCTTTTTTTGTAACTCATAATTATGCTCTCTTGTGCTTCATTTTAGCCGCACAAAAATCATCGCGGACGTTTATTTAAATTCTAAATAAATTTTGACTATGTATCGTTGTGCGTTCCAATCGAAATTGGGGACAACCTCGACCCATTTTTCGTGCGGCCCAAATTAGGGTAATATTCTGTTCTGAGTCTTCTTCATTAATGATATTGATGACCCGACCTAATTTTGGCCCCATGTATTCCTAATTAATTTTAGAACGCCAAGTGTATCTAATTTTAATTAACTAAATTCAGAAACCCATTTCTGTGTAATTTTCCATTTGTTGGGGACTTAATTGCAAAATTGAAATGATGTGTCACCATCCTATTGGTTGAACCCAAATGAAGGAAACCAACCCCTTATCTTGACTAGTCAACCTAATCTCTCCCTCCTCCTTTTTGTTGCATTTTTATTCATGTTGAATCATGGCCATTCATTTAACATAAAGCCATCCCCACCACACAACCCCCTTACATAAACCTCAACCCTCTTCCCAAGGCAACCTCATCATAATATTGGCCGGCCCTAATTCCTAGGGGGGTCACATCACCTCCTCCCACATACAAAATCCACCACCCTCTCTATATATATTCTTCACACAAACACATACAGCATCACCAACACCAAAACCAAACTCCCCACCCCTATCACCTAGCCCGACTTCCAGCCCCGGTCACCCGACCCCGACCCCGGCGATCGTCGACCCACTCCGGCCTCCACTCGACCCACTCCTCTTCCCTGCACAGGCCCTTCCCTCCGGCCATCTCCTCAACCCGAGCTCTTCTCCCCGGCCACTCCCCACTTCAGCCGGCCTGAGTTCCCAAGACTCCACCACCAACACCACCATTAGAACCACCTCCACCACTCATCCCTTCGACCGAGCTCCGGCCAGCCCGTCGAGCTCCTCGAACCAGTCTTCTCCTCGACCAACCTCTTTCAGCCGACGTCCTCCTTTCCGACCTCCAGCTCCTTCCCCGGCGGCCCACAGCGCAGCCGAGCTCCTCCTTGCATTCCCAGTCGACCTGTCCCCTACTCCGGCCACCCGCTCAACACATCCCCTCCGGCGGCCCTCACCTTGCTCCGGGCCATACCACGACCCCGCCTCGTTCATCGCCCGAGCTTCCCCAAGCGACCAGATCCACTGCCTCCAGCATCCCGCTGACCTGTCCCCTACTCCGGCCTCGCCTCGACCAGATCCTCCGCCTGCACACAACCCCTTCGACTCCGGCATTGCCATGCGTCGAGCACTAGAGTCATGATGGAAGGAGGAACTGCTCCCGCGGGTGATTCAAAAATATAGTCCTATGTATCGCTCGTAATTTATTATGAACCTTTGTTTCTTCCTTCAGGTTCTCGTTGTACCTATAATCTATTATAATAGCCGTTAGCTATGAAGATCAATGATAAATAATAAGTAACTCTAAGTTAAAATATACGTAGGGGAAATGCCCTGTTGAATAGAAATAGTAAAATGAATGGCTAAGCATATACAAACCACTATGTAGGTACCGTAGGAATATGGTTGGAAGAAGAAAACAATAGTTTGCTCATTGAAGTCTGTGCCAACTTTTCCTTCATGAAACAAATCATAATAAAACCACACGTTAGAATACAACAAAGAGAAAAGAAAGGAAGTATTTATTTAATACAAGCCATCCTAAGGAAATTTTAGTATAGGTCCCTAGGAATCCGAATAATTCAATGGAGCTCTTAGATTTTGTTATTTAAGGGATATTAATTAGGTTTCTTTTGGTTAGAGAAATTATATTGTTAATATAAGAGTAAATTATTTTATAAGTGCTTATAAATATATTCCTAGGAATTTAATGTATAAATGAATAGATGGATAAATCAAATACAATAAAACTATGGAAAACATACTTGTATTAAACTCTGTTAAGTGTATATACACATATTATGTATGTAATTAACTGGTATATATATATTATGAGTATAATAAGTATATTTATATATATCTCTACTAGATGACCCAAGTATGACCACGTAGCATGTTAGAAGACTGCCATATGTACACCGACATACTGGCAGGACCGTATCATTGACTGTCTGATTTTATAGCAATTTCAGACGCAACGCCGTGCAACTTGACGCACACTGACCCTAGTTGACCAGTATCATACCTAGCGTAGTCCCGCGTTTAGTGTATTTGATTGTGTGATTAGTGTAATGTCTGATGCAATATTGTATTATTTTATTATATGTGTATAGGACTATTGGATCGTCCTGCGAGACTTCAGGAGCAGGACATTGGTATTGACAGCTAAGGACCCAAGGCGAGTACATTCTCTGACAGTTTCCCCTTATGTTGATTATTTCTATAACTCTTGTTGTATAGCATACATGACTCTGACACTGTTCTTTACACAATTTGGCATCATTAAAACCTGTCACGAGGAGTCGTGATTTGGAATCCATCGTGCTAGCTGGAGAAAAATGGGAAAATATTAGTAGCTTATGTGATCATACCCAAATTTACATGCATCATAGCTCACCCACGCCTCACGTCGGTGCAGCCTTACCATTACATGCTTCATCACTATTACATATGATTAGCCTGACTATTACTCGCATCATAGCTATCCGGATGGATTAGCCTGACCTCTGGGATGATCGCTAACCAATGTAATGAGTTTCTTTAGTCCCAAGTCGATCACATGATATACTGATGTTTCACACACTTAGCTAGATGATTCTTGACATGTATCTTAGTGTATTGATCTAGCATCCCTACATGTTCTAGTTACCATTCTTGTACACACTTATATACCAGTTTATTGTTCTTGCGTGTACTTGTATTTCTATTTCATCGCTAGATGTACATTGATGATGACATGCTCCACTATTCCATTTATTCCAGTATTTCTATTTCCAGTACATCCATGCTCGTCAGTATTTCTATTGCCAGTATTCCTATCTATCTTGTATTTTTTTACACTGTACTATAGATTTTGTTAATATATGTGGAACTGCTGTTAAAGATGTATTTTGTTCCAATCCTGATTGGATATATTTTTTCAGACTATGTTATAGTGGACTTGTTTCCGACACTTGGGGTTGGATGTTATTGATTGCAGGTATGGTTATTTGTCGTTAGACTTGTCTTGTATTTATTTGTTTGCTTCGATATCTCATCGTGCTCTAGTTTATGTGATTGAGTATTCCATATTATTTTTGTGATATCTGTGTCTCCTTATGGAGTTGGATATTCATATGAGATTGATTAGATAGTTACATGACCTAGACAGCGTTCTACCGCCGATGTTGCGGCGTAGGCTGGACGTACCCATGCTCTCGTACCCCTATATCGGGTGCGGGTCATGACAATAGGTTAAAACTCTATCCGAGGCACCAGGCCGCAACCAACAACCAATTTCCTTTGTAAACAAACTCAAGTTATAAGGTGTGCAAGCATATAGTAAAATTAGTCTACAATTCCCATGTTCCTTTCTTAGTGGCTGGCATGCATTATGGCAAAGAATTTCCTAGGCGTCCAATCGGGCATCATCGAGTGAACGTTTGAAACATTAGAGATGTAGGCGTGAAGAAGTAGGAAAGAAGGGTCCAAACCACTCACTGGTTAAGGAAAAAGATTGCTGAAATAAGGAATCCCGCCTAGCAACGATCAAGCGTCATTTACGTGGACCTGCAACAGCACGAGCACCAATTAGAATTCTTGCCTATCCTTCCTTGTCGAACTCTCCAAGAATCATAGCGCCAAACGATAAAACCAGCAGCAAAAACCAAGCAAATCGAAAGCAACACCAAGTCAAAATTCTAAAGCGGCAATAAAAAAACCAAGCAACCAAACACGAAAACTATTGGACTCGTTTCAATAGAGACCTTTCCATGAGTTGGAAAGGATCATCGCATTTCGTCCGTGGCAAAAAGATGTCGAGATCTAAGCTACGACTCAGACGGACTAGCCACAAGCCCAATTATATAGTGCACATCCCGGTCGGGTCAGGATTTGAGGCACTACAAAGGTTGGCAAGCTTAAAACTTATTCTTTGATGGTAAGATTAAGCTTGTAAGGGCAGTTATTACCGTATTTGCGACATATTGGCTCCAAGCTATTCTCTTTCCAACAAACACTATTAATAGAATTGAGCGGTATTGCGTTGAATTCGTGTAGAGGGGGGGTGTCCATGCCAAATCTTGGAAAGAGTTGTGTCGTACAAAGGATGAGTGGGGTGTCAAATTGTGGTCCTTACAGAGTGTGCGGGATATAACTAATCTTAGGATGTCTTGGAATTTCCTAGTAGACAACTATCTTTGAGCTACTTTGATTAACATGAGATACATGGCCGGAACCAACTTTGGGGTACAGGAGATTGATAAATTTTGTCATCTTTAAGTCCATTCTTAATCAGAGGTCGAGGTTGAATCATGTAATATCTAGAATTATTTGCAACATAAAGTATACTAGGTTGTAGTTTGACCCTTGGTTAAATCGATAGAGTCTTATAAATAAGTTGGGATGGCCTATATTTCAGATGCTTAGGGGTCGAGAGCCGTTGAGCAGGCTCATTCGTCAAAATTAGTGGAATATAGCTGCTAGAATGTTGGGTCAGTTATTCGCGGAGGATATTGGGCAGATCGAGATTGACAAGGACGGCCAGAAGGTTATTGGAGATGGAAGGATTCACCAATAGGGCAGTTCATGTTTCGGCTTGCTTATGACCAGTTTCGTCCTAGATATCCTCCATTTGAGCAGGCTGAGTTTGTAAGGTTGAAGGGAGCTACTATCAAGACTAAATTATGTCTATAAATTCGGCTTAGTGGATCATTCCATGCTTTGTGTGTTGTGCCAACATGCAGTAGAATTTCGAAGGCACATGTTCTTCCAATTAATATCGTGCATCATGGTTTGTGTGGCAGAACCAGAGTGAACTTCTGGGGATTGTTAGGCGTAGAGAATAAGGAGGAGACTTGTCCTCTCCTATATATATATATATATATATATATATAAACTCTCTCTATTAATAAATCATCCAATTATTTTATCTTACATGGTATCAGAGCCATACCATTATCTCTCTCCCAAAAGATAATATAAAAAAATTCTCTTCTTTTCTACTACCCCTGCCAGAGTAACAGCCGGTTAGAATCATCGATTGAAGCCAAGTTACCCACCTTTGAGTTGTAAGAATTTTGATAGAACATCTTCCCATGTGGGGACGGTTAGATTAGGCCGGAGAAGATCTAGCCATGGATCTAAGGAATATTGCTACTGAACCATAGAAATTGGACAATTTGGATGGAAAGAGAAAGGACTTTCATTCAAATTCACTCAAAAGGAAAATTACAATTTGTAATGAAGAAGAAAGGAATTCCATACATTTCTTTCATACTCCTCTCAGCCTACTGATACCTATTTATATGACACTCATCTAGCTAATTATAATTAACTGAACCAACTGTCTAATTACAAAATGCTGGCTCAACTAAGTGGCTAATTATAGAATAGCCCATCAACAGCAATTGTAACTTGTAATTGGACTTCCTAGCCTGCACTCCTCCACTTCAGGCCAGGTTACTGTGTGCTGCTGACTTTGAAGGCTATTCTCCCTTCCTGCTGCTACTGTCTGAGTCCTTACTGGAGCCATGATACTATCTTCTAGAGTTCTGATACTACCCTCCTTCCCTACTGTCTGCACTTGCCATTGTCTGGACTAGTGTTTGAGTTTAATTAACTGGCACATAGGAAAACTTAACTAGTTAGCTGCATTTAGTCTACCCCTACTGGACTAATAAATAGATTGGTAATCACCCATCTGGATATGAGCAATAGAACTGGCACTTATCAAACTTATGATCAATGTACGTACTTAACCTTTTGAATTTGACTGATTTATTTAGTTTTGATTCACTTTAAATGGTATCATCTTAGTATATGTGAAATGGTTTCATTTATGTAATCTTTTTTCAGGACTACAGGCATCGTGTTAGAACTTAAAGACTCGCAAATTTTAAGTAATAATTGTGTTGCCTGCTGGACTAGAGTGTTATCCCCTAGGAAGAGATACAAAAAATTTCTTGCAGGATGTATGAGAATTACATACAGTACATTATTACTGAAGACAGAGAGATTGTCAAACTAAATTTTTTGATTATGATAGGCATATATAGACACGGTCTCATCACCTTGAGAAATTCATGTTAAAAGAATCATAGAAATGCTGCTAGCTCATTCTTATATTTCAGTTTGAATGTCCATACATAATTTGGATATTGATACAATTCACTAGTATTCTGTAATTCTTGTGCAAAAACAAAAGCACATCTCATCTCATCTCAGTGAAATCTGACCCATACTCCCTGGCTGCTGGGCACTCCTGCATGAACCACAAACAAGAGATAGTATCCGGGCGGTGCGATCTGTGGCGTCGGCGGTGCGAGGACGTCTGCCTCGTACATGAAGGGCCTGGCCGCTGGCCTCGTCCCCTCCAACGTCAGCACCACCATCCGTTGGTTCATCCCCACCGAGTGCGTCTGGAACGAGGGCGCGATCGCCACCACCTCCACCTCTGGCCCGGGCCACCAAACGAACCCGGTGACCGAGAAGGTCACGGAGATCCTCTCCCCGTAGCCAACGGTGCCCCACCCGCTTTCGATCCTTGGGCGTAGCCCGCTCAAGGCGGAGTCCAGGTACGGCGGGTGGAACTCCTCCATGCTCAGCTCCGTTGGGTAGTTTGTCGTTTTGGAGAAGTCGTAGGTGCGGTGCGGATTACTTCCTGCCACCAGGACCCGCCCGAAGGTGTCGAGGATCGCCGAGGAGTGGTACAGCCGGGGGATCTGGGACAGGTTCAGGACCTCGAATCGCGAGCCGGCAGGGGACTTGGGGGAGTACATGACCGGCGTGTAGACGGGGTTCTCCGCCAGCTCCCACGCGGCAGTGCCGGAGCCGGCACCGTTCACAATCAGCACGTCTCCGGTCGGTAGCAGAACCATATCACCCATCACCCGCGGCATAGGCATCGTCTCCATGGCCCAAGCTGGGTTCGGGTCGGTGACGGTTATCCGCCCGCAGGCCTTTGCAGCGGGTAAGAAGACCTTCCTGGTGTTGGCCGCCTCGTAGGAGCCGGACGGAGCACCGCCGCAGACCAGCACCTCTGCCCGGGTCGTCAGCGGGTTGTCGGGCTGCGGGTGCAGCGGTAGCAGCACCGAGGACCCGGTACTTGGATAGCTCCTGGGAATTGAATCTGGAATTGGCGGGAGGGTCTTGACAATGACGTTGCGGGTGGGATCGAGGATGACGGATCGGGTATTGGCGAAGACGAAGAGGGAGCCGTCGGGGAGGAGGTGGAGGAAGGGGTAGAGGTTGTTCTCGATACGGGGCCCGTCGCTCGTCTGCAGCAAGAACGGGAAGTTGTAGAGCTGCTTCTTGGGGAAGAACTCGAAGGAGAACTGGCGCCGGCCGCCCATGATGATGACGTCTCCGTTGGGGAGGATCTGGTTGGAGGCGTACCAGCGACGCACGGAGAGGAAGTTGGGGAACTCGAACCAGTCGGCATTGGCATTGGCATCGGCATTGGCTGAGCCTAGGGTGTCGAGGGAGCGTACGGCGCGATCGCCGTCCTTTTAGCCGCCGGTCTGGAGGAAGGTTCCATTGGGGAGGAGGGTGGCGGAGGAGCACCAGGTGTCGGTGCGGAGGGTGAGGGGGCGGATGGAGGAGGTGTGGAGGTCCAAGAGGAGGGAGTGGGCGCTGCAGTCCGGCTTCATGGGGCAGCTGCTGCCCTCGGGGAGGGAGAGGTTGGAGCGGCCTGCGTCCGTACGGTCGAAGACGAGTACGCTGTCTCCCGGGAGGAGCTGCATGTGCATAGCCGAGATGCCGATGCTCCGGTGGAGGAGGTGCCAATCCCCTCCTCCTCCGCGGTGGGTGCCGACCTCGGCCTCGGAGGAGGAGGAGCACATCACCGTCTGCACCATGGACCACGACACAAGGAGGACAAGGACGAGCACTGTATCCATATTTGGAAAGAAAAGAAAGGAAAGGAAACTCAACTCAACTCAACTCTACTCTACTAATGTAATGTAGAGGTCCTATTTATTTATACCCTTCTATTGGATACATAACCTACATCTCACGCAAATTAATTTTTTTAGTTAAACTTATTTGGAAAGAAAGGAAACTCAACTCCATATTTGGAAAGAAAGGAAACTCAACTCTAGTAATATAATTTGTTAAACTTATTTAAATTAATTTTTTTGGATGTAATATTGATAACATCTTGATATCTATTTGTTATTATCTTTCAATCAATATAAAATTTATTACTATACGTACCCAAAATTTATTTGCTTTAAATAGCATAGATAACTTTACATGTTAGATTACTTGTCATTATCCGTACACATAATTTATTTTGTTTAAAAAAAAAATTCAAGTAAATAATATATTATATTTTGGATGATAATAGATGTAATATTACCTATTTGTTGTTTTATTTTTTAATAAAATTCTTTTACTTATGGTTGTAGATTTTAATTTAAATTGGTTGAGTATTTACTTAAGACTTAGACGACTCAATTTTGGAGCCCATTCCAAGCCGCTTTTATCTACAAGAATATGATATAATGGATATATGCAAATACGTTGGTTTCTCCACATTTCAAATTGACATGGTTATTCTTTCCATATTTATACCTTTCTTTTGGATACGGGACATCCAATCTCTTTTTACTCCATAGTCCTAGTAGTTAGTTTCCTACTTCTACTCTAACACTTGTTTTTTTTCTAATATTTTGGATGTAATATTGATAATATCTGGATATCTATTTGTTATTATCTTTCAATCAATATAAACTTTATCACTATACGTACCCAAAATTTATTTGCTTTAAATATAATAGATAACTTTACATATTAGATTACTTGTCATTATCTGTACACATAATTTATGCTTTCCATATTTTTACCTTTCTTTTGGATATGGACATGCAATCTCTTTTTACTCGATAGTCCTAGTAGTATTCCTACTTCTAAGTCCTAGTAGTATTCCTACTTCTAATCTAACATTTGTTTTTTTTCTAATAAACAACTACATAAACCAATATTAATGAGTTTCTTTTATTCCATTTTACAAGGAGAAAATTTTGATCCTCAAATCTTCTCGTATAACAGAATGCGTAGTTTACCATACACGAGATCCTCTGTCAAATTTAAAGGGTTATAATATTTTTTTATTATAAATTATGTAGTCACTTTCATTCCAAAAAATTTGAGGGCTTTTCGTAAGTTTAGGAATATAATTTTGGGTGGCATTGCTTGCACCATATCATATCATCTTATCATGTTTGTCATTTCATTTAAGTTAAAAAAATACAGATATTAAAGTTTTAGATATTTAATTCACGATCTTCATAGTGAATAAAGTAAACATGAACAAAATATAGTGGAATCCAAAGGATTCCCCCAAAGCTTTTTGAACCGAATTTAGCTCCCACGTACGATAATTTCTTTCGGCCCGCCAATGTACGTGGATCCGGGTTCGTAAAGCATGATCATGGTCGTATAACTATAAAAAATATATGCATTAATAAAGTAAACATAGGCATTATAAAAAATATATACATTAATAAAGTTGGCAACTTGTAATTTCAAAATTTACCTCGCCAGTAAATATCTGACTAGAAATGTGGTCTTCACGTTGCTTAATAATAAGCGCGGTAGTCGGTCCGCCAGGAATACGACCGTCATTGTGGGTAGCCATTGCCAGTAAATATCAAGAGGAGAAAGTTATGAAAATAGGAGGAGAATGTGGTGTGTGTGAGGAGTGTTTGGGGGTAGGAGGAGAATGTGGTGTGAGGAGTGCTGGGGGGGGTTTATAGGAAGTGAATATAGCCGTTGGCCAACGGCTAATTTGCCAACGGTGCATGGCCCGCCAACTGAGTTGGCGAGCGGCCCCTCGAGGAGAGCGCCCCGCCAACTCAGTTGGCGAGATGCTCGCCAACTCAGCACCTCGCCAACTGAGTTGGCGAGTGGTCCCCCCTCCGCAAAAACCCAAAACTTTTCCCTTTTTTATAAATATTTAATTTTATATTACTTTAAATGAAAAAATCCGAAAAAAATGATAAAAAAGACTAAAAAATTAAAATTTGGAAAGAAAGGAAACTCAACTCTAGTAATGGAATGTAATGTAATGTAATATAGACAATTAATTGTCCTATTTATTTATACCCTTCTATTGGATACATACGTACACCTCAGGCAAAAAAATTTGTTAAACTTATTTAAATTAATATTTTGGATGTAATATTGATAATATCTTGATATCTATTTCTTATTATCCAAACAAATAATTTGTTTTTTTAAGAAATCAAATAAATAATATAATTTTTTTTTATATTTTGGATCATAATAGATTTGATTTATTTTTTTAATAAAAATCTTTTACTTACGGCTTTAGATTTTATTTTTTTTGAGAAATTTTGAATTATCCCTCACTTCATTTACCATATTTTATGGTGCACCCACTATTTTTCCATAATATACAAATTTCTCCACTTTTGACGGAATTCGTCCATAATTGACAGTCAACTAATTTGACCGAGAATTTTGGACAAAAATATCCCTCTCTTCTCTCTTACACTTGATCCCGCACCCCCGAGCTCGGCCCCGCCCTCCTTTCCCGCCGTAACGCTCTCCCCTCGCTCATCCCCGCGCCACGGAGCTCGCCCTCGTGCCCCCTTCCCCACCCCTCTCCCCCGCTCCCCCACCCCGCCATTAGTCCCCATCTTCCCTACTCCCCCCTCCCCCCTACCAGTCCCCCTCCCCGCCCCTCGCCCCCGCTCCCCCTTCCCCCCACCAACCACCCTCCCCTCCACCAGTCCCCATCCCCTCTCCTCGCCCTCGCTACCCCACCCACCACTGTCACGCCGCGAACTCCCGCATGAATCAGCCATCTCCACTAGGCGCGAATCACCGCGCCAGCGCTCCAGCAGGACAATCGTTCCTACCTGGACCTGATGATGCACGAGCACAAGCTGAGCCCGTGCAAGGCCTAGATCCGAACATACGGTAAAATGACTAAGCCATATAGTCGTACAGGTAGTCCGAATACAGCAGAATAAGAAATGAACAAGCTATTGGTAACAAGTTCACAGAGTCATCAATAGCGGAAGCAGTGAATAACACAAGTATAGAAGTAAAACAAGCACTTTATTGATATTGTACAAATATTATAAGACGCGCTAGGCCGAGATTACAAGTCGCTCAAGTCCTCTCTCTAGAAACAATAAAGGCGTCCCAAGTGGCTACAATTTCTGGAATGATACATAGGCGATATTCTAATATTATGTCTTGTATATATGCATGCTTCAGTTCCGGAAGTAACGTTTCAAGGCTCCAAAGAGAACTCTATGCCTTAGCACGCACAAAGGAGTTTCCGCACCGAACGAGGTTCTCTCATACCCTGCAAGCAATCTGGTGGGTTATCAATACATGAATGCACTGTTGGGGAGGCTTCTTGCCCGTTCAATAAATCCAAACACGTTATATAGGTTCCGTGACTATTTATTAAGTTATCTTTCTAGTCTTATCTTAGGATCAGTTTCATGGCATAATGAAAAGCCTAACTCGTATGGCGGTGCATCGTGCGATATATAAGTAACACGGCGATACTTACCAACTTACCAGTCTTCCTTTCCTGTCCAAGGTAAACCAAGTTAAACAAATCTCGAATGTATATATATGAAATCTAAGTCAAATTGCATAAGCGCAGGGGCTGCGCATGGCGGAGATGCGTGCACGCGGGAGGGCTACGCGCGGAGGAGGTAACGGAGTCCCCCTCCTCCTCCTCCTCTTCCAGCCTCAGCCTCCGTCTCCTCCTCCTCTGCCTCTGCCTCCTCCTCTGCCTCCGCCTCCTAATACTCCTCCTCCGGGTTAGGGTTAGGGTTTGGGGGTTTAGAAATTTGAATAGTGAGAGTAAAAATTTAGAATGAAGGATTTTGAAAAGGTTTGGGGGATGTATTGGGCTGTTCTGAGTAAATTTTGGGCTGTACTAAGTAAAAGTTAAAAAAATCTGGGTTGTCCTGAAGTAATGGGCTATCCTAAGCAAACTACGGAGTGCCTATAGAATTTGCCTAACATAATGGGTAGTTTACCAAACATGAGATCCTCTGTCAAATTTAAAGGATTAGAACTTTTTTTTTTGTAAATTATAATCACTTTCATTTTGAAATTTTTGAGGACTTTTCGTACATTTAGAATTTAATTTTGGGAGTCCATGCTTGCACCATATCACATCATCTTATCATGGCTGTCATTTTATTTAAGATAAAAAAATACAGATATTAAAGTTTTAAATTACACATTAACAAGAATTATTCAAATTTAATTTTACCCAAATCTAACTTATGGCTAACAAGGGTTGAGGATATAAAATAGATATGGTTTCTGTTAATGTTAGAGAACTATGACATTAACAAGTTGAGAGAAAATGATAGCATACCACAAAAGGCATGACATCGACCATGTATATACAAAATTATATTATAGATGAAGGGGAACAATACCGTAATATATTGACTTTAATTATGGGTGGAATATACCTACTATGTAATTGAGAACAATATCTTTGATAAAGGAGAAAAAAAATGATCAAAAAAGAAAAAAAAAGGGAAAAAACTGATAAAAACGACTAAAAACTAAAAAAAAAAGGATAAAAAATGATTAAAAAGATAAAAAAATGACTAAAAATGACAAAAAATATAAAAAAAGACTAAAAACGATAAAAAAGAGAGACCCAAAATGATTAAAAATGATAAAAAAATGACAAAAACGACAAAAGAATTAAAAACAACCAAAAAATGACTAAAAACAATCAAAAAGACAAAAAACAACAAAAAATGATTAAAACGACTAAAAAAACCAAAAACGATAAAAAGCGATATAAAAACAAAAAAATGACCAAAAACGATAAAAAGACCAACAATCGACAAAAACGACAAAAAAAAATCAAAAACGACTAAAAAATTAAAAAACAACAAAAAATGATCAAAAAGAGTAAAAACGATAAAAACGAATAAAAAAAGAAAATGAGTAAAACTGACCAAATCCGTCAAAAACGAATAAAAAGACCAAAAAATGATAAAAACGGCCAAAAACAAAAAAAACCGAAAAGGAAAAAGGAAAAAGGACAAAAAATGATAAAAATAATGATAAAAGAAGAAAAAAAACTGATTTTTTTTTGTTTTTTGTCTGGACAAAAAAAAAATATCCATCTATTCTTAAGGAATATGATCCCCATATTTCGTGGATAAATTATTTTACCGGCTATTCGTAAGTTCCGTGAATAATTTTTTTATAGCCTAAAGAAACATTGTAATAGATTCCCACCCTAAATTTTCCCGAAAATAAAAAAATTTACCGCATATCAAACACCCTCTAAATTGTATAATTTGTCAAGTTGACTTCAAAAAATTGGGAAATTTTTTTTTTGTTTGTTGTTGTCGTTGATGTTGTTGTTTATGGAAATTGAATAGTTCCTCCAGTATCATTGCCTGCATATTTCAATTTGACGACTTTATGAGTATTATAAGGAAGCAGAGAATGAATGGAGTTCAAATCGAAATCAACAACACCAGATGAACATCACAACCATAACTATTAGAAGGCAATCTTTGCTTTAGTGGCGACAAACATGAAATTATATGTTCTGCTACAAGTTATATATTTATTATCATCGTAAAATCCAATGATCAACAAAAAAATCTCAAGACGAACAACAATATTTATGCGATTAAGGTAAAATCATATCTTAATTTTTGTTAAAAGTGTGCAAACACAATGAATAAGGATGGGGCATAGCAAAAAGATAATGAGCAAGTGTAGCTAAGTAAGGTTCTTTAAAAAGTTAGGTATTTGCGGAACAAAATCTTCTGCCACCAAGGGCTAGCCCAGTGTTGGGGCTGGTGTGGGTTATTAGGGAGGTATGGATTCGAGCCTTGACCTTGACCTTGACGAGAAAAAAATCTACATAAGTTTCAAGTTGAATAAATTTGTAATCGATGTTACATGGGTTAACTTGAATAAATCTTATTAATTTGAAAAATAATATCATAGTTAGATGTATACTGCTACAGTTATACCGAAGGTATACCAGTCTGATCGAGTTTTGTCCAGAACCATTCTGACTCAAAGAGGATATTTTTGGAATACCGCCATTATAGCGCTACCGGTATACCGAAGGTATATCGATGTCGGGAAAAAAAGGTTGAAATTGGGTTTTTTTATTAACACTGTTATATCGACATGTTCTTGGCATTGAGGTACTTTAAATTGGTGTTTTCTAACTCTAATCAATTATCATTATTATTTGAGTTGTTCAAAAGGAGAGAGTTCTCAAGTTTGCAACTTTCTAAGAGAGAAAAATAGATATTTGGAGTTTCAAAGATCGTTTCGCAGAGAGATCAGTTTAAGGAGTTCTATAATAATTCTTTCTTTTCATCTTGTCTTCAGTAATCTTTGTTCTACTCATTGTAATCTATTTTCATATAATTGAAGTGGTTATGGTGATCCGAATGGATCATGAGATAAGTGTGTAAGGAGTCGGTGTATCTTCTTATTTTATTAGTTAAAACTTTTTCTGGTTGGACTCTGATCATTTCGTAGTTTTTTTTTGTCTGGGTTTTCCACGTAAATATCGTGGTGTTTGTGTTGTGATTTCTTTATATTTTTTGGCTATTTGGTTTGTGTGACTTTTCTTCGAACCTCACCAGGTCCTATCTAGTGGCAAGGAGCAAGGGTAAGTAGCAGCAACAGTACACGAAGAAGGGGGTTTCTCAATAGCATGTGGCAGCAACTTTCTTTGCCACAACAACTAAAGTTAGAGCAATAACAATAGTAATAACATGAAGAATGGAGTTGGGGGATCCGGTTTGATAAGTAGCAGCAACAGATTATTTAGAAGTAGCAATAGCAGCTGCAATGAGGTTGTCATCTTTGAAGGATAGATGTTCAAGTATGTGTAAGGGGATATCAGGTATGTGTAAACCTGAGAGTATAAGAACATCTAACCGTAGCAGTAGGGAGTGGTATGAGTGTACATATGAATTAGTGAGTGAGAAAAGACTGATATAGTTAAGGGTTATATGAATACCAAATATTAGTTAAAGTAATGGTTAGTAGGAGTAGTTAGTATCATAAGTTAGGTGTTAGTGTATATGAATAACTATGATACTAAGTATAGGTAGTGATAACTAGGATACCAAGGTTTGAGACCAAGGTAAGTGGAGTTAAACTAGGGTAATGAGATATTGTGATACAGGGTAACTCTAGTGTCTAGATATTAGGTAATACTATATATTCATAAGTTATACATATAGATACTTGGTGATATTAACTAGTATGTATAAGTTACATATAATACTTAGTAATATTAGCTAGTTTAGCTAATACCTTCAAGGTATGAACTTAGAAACCTAGGTACAACCTAGTATTAACTAGTTTAGACTTGTAACCAACCTAGAAACTAGTTTGGACCTAAAGTCAAGGTATCAGCCTTGTTTGACCTAGTTTGACTAATATGACCTAGTCTTGACTAGAAAACCATATTTTAGCTCGTTTATCACTTTATTACACCAAATGACATAAAATCTTATATATAGGTCAGTATGACAATAGTTTGGATACCGAGTCATATCATTTGCTCAGGACCACAGGCGAATACATTCTCTGATAGTTTCCTTATTTGATAGTCTCTAGGTTACATATATTTAGTATTGAGATATTTGATTCTTGATATGATGGTACACAGATTGGTACACTTGGATCCCCGTCATGAGATATTTTTCTCTGTGATCACTTATTATTACTTTATGATTATACATATAAATCGTGATTAGTGTGCATGATATTACAGACAGTACATAGTGATTATCATGTGAGGACGTATCATTATTTGGATCCGTGTACTACTCGGAGGCAGAAAAAGTATTAGTCGATATATGATTATACCTTATAGCCTGTGCAGTAGTTTAGACCGTAACAACTAGCCAATCATGCACTTAACGTATGGTTGAGCTAGTTCCCTTTTATTTATAGACCGTTATAGGCGCAAGCCGATCACATATCGTACTAATATTTTAAGGCACTTATTGTTATAGTTCTTTTTTACTTCTAGTTCATATATTGATGATTCCTATAATATTGCTTTGAGTTATTTTTTATTACATGTCGTGATATTCTCTTTAGTATTTACGCTTACTATCTCAGTTTCTCTTTATCATTTATTTTCATTGCTATTACTGTTTCATAGCTTCTGTCATTTATTGGAACTACTGTTGGGTTATACTTCGCTCCAATCTGGACTGGATATATTTTTTAAATAATTATTTAAAAGACTGGTGTCCTACATATTATGGCCTACAGGAAGGAGAGCCAGCTGAGGTAGCACCCTTAGTACACGAGGATCAGGTACCAGCAGTTGAGGAGGCTCAACTAGTTATAGTAGACACTTAGCTAATATTCCTTTATTGTACTAGATCTGTCTCCAGCCTTAGACCATTGGCATGTTATTGATATATTTAGACTTATTGTGATTTATTGTTAGACTCTAGACTTTGATATTGGTTGTGTCATATATAGTTAAAACTTTATGATTTCTATTCTTCTATTTGATATCGTGTCATTATCTTTCTCTAGTTTATTATGATTGAGTATTGATTATCATATATATTGTCATCTTGTCCTCCGTATGGAGTTGAGATATATTTGACAGGTACATATATTATTGTGTGAGATGATTAGATAGTATTTTTGACCTAGACATCGTTCTACCACAGATAATACGGCGTAGGATGGACGTTTCTCACGCACTCATGCCCTCACATCTGGGTAGGGGTTGTGACACATTTTTGTGGTGGCTATACTGGTCAAGCTTCACAATTAGGGCGATATCGTGGTAGTGCAACAACTTAGTTGTACTACTGCAAGCTTACGATAGGATATATGATGAGAGAATACTCAATCACAAATTCAGATTTTTTTGAGAGATTTATTGGACGACCCTTGAGAATCTTACTATAAACTCTAATTCAAAAACTATTTCTACATGTTCCTGTTTACTCTCACTTGATCGTTGTTGAATTTGATTCTTGATGTTCGTTGTTGACTTTGATTTTTGTATTGAGATAAATTTTATGGACTGAATTGAGGTATATTCTGATGACCTATTTTGATGAGAACAGTTAGAAAGGTAATCGTCTGTCTTGGTTATGGAGCCTAGAGTTTATCGCAGCCGTATTAGCTGACGTGACAAAAATATAAAAACCTAATTTTGGATGTACATATCTTAGTAATAGAATTTAGAGTTTCTCGCAGCTATTCTATTCGGCATAACGAGGATTCTAGATAACATGATTATAAATGTGCATAACTTAGTTATGGACTCTATCATTTATCGCAGCTATGCTTACTAGCGTGGCGAGGATTCTGAGTAACATAATTTTGGATAGATGTGTATGATTATCAGATTGTATCTAAATTGGTTCTTAACATATCGTCTCTATCATTCAACCTTGTTATCATTAAGTTTTGTTTCATCATCCTACTATCTCAAGATAGAGATATCTTTAGTTTCTCTAGTTAGTTCCTTATAGGGCTTCACCTTTATTAGTTCCTAAGGCATCTTCCTTAGATAGTGTAGTAGTTGGTATCTTGCAAATAGGTTATGTCAAGTGATGTATTTGTGTTAGTTGTAAGGAGTGTAGCTTGTGAGTCTGAGAATCGTTCTTGGTTGGGTATATTATCATCAGGTATCAGTATATAAGCCTAGAAGTAATTCATAGTGTAGTACCATCTGTAAGAATAGAAATAAGGTTGTTGTCAGAGTATAGTTAGCGATTGGTACCTTGGTATTAGAAATAAGAGAGTTATGAGAGGGAGTAGCATACCCATTTGTGATTCTAGGTATTGGTATCATGTCATCATATATGTTTTAGATGAATATAGGTTCATATAGTTGAGTGATCCAAGTGGCATTGAATATCATAAAATTATTTTGGGAATTAATGGAGCCTCACTACTCTATTGGTGCTTGATACTTGGTTGTATAGAGATGTGTATCCATGAGATATATTAGTGAGTGTGCCATGGTAGAGTGGTACCTATTAGTGTATAGGTAAGTATGATAGTATTAGAATGTATTGTGTTAGGTAGTTGGACTTGTGCTACACGTAAAAGTTGTGCATTAGTATGGGTAGATGTGTGTGCACAAGTATGTGTCTAGTGAGGGTATATCACCCAGTATTTGAGGCTGTTTATGTGTTAGAGAGTGATATGTGTAGAGAAAGAAAGTAGAGTGTCTAGAATTATGTGCAAAAGTGCACAATGGAGGATTTATGAATTGTATGATGGTGAAGTGAAGTACAATATGGGAGTTTCATGAGTATCATGCAGTAAGAGTCTGGGTATTAGAAATAGCAATAGTGTGTCAGTAAGGCAGGCTAGTGCCAAGTTGGTATTCTGGGTTATTAAGTGCATATGACATGTATAGTTATGAGTTGGTATCTGCCACTAGGAGTGCCTAGAGAGTGCAAGTATTCAAGTGTATCAATATTGAGATGAGTAGTATATGCTAGATATATCATGTCAGACTAGTATCAGTGAGTGTTATTATGGGTAATAGTATCAGTTAGGAGTATCCATATAAATTTGAGGTAAGGCATGTAAGGGAGTATCAGGGAGAGTAGTAGTACAAGTGTTCAGGGCAATAAGAGAGAAAGGCTAACTTATGTAGGGGTAAGCTTCAGTAAGTGTGGATACATTGCAAGTGTATTGAGTATGTGAGTGGCTATCTATTATTGAACTGTACGATGGATAGAATGGTAATAGTGTGATAGCAGTGTCTATTGTTTAGTATCATAGTGGGTAGAAAGTATTTATATATGTTTATATTGCCAAGATACGGGTAAGTATCCTAAAGTGATTGTTGAGTGTTAGAATTGGGAATACAACCATATATCAAGATGGGAGGAGTACCTTAGTGGCAAGATCCAGAGTACCTAAAATATTATGGAGATTTAGGATACAAGCATCCTAGTAGCTAGTATACTAGGTATAGAAGAGAAATGTGAGTAACCTAGTAAAAGAGTATCATCTAAGTGTCACATATAGGAGTTAGTGCCATATGTAAATAGTATCAAGCCTTAGCTAGGCACCCTATAGAGGTTGTTCTAGATTGGTAAGGGTGTACAATAGGGTACTTGAGTATGAGTGTATACAAGTGTTTATTTGCAAAGTAGAAAGTGGTTGAGCAGTGTTCATATGCCTGCAAGAACTGAGACAGATATGAGACTTTATGTGTGTTAGAAAGTGAGATAGAATAAGAGTTGATATGTTAGTGAATGCTTTATGTATCTAATATGGACGTTTAAAAAATCTGAGTGTTGGTAGAGTACCATTCTAGTGTCAGAATATAGTATCCTAGAAGTGTTAGTACAGTATCCTGGGTAGTGTGTGCCAGTGAGTTAAGTATGTCCATGGCTTGAACCATAGTATACCATTAGTATTAGAAGTACTAACCCTTGATATTAAGCATTTGGCTAGGTTGATGCTAGTGAATTCTTGGTGTGAGATATAAGTAAGAGGTCCCACTAGTCCACCTGTGGTCCCACAAATGCCTAGCACTAGCAGAGGGAGACACCCCATCGGGACAGGGAATTTGCGATGGTGGTCGAGGGACCGATGCTACAGGTGTTGGATTAGTAGGTTTTGAGCTTCTCTTATCCTTCCTTCCTTCCATCCATTAATCTGTGTGATTCTGTAGTACCTTATTTTTGCATTAGTAATGTTATGCTATAGTATAGTTAGTAGTAACCCTGATAGAGACTGCAATAACATGACAGATAGAGACCATAACCATGCATGTGTGAATATTCTTTTTAAATAAAATTATTTATTATATGAATTTAGGTAGATTTTTTTTAGACCATGACTAGGTGGGGTTCTGACTATAGTTAGGTTTATGAGTAGGCTATGATCGTTAGAAGTGAAAAGACGAGATGCGTGAGGGATACCCTATCTTTGAACCATGAGATTTTTTTTTTATTCGTTACTACTTCCATCCTTAAATTTCAAGGACAAAATTTTTCTAGGGTGGGTAGGATTGTAACTACCTAATTCCGGAAGAGGAGTATTTTTGTTATTTTAAATTATTTGTATATTATTAATAATATATATATTATTATTATTATTATTATTATTATTATTATTATTATTATTATTATTATTATTATTATTATTATTAGAATGGTTAGTGAGTTAGTCCATTAGTTGGACTTAGTATTTGTGAACCCAAGTGGACCCAACTAGACTTGACATAACCCTTGATTCAATCAATTAGTTTAGTCATGGTTGACTCGTTAATTAAAGAGAATGATTAGGATATCCTCTTCATTAAGATTAGAATATTTTTCTTAGTTAACTCCTTAATTAACTAAACCTCATGACAACTAATAAGGTCATTGAAGACATTTTATATTGCCAAAGAGAGGGGGAGTGTGGCCAGCCCTAATAGGAAGGGGGGAGTCTCTCTCCTCTTTATTTATTATTTTATTTTAACCCTAAATTTTTTCTTCCCCAAATTGAGACCAAAGCCCACTATTCCCATTCTATTTCTTTTTATTTCCTACTCATTTTCATCATCAAGGAAGCCTAGGATCTTGGATTGTAAAGAGCACTACTTGGAGAGGAGATTCGAGGAGCTTGTGTCCATTTCGTGTCCATTCGAAAGAGTTTTCATTAGGATTTGACTCCCAATAGGTATAACCCCTATTTACGTTCAATTTTATGGTTAATTTAGGATATTAGACCCTTAGGAACCCTTCTATGGGTATGGACTACCCATAGGAGAAATAAATAGGTTAATATGATATATATTATGATAGTTACATTAAAATTTATGGCCAAATTAGAGAAAATACGAGTTTGGACTATTAGGTGTTTGTTGAAATTTCTCTTTAGTAATTTTAGAGTGAGATTTATGATTTAAAGGGCGTACATATCCACCATTGGATACGAGGAGTGAGTATCACGATACATCGTGATACGGTATCGTAGGAGGGGTATTTGCATGTGTTTTAGGCTCTAGCATACCAAATTCTATTTATTGCATTTAAATAGCTATAATACATGTTATATCTATTATATATATTATATTAGATGTGTTCATTGGGTTTTAGGAGTGTATCATGGTGGTGTTTGTTATTTTTTTGCCATTAAATTGGGGTTGCTTTAATAACAAAATAAAGAAAATACAAAGAGGTCCTAGACAGACAATCTAAGTATATTTTTTGATTCTGGGGCAAGACGATGGAGATTGAGTGCTGTAGTAACTCTTTTACTCCGTTGATGGTCCGATATGGGCTTGAGGAAGCTTTTTTTGTTCTCTCTCTTGTGCCTGTTGCTCGCCTCTGTGTGGGGTATGCTACCCGTGCTATTTATGGCCATCAGGATGATGGGCTGTAGATGTCGCATATGCCTCTGTTTAGCTGGACATATGGTCTGCCCATTATGTATGCGATCTGGTTAGCTGGACATGTGGTCTGCACTAATTTCGTGAGGATCTCTTCGGTTGCAACAGAAAAGATCTTGCAAGTTTGATGTTCGCATAACTTCTTGGCCGCATAGTCATCTTGGCCACATATGTGCTCTCGTTCTCCCTTGGTCTGATGTACACTTTAGATTCATGAGGACAAGGACACAAAGAGTCGAGGCCGCATGTATGCTCTCATTTGGCCTTGGTCTAATGGACAATTTGGCTTTATGAGGACGAGGATGCATAGAATCGAGGCCGCATGTGTGCTCTCTTTTGGCCTTGGTCGGTTGTACACTTTGGCCGCATGATTGCGAGGCCGTATGGGCATATAGTCACATGCAAGGTCCAGTCTGGCCTTGGTCGGATGGATACTCTGGTCGCCTGATGACGAGGCCACATGGGCATATAACCGCATAGGGATGGGCACATGACATGGCACGTCTGTCGAGGCCATTAATGTGTTATGTGACTTTTTATCTTTTCCTGAGTTATCGTCTCGAATCTGAAGCATCTCAGTGTGACGAGTAATGTGTCAGAGTTTGACAATCATCGAATGCTGTGTCGGGGGGGTTTATGCGGCCTCCATGTTTTATGGTTGTTCATGCCGCATAGAGTACACTATACGGCTTCTATATCTTTGGTTGATCAGGATGCATGTGGCTTCTCTACGACTTGGTTGTTTTAGGTCGTATAAGGCTTCTCTGTAACTTGGTTGTTTAGGCCGCATATGACTTCTCTGCGACTTGCATTTTTCTTTTTGATGGGGGGCATGATCTTTATGCGTCCTGCATAATTTTTCATGCTTCTATAACTCTTTTAAAGTGTTCAAAATAACAATTTAGGAATATATTGGATAAGAACCATGGTCGAGCACTTTTGATGGCATAAGGGTGATATGCTGCGTAGCCATGTTGCCGCATAGTTGTCTCTGACAGGCTGTTCGATCATTAATTAGGATTTGCTTTATCTTTGATCAGATCTGTTAGGATTTTGTGCCATCTTCTGGTACGGGGCTCGAGGCATCGATTTTCGAGGAGATTAGAGAGGATCACATGGATCGAGGTGTCAGGTTTATCTCATTAACCACTCGATTCATTGTCTAGATCCCTTCATGCAGTTTTGGAGCCTATAAATAGGCAGTCAGGGGGGAGAGAGAGAAATTTTATCTTCTTGCTTTCTTTCTCCTTTTCCTGTGAAGGATGCCGTATGCTGCAGCCCTTCTCCACGATGAGTTTGTCAGTAGTGGCCATGATCTGTGGTGCCCTGATTTTGATGCTTTACTTAGAGGTAGGAGAGCACCACGTTCTTTGTATTGGGCTACCATGGACACAGAGACACCCATACACAGTCTTGCTGCGTGGATGATAAATCGTTTAGAACACACGCATACTTTTTATACAGCCTTGTCGCATGGATAAGAGATCATCACGAACATGCGCGGGCTTTCCTTATTAGTCTGTTGCATGGATGGGCAACCATTATGCAACAACTAAGATTCTGCCGCATGGATGAAGGTTTGACCTGGACATACGACAACCATGACTCTGTCGTATGGATAAAGGCTCGATCCGGACATGCGACCACCATGGCTCTATCACATGGATGGAGGCTTGATCCGATATTTGACCATCATGGCTCTGCTGTGTGGATGGAGGTTTGACCCGACATATGACCATCGTGGCTCTGCCGTACGGAAGACACCTCATGCGCCGACTAAGTTCTGCCGTATAGATTTGATATTATCTTTGTTTACTAATGCCATATGTTTTCCTTGTGTGCGCTTTATTATCCCTCGTGTTGCTCATGATCGAGCATGAAAGGATATTATAACGCCCGTTGTTTTGTGTCATAACCCGCACCCAAAAATTTGGGCATGAGCCGTGGGTACGTCCAGCTTACGCCGCAACATCGGCGGTAGAACGTTGTCTAGGTCTTAAGACTAACAAACATAACTCATCCTGTCAATGGTCTCAACTCCATATGGAGGACAATGATATTTCATGAATCAACAATTTATAATATACTCAATCACGAGACTATTGGAAAGTAAATGGCAGAATGAGATATAAGGGTAGAGAGTACTGACATATGTCAAGCACAAATATAAATACAACACAAGTCTAGTGTCTAGATGTCCACATAAAGCCTCAATAAAATATACAACCCAAAACTCAGTTCTAGAACAATAATACATAAATAAGACAGTCTAAATGCCTGTAGGTGGTATCTCCTCTAAGATGGGAAATTCCTCTAGAATTTCTGGTATAAAATCTTTCTCTGCTCCCGGGCCGTAGTGTGTAGGACAGAAGTCCTTCAAGTCCTCTGAAAAATGTTATCCAGTCAGGATTGGAGCGAAGCACAAGCACTAAACAGCAGTTTCATTTAGGTTGACAAAACTATAAAATAGTGTAAGGAAATACAAGATAAAAGAAATAATGGAAATATGGAATACTAGAGAATATGTAATAAGCAATAGAACATCTAGAAATGAATAGAATGTAAGTGAATGCTAGAACAAGTGAACTGAAATAAAGAATAAATATCTGGCTATGTATTTGAAATATCAGTTTATTATGTGATCGGCTTGGGACGAGATCAGGCTTGTTATATATGATTGGCTGTGATACATGTGAGGTCAGGCTAACCATCTGGTTAGCTATGATGCAAGCAATAGTCAGGCTAATCATGTATAATAGGCTATGAGGCATGTAAATGGTCAGGCTACACCCGACATGATGTGTGGGGTGAGCTATGACGTATGTAAGGTGGGGTATGATCACATAATCTGCTAATATTTCCCCATCGCCAGCTAGCACGATGGATTCCAATCACGAATCCTCATGACAGGTATCTAGGAGGCTAACCCGTGTATCCACAGTGTCAGAATCAAGTATACTATACTACTCGAATTATAGAATTAATCAACAAAAATGAAAACTGTCAAATAATGTACTCGCCTGTGGTCCTGAGAAAGGTACGAGGATTAATGTCCAAGGCTAGCTCACAATGACCTAATTATGGAATATCAATGTCAAAATACCGAAATAAAGGAATATGCATGTTTGACTAATTAAATATGAGGCCTCTAGGTCATGTCTAAGTCCATACTAGGTTAACTAGGACCATACTAGGTCTATACCTTGTTACTCTAGGCTTTCCATGTTAATAATAAACAATATTTACATACTAGGCTATTAGTATAAATATAACTCTTATATATATTCTAAGGTATTACTTAACTATGTAACTCTTACTTAACTAGTACTCAAATTCTAACCTAAACTCATACTGATACTCTAAGACTTTTCCCCACTCCATGCCAACCTTACCCTTAGCTAACCTTACCATACCAATCTACCCATACCAGCATTCATACCAATACCTGATACACCATTACCTGCACTATACTTGCACTTACCTGTGTGTGGTTCCCCCTTAACTGACATTAGCATCAGTCATCCAAACCCTACACTCCACAGGCCTTGAAGCCTTGCATCCTACCATAATACCAATCCCCTAAGTGCAGACCTCACTTGGACCTTAATGCCACAGTGTCCAACTGTGTATGTTGCTGCCCCAACCTGGAAATGAACTGCCCCCCCTCACCAGGCTTCCAACAGACCTATACCTCCATGCACAACCACAACAAGATACCCTACATGTATGACTCCCTGTCCCTTAAGAACTGGCACAGTGAACTGACACGATTTTTACAGTTTGAAATTATCCAGTTTCACACAACAGGCTATAGCTAGGACTAGCATATAGCTGTTGGCAGGATCAACCAGGTAGTTTCCCTTAACTGTTCTCTGATACATAGTATCAGGAACTGCAACCCTCACTAACACATAGGTGCCTGGACATCCAATCCGATACTGAACCTGTTCTGAACCTATCCTTAGGCTGATACCCCTACCTGGCATTTAACACATCATCAGCATTCACTGAATCCATGCTACTCTCTCTCATATTGGCACACTATTGATATATGCCAAAACCCTTAATCATACACTGATACTTATCAGTCCACTGATACACCACACAGTGATCAATAATGCACACCCATTGATCACTCAAAACCCTCAGCTCTGCATGATACCCGATTCTCTTTCCCCCAAATACCTGACACACTGATACACTATGAACTCACCGAGAAACTAAACTCATAGGACCCGAGCCTCACTGAGATACTCACAGCCACATGAATACAATGAACCACAATGTCAGTGTCATTGAGATAATCACACCCACAGACACAAGCACAACTGGACGGATATACTGATACACCTAACACTCTCAGAACCCAAACACTGATGCACTTGCTGTGTTGAATACAATACAACACCACATCACACACAGTGAACCCGACTGTGAAGTTTATCCCCCTCCCTACAGTGTATTCCCTCTCCAAATCACACAACACATATATATATATATATATATATATATATATATATATATATATATATATCATACATCAAATTTGGTAATAAAGAGTAGATTAGATAGGTATTCCCCTATTAAGCATTTTATCAAACATATAAAGTGCTAAATTCGGATTCCACAATATTACTCATGAATACCCAAACCAAAACCCTAAAATCACAATCAAAATCGTATGTAAATGATGCAACCATATATAGATACATATACCCCTAGTTAGGGCTCACGAATTTGGGGAAAACCATCATTGAAACACAAAACCCTAAAATTACCCCTGACCCCATGGAAGAACCAAAAGAGCCATTCCTAATTCAAATGGTGGGCTCCTAATGGCCAACAACAATTAAAAAAATAGAATTAAATGAGGTTTAATTTGGATCCTCACCTATTGGGAGATGGTTTCCCAATGTGGCTCCTCTTTCTTCAAGCCTCCTTGGTCCATGCTCCTAGATCTCTCTTGATGGAGAAGGAAATGGGTTTCTAGGGCTATAAATTCCTAAAATTTTGAGGAAGGAAGTGGTTTTCTAAGTGGAGGCTAGGTTTAGGGTTTTTCTTCATGAATGAAGAAGCTTGAGGGAGGCTCCCCCTCATTATATATGACTAGGGTTAGGGTTAGGGCTTCTAATGCCAAGTGTCTTAATTGCCCTTCATGATTTGTCATGAAGAACTTAAATTAATAAAAAAAAAAATAGTCATTCATCTAGGGTTTAACTAAAACTAAAAATAATAATTAGGGTTTGGTCACAAGGTTAAATCTAATGGGTTTTTAGGTTAAGCCCATAAACCTATGCATTAAGAACACCCTACAATTTATTTAATAAACTTATCATACATATTTATTTACACAATAAATTAAATATGCCAATTTACAATAATGCCCTAATCTAGAAATGTGGTAGTGACAAGTCTACCATCCTAAAAAATTTTGTCCTCGAAATTGAATTGAACTAGAACAAGAACAAATCAGGCAAGGAATTATACCTCAAGTCTCGAAGAGATACTGGTATTGCTCGCGCATTTCGTCCTCTCTCTCCCAGGTCGACTCGCCTGAAGGGTGATGTCTCCATGCAACACGAACGAAAGGAATAGTCTGATTTTGCAACACCTTCTCTCTGCGATCCCAGATCTCTACGGGCTGCTCAGGATAGCTGAGAGTCGGACCAACCTCGATCTCTGAGTGATCTAGTACGTGACTAGGGTCTGCCACTTACCGTCTCAGCTGTGACACGTGGAACACGTCATGCACTCCCTCTAGTACAGGTGGCAAGTCTAGTCTATACGCCACTGCACCGACCCTCGCAAGAATACCGAAAGGTCCGATGTAGCGTGGACTACGGTTCCCGCCTCCACCAAAATGAATCGTGCCCCGTATCGAAGAAATCCGTAGGAATACTAGATCGCCAACCTAGAACAAAATAGTCTTAACACACAGTCTAAAACAAAATAATCATAAGCCAGAAAAATAACAAACCTATACCTGAAACTCAAGGGGTCTACGGTGGCTGTCGGCCCAATGCCGCTGTCTGTCCTGCGCCACTCGTAGTCTGTCTCTGATGAGTTTTACTTTTTCTTCTGCATCTACGACTATTTTTGGTCCTAGCAAGGCTCTCTCCCCAATGTTATCCCAAGACAACGGTGTACGACACCTTCGTCCATATAGAGCCTCGAATGGTGACATCTCAATGCTGGCCTGGTAGTTGTTGTTGTAAGCAAACTCTACCAGGTGTAGATGATCCTTCCAAGAACCTCCCAGATCTAGAACGTAAGTGCGTAGCATATCCTCGAAAGTCTGAATAGTCCTTTCAAACTGCCTATTTGTCTGGGGGTGGTATGCGGTATTGAACTTGAGCTGAGTGCCCAAGCTAGCCTGCAGACTCCTCCAGAAGTGGAAAGTGAAACGACTATCCCGATCCAAGACAATGCTCATAGAAAACCCATGTAATCTGACAATCTGTCGCATGTATATCTCTGCTAGCATCTCTGTCGATGTACCCATCTTGAAGGGTAAGAAGTGGGCTGATTTTGTCAACCTATCAACGATGACCCAAATCGCGTCCTTCCCTCCTGGAGAACGCGGAAGCCCTGAAACGAAATCCATGGTCACGTGCTCCCACTTCCACTCCGGAATAGGTAAAGGCTGAAGCAATCCACCTAGCCTCTGCCGATCCGCCTTTTCCTGCTGGCACCCGAGACACCAGGATACGAAGCGTGCTACCTTGCGCTTCATACCATACCACCATACGTGCTCCCTCAGGTCTTGATACATCTTATTGGCACCAGGATGCATCGAGTACTGAGAGCAGTGTGCCTCCTATAAAACCTCTTCGTGCAGCTCCCCGCTCGGCACACATATCCTCGTGTCGTACCGTAAAGACCCATTATCTGCAATAGTAAAGTCGTCTAACAATCCCGTCCGAACCTGTGCCCTGATACTCCTCAGAGCCTCATCATCATATTGGATAGCTCTAATTTTGTCTATCAGCTCAGACTGTATCTGCAATTCCCATATCTGAATCTCGATACCAGAAACTAGCACCTCAATTCCCAAGCTTTCCAGATCAGCCAACAAAAGTCTATCTGTCATCAAGTACATAGCCATCGGATACCTGCTTAAGGCATCGGCAACTACGTTGGCCTTTCCTGGGTGATACTGTAATGAGATGTCGAAGTCCTTCATCAACTCCATCTACCTCCTCTGCCTCATGTTCAGCTCCTTCTGTGTAAACACGTACATCAAGCTCTTATGGTCTGTGAAGATCTCCACATGCTCTCCATACAGGTAGTGTTTCCACAGCTTTAGAGCAAAGATAACCGCTGCCAACTCCAAATTGTGGGTGAGGTAGTTCTTTTCATGAGGGTATAATTGCGTGGAAGCATAGGCAAATACCTTCCCGTGCTGCTGAAGAATGCAACCCAAACCCTTCCCTGAAGCATCACTATAGATAGTGAATCCACCTGTCCCTGATGGCAACGTCAAAACTGGAGCTATCGTCAATCTCTTCTTCAGCTCATCAAATACGGCCTGGAAATCCTCTGTCAAGACAAAATCCATATCTTTCCTGTTCAGCCTAGTCATTGGCGCTGCAATCCTGGAGAAGTCTTGTACAAACCTTCGGTAGTATCCTGCTAGATCGAGAAAACTCTTGATCTCAACTACCGAACTGGGGGTAGCCTACGACTCCACTGCCTCGATCTTCTTTGGGTTAACTGAGATTCCGTCATCCATCACCACATGCCCAAGAAATTCAACCTTGTCAAGGAAGAATTCGTACTTTAAAAGTTTCCCGTTGTCACGCCCCAGTCCCAAAATACGTAGGACTAGGACACGTAAGCATGCCAGTCGCATGGATATGGCAACTCCAATATATGGAAACCGAACCCATACGTACGCTGTAATATGAATATAAAATCCACAAGTGGTATAAACATATGTCACAAGTCACTGGGTACAATCTAAATCTCATCCACAGAAAATCAATATAAATGAATAACCAGCATCTATATAACTAGATCTCAACATAAGTATCTAAGGATGATAGTTGGATGGAAACAAATCCACTACCAACTCGAATATAAGAGCAAATACAAAATAAGTACAACACAACAACACCATATAAGAATACCAGCTAGCAATCATGGGCTCGAAGAGAGGACATCTACGAAACATATATAACCATCCAAATCTGCGCTCCTACAAATACTCAAGAACATATACACCTGACAGAGGACCAGGTCCTCAGAGGGACGTAACAAGATACAGAAAAGTGAGCCAATTTGAATACAGTAAACATGCATATAATTTGAAAATAAATAAGTACGCTGTACAAGACAATCTATATAAATGTAAATGAGGATAACTTTTTGACGTATGGGCAAGGGTAGGCTACTCGATCTAATCCTCACAACTCATGCGCTCGTCAGTGGACATCATCAGCCGACATACCTCTGGGGTAGCGACCCTCAAACTCCATCAATCGACATACCTCTGGGGTAGCGACCATCGGACACGACCACCATAGTGCGTGCTAGTTACTATGGTTTACCAGAGTGGTTAAAAGCCCATACGCCTAATGATTGTCCTTTATGATACTAAGTGTCAAGTGTGTGTCAACATATCTAATACATAATAATGATTGGAAGAAAACTACACATGCAATAAATATATCAAAATGCAATAAACATAAAGAAATATACTAAGCATGCAAAATACTGTAAGCAATTTGGCAAGGTATCTTGCCTGGTAAGGAAGCTGCAAGGTGTAGTGTCCAGAAGTCAAGCACACAGGATCAGAAGCTATGGTCTCCGAACAAATATCTCCGGATGCTGAAATAGATATCACTAACGTTCCCAGAATAAGCAAAATAGCTAAAATGCACTTCCCTTTCGTATAATTTGGACACAGGAGCAAAACGGTAATTTTGGGTCAAAGTAAGGTCCACGTGTGGCCCGCTTCGTACCAAAAAATGTGTCAAAACCAATGGCCTCCAAATTCGTCCAACTTAGTTTCAACAAGTCCAGAACGATGATACGAACCCAACGAAACTTTCAGAATTGGATTCCGATAAGCCGATCACAAAATCACCTGTCAAGTGGAGCCGCGGAGCCCACAATACGCGATTTTGTCAACGTTCTCAAAATATAACCAAACTTGGATCATAGGACCAGTGTATTGCTACGAGTCCGATGGCGGAAGTTTTGTTTAATCCGACGTGTGTACTCAAAGTTACGATGTGTTCTAGAACAGGCGGATACAAGGCGTTGTCGGCGGATAGGCGTTGATTTCGGTGTGCACGCATATCCGAATCAACTTCTGCGAAATTTTGCACGTCCGTATCAACGGCACGCACGTTTCGGTAAAGACCGCACATGACCAAGTCGTCCCGTTTGGCGGGGCGCACTCAGTTCCGGGGTAAAATAGGGCATTAATTTTCCTGTTTTTGGATCGTGGTTCGCGATCGCCACAGGACGCGACGCACCAAGCGGGTTGCACGGGCATCGAGAGGGTTACACAGTCTACGCGTCACAACTGACGGAACAAAAATTGGAGCAACGAGGAGAGAGAACGGGTTACCTGAACAGGGCTCCGTGGAACGAGGATTTCTCGTGTCAGGGTTGACACGACACAGCGACACGACGCTGTGTCCACTGCTTTGTCCGGTCAGTGTGCGGCTAAGACTCGCCGGGGCTTCGCCGTGGCGGCTCAGGGCTACGCCGGAGGGGCGGCACCGACGGAGGCGGCTAGGTTTAGGGTTAGGGTTAGGGTTAGGTCGGTGGACCGGGAAGGGGAGAAGGAGATCGGGGAGAGGTCGGGGCTGCTCGGCACTGTGGGGTCGTCGAAGAGGGTGGTGAGGGGAGGAGGAAGACAGAGGAGGGAGGCGGAGAAACTTGGCTGAGGTATGGCGGAGTCGGGATGGGGCTGCGGGTGGCGCTCGGGTGCTGCGGGCTCGTGGATGGGCGGAGATGGACTCGTGCTCCGGTGGCCTTGGTGGGTCAGGGGAGAACGGAAGGGGTGATGGTGGTGGTGCTGGGCTAGGGCAGAGGGAAGGTGGAAGTCGAGGGAGGTCGAGCGGGGCTGGGCAGAGGAGAAGGGGTCAACGGAGAGGGGGTCGAGCGGGGCTGGTCGGAGGAGAGGGGGTCGACAGAGAGGGGGTCGAGCGGGGCTGGGCGGAGGAGGAAGACGAGGATGTTAGGGTTCAGGGCGGCCGGAGCTTGAGTTCAGGGCGGTGTCGGGGGAGTTAGTCTAGGTTTTCGGCGGCTAGGGTTCAGGCGAGGCATGGAAGTCAAGACGCTTTATAGGGTGCCGGAACAGTGAATCCGGTGGGGATTCTGATTTGGGTTAACGAGTTTGGGTCGGGTCGGGTTCAATATGAATCTGGCCCAATCCGCTAATATTTAAGTGCGGGTTCGGGTAGGCGGGTTTCGGGTCAGGTTTAGATCCGACCCGACCCGCTAAGGTTGGGTTCGGTTCAGTTGAATCGGGTCTGGGTTGGTTTGGTTTATTTTGGAAATAAACCGGGTTTTATTTAGGGTTTATTTTGGTTTATTATAAACTTAATTTTTAGGTCTTTAAAAATGCTTCCGGGGTCCAATAAATTCTCGAAAAATTACCCTATGTCCAGTTTTTTATTTTACACCAGAAAATATTATTTTCATAATATTTTAATATTAATTAACATCATTTAAAAATCCTTTAATCATAAAATATCTTAGTTTTAATTCCAGAAAAAAATACAGAAAATTGTGTAAAAATTATTTTAAAAATTCTTGAAAAATCAGGGGGTTTACAATCTACCCAACTTAAAACAATTTCGTCTTCGAAATTAAACTAGGGTAGGATTTCTCTATCTAACCTCACTTGATTACAGTCTACAGAATTCTTCTTAAGTTAATATTGCAG
This sequence comes from Iris macrosiphon, assembly GCA_036927795.1. Taxonomy (NCBI): domain Eukaryota; kingdom Viridiplantae; phylum Streptophyta; class Magnoliopsida; order Asparagales; family Iridaceae; genus Iris; species Iris macrosiphon. The sequence goes on along the minus strand of JAYESA010000009.1, from coordinate 149,402,728 downwards.
TTTCTACCCAACTTAGAATTTTCCCATCTATCATCTAAGGCTATACATCTAAGAAGGCTATGCTCTAAATTATTTAATCATGTTATCTAATCCTTAAAGTTTTTAACACCAAACATGACATCTATAAAATGCCCTTAATTGCAAAAGAATAATCCTCAAGTATGTGATCGGCCAATGGGGTATATCTAGTACTCTCTGTGTATCAAACTTATACCAAGCAAGTGGTTTCATTTTTCCGAAATAAGGGAAAACGAAGATCAATAATAAAGAGTTCAAGGGAGAGGTAATAGAATAGAAGTATCAGAATCACGGCGTTTAAAAAATTCAAATGGTAATTGTCAAGGAAGTTATGGATTGAAATCTTATTTTGGTAATTCCTATTCACATGCTCGTATTAGTACAGTTATGTAACCGATACGATCTGCTCAGACATATCTAGAGGGCAAGTACATGTGTCTACTAGTCAACTATATATCTCAATCCACGTAAGGTATTATTGCGAAGGGCGAATCAAGCGTACTATGGTTGATCAGACCGTAATACACTGATTTTGAAATATATTATTGTGGGCCTCCCTAATAATACATATATCATGAACAAGCTCGATAAAGAATAAGCTTGCAAAACTAGGCTATAAAATAGCAACATAAGTCAAGGTAGTATATGAAATATAAATGCGCTAGATCATGATGGAAGAAGTCACAACATATTTCAAGTCCACAAGAAGTTAAGACTATATAATCTCCACAGTTGTCATACAACTCCTTGTCTAAGTCGCTAGTCGACCAAATAGGGCATGGACCTCTAAATTCTATTGTCTGAATAAACACTGTCGTCTTATGCTAGCATACAATTAATGTCATTCAGTTACACTACCTCGATGGGTCAAGTGGACTATGTGGTACTAGGTTGTGAGGCATACTACCCAACTTATAACAATTAAACTAATACTGTGACAGTCTTAAGAGGACCCTGCAAAATAATCTTGCATATGTAAATAAAACAGAAACTCTTATTAGGGTATATGAGGAAAGATCTTGGTACTTATTAGGGTCTCTTATTGCATTATATAGGTAAGGGTCACCTTAAATTTTAATCATAGTGCTTATAGAATATGTGTCAACATTAAGAATGGAAAGGTTACTAGTCTCAAGGGGAAGGGAATACAACTTGTATCGAGGTGGGGGTACAATTACAGGATCTACAACTAGGGGTAATCATCAAAATCTAACTGAACAACTCAACTATCAGATTCTAACTACAAGACACACAATTCAAAATTCAAGATTACAACTATAACTTTAGCAAACTATATATCCTATCATAGAATACAATCATTTAGTCTATAATTAGAGGTGTCAGATGGCACGAATTGAAAGATGAAGAGAAGAAACGTAATCGGTCGTCACACACTAGCGAGTGCTATGGTCGCAGAGGAGCAATGTATGAAATTAAAATAGAGGGCTCTAGGTAGCATCATGGTTCTCTAGGGGGTGGTATGCTAGTTGCTATTTTTGAGGTATGATTAGGAAAAAGTGTTTGATTACATTCCTCTAGGTTTTCGAAGGTGTTGTCTACTAATAATACGATAATAATCTAAGTTTATAATTCTCCAATACTATTTAACTATGAAGGTGAGGTTCAGTCCTAAATTTCAATTTTTTTTTCTATTGGTTCCTCAATACTAGGGTCAAACATTATGGTAAATTTCTAACTAACACTAGTAGTGTCTATACTACTCTCAAGTCTTCATAATACATCAGGGGATAATGGTAAACTAATTCTAGAGACAAGAAATTTTAGGGTTCACTAGATATTCTAAAGTTAGTGGTGTGTCAACACTCTGGTTGTACCCTTAATAGGGATGTTATCCTACTTATCATCTAGTGACAGGGACTTCTATATTCTAGGAGGGGGTTATACTTAAGGAATTATCAGGGAAGTATAGAAATCAAGCAGGATACAATTATTCAAATAGAACAGATAGGAGAAAGATGAATCATAGTCAAATGTGGATGAGATCCTATACTCTAATCCTATTTGCAGGCTTGCTCGGTACAGTAATGTAACCGAAACAATATGCTCTCGACCTGCATGGGCCACCATAAAAATATGTCACGCCCAAGTCCCAAAATACGTAAGACTAGGACACGTAAGCATGCCAGTCGTATGGATATGGCAACCCCAATATATGGAAACCAAACCCATACGTACGCTGTAATATGAATATAAAATCCACAAGTGGTATAAACATATGTCACAAGTCAAAAGGTACAATCTAAATCTTATCCACAAAAAATCAATATAAATGAATAACCAGCATCTATATAACTAGATCTCAACATAAGTATCTAAGGATGATAGTTGGATAGAAATAAATCCACTACCAACTCGAATGTAAGAGCAAATACAAAATAAGTACAACACAACAACACCATATAAGAATACCATCTTGCAATCACGGGCTCAAAGAGAGGACATCCACGAAATATATATAACCATCCAAATCTGCGCTCCTGCAAATACTCAAGAACAGATACACCTGGCAGAGGACCAGGTCCTCAGAGGGACGTAACAAGATACAGAAAAACGAGCTAATTTGAATACAGTAAACATGCATATAATTTGAAAATAAATAAGTACACTGTACAAGACAATCTATATGAATGCAAATGAGGACAACTTTTCGACGTATGGGCAAGGGTAGGCTACTCGATCTAATCCTCACAACTCATGCGCTCGTCAGTGGACATCATCAGCCGACATACCTCTGGGGTAGCTACCCTCGGACTCCATCAATCGACATACCTCTGGGGTAGCGACCATCGGACACGACCACCATAGTGCGTGCTAGTTACTATGGTGTACCAGAGTGGTTAAAAGCCCATACGCCTAATAATTGTCCTCTATGATACTAAGTGTCAAGTGTGTGTCAACATATCTAATACATAATAATGACTGAAAAAAAACTACACATGCAAGAAATATACTAAAATGCAATAAATATACAGAAATATACTAAGCATGCAAAATACTGTAAGCAATTTGGCAAGGTATCTTGCCTGGTAAGAAAGCTGCAAGGTGTACTGTCCAGAAGTCAAGCACACAGGATCAGAAGCTATGGTCTCCGAACAAATGTGTCCGGATATTGAAATAGATATTACTAATGTTCCCAGAATAAGCAAAATAGCTAAAAAGCACTTCCCTTTCGTCCAATTTGGACACAGGGGCAAAACGGTAATTTCGGGTCAAAGTGGGGTCCACGTGTAGTCCGCTTCGTACCAAAAAATGTGTCAGAACCAATGGTCTCCAAATTCATCCAACTTAGTGTCGACAAATCCAGAACGATGATACGAATCCAACGAAACTTACAGAATTGGATTCCGATGAGCCGATCACAAAATCGCCCGTCAAGTGGAGCCGCGGGGCCCACGATACGCGATTTTGTCAACATTCTCATAATCAAACCAAACTTTGGTCACAGGACCACCGTATTGCTATGAGTTCGATGACGTAATTTTTGTTTCGATCCGACATGTATATACAAAGTTACGACATATTCTAGAACATGCAAATATAGGGCGTTGTCGGCGGATACGCGTTGATTTCGGTGTGCACGCACATCCAAATCAACTTCTGTAAAATCTTGCACGTCCGTATCAACGGCGCGCATATTTTGATGAAGACCGCGCGCGACCAAGTCGTCCCGTTTGGCGGGGCGCACTCAGTTCCGGAGTAAAATAGGATGTTGATTTTCCTGTTTTTGGATCGCGGTTCGCGATCGCCACAGGACCCGAAGCACCGAGCGGGTTGCACGGGCATCGAGAGGGTTACACAGTCTATGCGTCACAACTGACGGAACAGAAATCGGAGCAACGAGGAGAGAGAACGGATTACCTGAACAGGGCTCCATGGAACAAAGATTTCTCGTGTCCGGGTTGACACGATACTGCGACATGGCGCTGTGTCCACTGCTGTGTCCAGTCAGGGAACGGCTGAGACTCGTCGAGGCTTCGCCGTGGCGGCTCAGGGCTACGCCGGAGGGGCGGCACCGACGGAGGCGGCTAGGTTTAGGGTTAGTGTTAGGGTTAGGTCGGTGGACTGGGAAGGGGAGAAGGAGATCGGGGAGAGGTCGGGGCTGCTCGACACTGTGGGGTCGTCGAAGAGGGTGGTGAGGGGAGGAGGAAGACAGAGGAGGGAGAAGGAGGAACTTGGCTGAGGCATGGCGGAGTCGGGCTGGGGCTGCGGGTGGCGCTCGGGTGCTGCGGGCTCGTGGATGGGCGGAGATAGACTAATTCTCCGGTGGCCTTGGAGGGTCGGGGAAGAACGGAAGGGGTGATGGTGGTGGTGCTGGGCTAGGGCGGAGGGAAGGTGGAAGTCGGGGGAGGTCGAGCGGGGCTGGGCGGAGGAGAGGGGGTCGACGGAGAGGGGGTCGAGCGGGGATGGGCGGAGGAGGAAGACGAGGATGTTAGGGTTCATGGCGGCCGGAGCTAGGGTTCAGGACGGTGTCGGGGGAGTTAGTCTAGGTTTCCGGCGGCTAGGGTTCAGGCAAGGCGTGGAAGTCGAGACGCTTTATAGGGTGCCAGAATAGTGAATCCGGTGGGGATTCTGATTTGGGTTAACGAGTTTGGGTCGGGTCGGGTTCAATATGAATCCGGCCCGATCCGCTAATGTTTAAGTGCGGGTTCGGGTAGGCGGGTTTTGGGTCAGGTTTAGGTCCGACCCGACCCGCTAAGGTTGTGTTTGGTTCAGTTGAACAGGGTCTGGGTTGGTTTGGTTTATTTTGGAAATAAACCGGATTTTATTCAGGATTTATTTTGGTTTAATATAAACTTAGTTTCTAGGTCTTTAAAAATACTTCCGGGGTCCAATAAATTCTCGAAAAATTATCCAATGTCCAGTTTTTCATCTTACACCAGAAAATATTATTTTCATAATATTTAATATTAATTAACATCATTTAAAAATCCTTTAATCATAAAATACTTTAGTTTTAATTCTAGAAAAAAATACAGAAAATTGTATAAAAATTATTTTATAAATTCTTGAAAAATTAGGGGGTTTACACCTGTAGAGCTCCTTCTTCCTGATAGTCTCTAAGACCAACCTCAGGTGCTCTTCGTGCTCCTCTGGGGTCTTAGAATATACAAGAATATCGTCGATGAACACCACCACGAACTTGTCAAGGTACTGGTGGAACACCTTGTTCATCAAGTTCATGAATACTACCGGTGCATTAGTTAAACCAAATGGCATTACCATGAACTCAAACTGGCCATATCTGGTCCAAAAGGCCTTCTTCGACGTGTCTTCTTTCTTCACCTTCACTTGGTGATAGCTTGACCTTAAGTCTATCTTTGAAAATACCTTTGCCCCGCTCAACTGATCGAAAAGATCATCTATCCTCGGCAGCGGGTATTTGTTCTTGATAGTGAGGTTGTTCAGAGCTTTATAATCAATGTACATGCGCACCATGTCGTCCTTCTTCGGTACGAACAATATCGGAGCTCCCCATGGTGATAAACTTGATTTAATGAAGCCTTTGTCCTGCAGCTTCTCAACTTGTTTCTTCAGTTCTGCCAGCTCGCTGTTGTTGACTCTATAGACATATTGTAAAATGGGCTCTGCTCCTGGCACCAAGTCTATAGAGAATTCAATATCTCTGTCTGGCGGCAAGCCTGGCAACTCCTCTGAAAATACATCCAGGAACTCCGCTATCAGAGGATGTGGCAACTCCTCTTCTTCCATCCTGGCTCCGCAAAAAGTATTTCTGCTCTGCTTCGCTGCTTCTCTAGCAACCTCGAACTCTGGCTCTCCTGGTGGTCAAAATATTATTCTGCCTCCATGACAATCTATAGTAGCATGATGCCTACTCAACCAGTCCATTCCGAGTACAATGTCGTATCCCGGAAGTGGCATGACGAGTAAGCGCACGCTCAACTCTCGGCCTCCTAATGATACTCTCTGGTCCTTGCAATAATCACGGACTAGGATAATACCTCCGCTAGTCGTAATCTTGCAAGTCATATCCAATGGTTCCGCCTCTAAATGATGCTTAAGAGCATAAGATACGGACACGAAACTATAGGAAGTGCCAGAGTTGAATAATGTAAATGCTAGAATGCAATCGAGAAGAACTGAACCTGTAATCACGTCTTCTGCTAGCTCGGCCTCCTCGACCATCATGGCGTATGCTCGCCCCTGGGGTGCACCTCTCTGCTGCTGGTGCTGAGCAAACCTCTGCTGTTGTGGTGGAAGTGGTCCCCTCTGCTAGCCTCCTGGTACGGTAGGTACCCTGGCTGGTCCCCTCTGGGCGGCTGCTCTAGCCTGACCTGGACGAGTCTGAATAGAAGGGCAATCCCTCAGCTAATGTGCTAACAATTCATAGGACAAATAGGTGCCCAACCTCTTCCTATAGATCTCTCTAGTGTGTCCTGTCTTCCCACAGTACGCACACTGGATAGCGGGCTGAGTCTGTCTCTGCTGCTGCTGCTGGACGTATCCTCGGCCTGGTGCCTGGTGCTGCTGATGCTGCTGCTGGTATGGCCTCTATTGCTGCTGAAAGTGTGGACGCTTGCCCGGTCCTGCACTACTGTTTGCTCATCCTTAAGTGTCACGTCCCCTCTTGGGCCTGAGGTCCAAGTCATCCTCAGCAATCTGGGCATCCATCAATATGCCCTCGAAGGTAGCAGTGCAACGTCCCGACGTGCGAGACATGATCTCCCTTGTCAGCCCCTTTCTGAACTTTCGGGCCCTGTCTCCTGGATATCGAATCATCGATGGCACAAAATGACTCAGGCAGCAAAACTCTGCGACGTACTCATCAACTGACATGCTCCCTTGGACCAAGTCATGGAACTGACTCTCCAAGGCTCCCAGGGCAACATCAGGAAAGAACTTCTCCTTGAAGAGCACCTTGAAGTCCTTCCAAGTAAGTCCCCCAACAACGAGTCTCAGCTCAGTACGAAACCACGTCAGCACGATGTCAAATATCTGGCTGCCGGCGGCCTCGATCTGAAGAACCTCCAGAAGTTGCGCCAAGCGCAAGTTTCTCTCTATGTCCTGTAGCCAATCATCGGCATAGATTATCCCCTCAGTACCTTTGAACTCCCGAGGCATCATCCTCTTGAAGTCCACGATAGTGCCCGGCCTCTGGTGGTACTGGCCAGGATGCTGCTGCTGCTGCACAACTCTCTCCACAGCCTGGAGAGCCACTTGATGAGCATTCTCCATGCTCAACCTCATTATCTCAGTCTGGGCTTGGTGCACCTCCACCTGCACCCTCTGAGCCTCCGTTGACGTCCTCTGGGCATTAACCATCCCGTGGATCAGAGCGAACATCTATGCTCCATCAACGGGCACACCTCCTGGAAACGGAGTCGGTGGTGGTGGAAGAGGCTCCGTCACAGTTGTGGCAACCCTATAAATAGGTGGGGGAGGAGGACCCCAAAAAAGTGCAGATACTCCCACATGCACATGATATGTAGGAGGTACTGCGGATGTCTGTCCAACAGGTCGAGAGGTGGCAGACCTCTCTGAAGCTGCTGCTCCCAGTCTCAAGGACCTGGTCTTCGGCGGCATCCTGAAGACAGATTGAAAAGAATCAATTTAGGTAATAGACACAATATCATCAAGGAAGGACAGTAAAAATTCTAAAGGAAGTAATCATTAAGAATAGTATTATAAGGATCAGAGATTTCCTAATTGTGATTGAGCATATTCTCGGCCTAAATCCTATTTCCTAAAACAGGCTCATAGCAATACTCTAAGCGAGCACCACTACGATATCGCTTTAAATGCGAATCTCGACCTGCATGGGCCACCAATAAAAATGTGTCACGACCCGCACCATGAATTTGGACATGAGCCGTGGGTACGTCCAGCCTACGTCGCAGCATCGGCGGTAGAACGCTGTCTAGGTCTCAAGACTAACAAACATAACTCATCCTGTCAATGGTCTCAACTCCATATGGAGGACAATGATATTTCATGAATTAACAATTTATAATATACTCAATCACGAGACTATTGGAAAGTAAATGGCAGAATAAGATATAAGGGTAGAGAGTACTGACATATGTCAAGCACAAATATAAATACAACACAAGTCTAGAGTCTAGATGTCCAAATAAAGCCTCAATAAAATATACAACCCAAAACTCAGTTCTAGAACAATAATACATAAATAAGACAGTCTAAATGCCTGTAGGTGGTATCTCCTCTAAGATAGGAAATTCCTCTAGAATTTCTGGTATAAAATCTTCCTCTGCTCCCGGGCCATAGAGGGTAGGACATAAGTCCTCCAAGTCCTCTGAAAAATGTTATCGAGTCAGGATTGGAGCGAAGCACAAGCACTAAACAGCAGTTTCATTTTGGTTGACAAAACTATAAAACAATGTAAGGAAATACAAGATGAAAGAAATACTAAAAATATGGAATACTAGAGCATATGTAATAAGTAATAGAACATCTAGCAATGAATAGAATGTAAGTGAATGCTAGAACGAGTGAACTGAAATAAAGAATAAATATCTGGCTATGTGTTTGAAATATCAGTTTATTATGTGATCGGCTTGGGACGAGATCAGGCTTGTTATATATGATTAGCTGTGATACATGTGAGGTCAGGTTAACCATCTGGTTAGCTATGATGCGAGCAATAGTCAGGCTAATCATATATAACAGGCTATGAGGCATGTAAATGGTCAGGCTACACCCGACGTGATGTGTGGGATGAGCTATGATGCATGTAAGGTGGGGTATGATCACATAATCTGTTAATATTTCTCCATCCCAAGCTAGCACGATGGATTCCAATCACGACTCCTCATGATAGGTATCTAGGATGCTAACCCATGTATCCACAGTATCAGAATCAAGTATACTATACAACTAGAATTATAGAATTAATCAACAAAAACAAAAACTGTCAGAGAATGTACTCGCATGTGGTCCTGAGGAAGGTGCGAGGATCAAAGTCCAAGGCAAGCTTACAATGACCTAATTATGGATTATCAATGTCAAAATACTGAAATAAAGTAATAAGCATGTTTAACTAATTAAATATGAGGCCTCTAGGTCATGTCTAAGTCCATACTAGGTTAACTAGGACCATACTAGCTCTATACCTTGTTACTCTAGGCTTTCCATGTTAATACTAAACAATATTTACATACTAGGCTATTAGTATAAATATAACTCCTATATTGATTCTAAGGTATTACTTAACTATGTAACTCTTACTTAACTAGTACTCAAATTCTAACCTCAACTCTTACTGATACTCTAAGACTTTTCCCCACTCTATGCCAACCTTACCCTTAGCTAACCTTACCATACCAATCTAGCCATACCAGCATTCATACCAATACCTGATACACCATTACCTACACTATACTTTCACTTACCTGTGTGTGGTTCCCCCTTAACTGATATTAGCATCAATCATCCAAACCCTACACTCCATAAGCCTTGAAGCCTTGCATCCTACCACAATACCAATCCCCTAAGTGCAGACCTCACTTGGACCTTAATGCCACAGTGTCTCCAACTGTGTATGTTGCTGCCCCAACCTGAAAATGAACTGCCCCCCCTCACTAGGCTTCCAACAGACCTATACCTCCAGGCACAACCACAACAAGACACCCTACATGTATGAATCCATGTCCTTCAAGAAATGGCACAGTGAACTGACACAGTTTTCAGAGTTTGAAATTGTCCAGTTTCACACAACAGGCAATAGCTAGGACTAGCATATAGCTGTTGGCAGGATCAACCAGGTAGTTTCCCTCAACTTTTCTCTGATACACAGTATCAGGAACTACAATCCTCACTAACACATAGGTGCCTGGACATCCAACCCGATACTGAACCTGTTCTGAACCTATCCTTAGGCTGATACCCCCACCTGGCATTTAACACATCATCAGCATTCACTGAATCCATGCTACTCTCTCATATTGGCACACTATTGATACATGCCAAAACCCTAAATCATATACTGATACTTATCAGTCCACTGAAACACCATACAGTGATCAATAATGCACACCCATTAATTACTCAAAACCCTCAGCTCTACAGGATACCCGATTCTCTTTCCCCCAAATACTTGACACACTGATACACTATGAACTCACCGAGAAACTAAACTCACAGGACCTGAGCCTCACTGAGACACTCACTGCCACACGGATACAATGAACCACAGTGTCAATGTTATTGAGACACTCACACCCACAGACACAAACACAACTGGACGGATATACTGATACACCTAACACTCTCAGAACCCAAACATTGATGCACTTGCTGTGCTGAATACAATACAACACCACATCACACACAGTGAACCCGACTGTGCAGTTCATCCCCCTCCCTACAATGTATTCCCTCTCCAAATCACACAACATATATATATATATATATATATATATATATATATATATATATATCATACATCAAATTAGGTAATAAATAGTATATTAGATAGGTATTCCCCTATTAAGCATTTCATCAAACATCTAAAGTGTTGAATTCGGATTCCATAATATTACTTATGAATACCCAAACCAAAACCATAAAATCACAATCAAAATCATATATAAATGATGCAACCATGTGCAGATACATATACCCATAGTTAGGGCTCACGAATTTGGAGAAAAACCATCATTGAAACACAAAACCCTAAATTCACCCATGACCCCATGGAAGAACCAAAAGAGCCATTCCTAATTCAAATGGTGGGCTCCTAATGACCAACAACAATTAAAAAAACAAAATTAAATGAGGTTTAATTCAGATCCTCACCTATTGGGAGATGGTTTCCTAATGTAGCTCCTCTTTCTTCAAGCCTCTTTGGTCCAAGCTCTTAGATCTCTCTTGATGGAGAAGGAAATGAATTTCTAGGGCTATAAATTCCTGAAAGTTTGAGGAAGGAAGTGGTTTTCTAAGTGGAGGCTAGGTTTAGGGTTTTTCTTCATGAATGAAGAAGCTTGAGGGAGGCTCCCTCTCATTATATAGGTCTAGGGTTAGGTTTAGGGCTTCTAATGCCAAGTATCTTAATTGCCCTTCATGATTTGTCATGAAGAACTTAAATTAATAAAAAGGGTTTTAGTCATTCATCTAGGGTTTAACTAAAAACTAAAAATAATAATTAGGGTTTGGCCACAAGGTTAAATCTAATGGGTTTTTAGGTTAAGCCCATAAACCTATGCATTAAGAACACCCCATAATTTATTTAATAAACTTATCATACATATTTATTTACACAATAAATTAAATATGGTAATTTACAATAATGTCCTAATCTAGAAATGTGGTAGTGACATTTGGGGTGAAGACCAACTTTATGTGGCGGTTCCTCGTCAAGAACTGATCCAGGAAACGAAGACAGTTTGCCAAGAACCGATCCAAGAGACGAGGATGAGCATCCTACGTCATGCACAAAGCTATCATTGTTCATGCAGCATACTAGCTGCGTTTCTCCCTTTATGCGGCTTGCTACGGGTCGGGAGACTGTGGTGTCGATGACAGAATTTGGATTAATTACCATTCCTTTCTTTGGTCTTCCCGCATGATTGTAGAGCACCTTCTCCTGCTCCTCACTTGCTATCCGTCGGTATGGATTATTTTTCATATACTGAGGTTTGCACTGTGGAGGGATGATCCAGAAGGCATTGAGTCTTGCTGCGGGCTCTACTTTTGTCAGTAGCAATGACAACACGGAGGGGCGCCTTTAATGAAAAAGGTTTGTATCAGCGAGACTTTATGGAAGCCCTTAAAACAGGCTTACATCATATGTACTCATGATCTTGAATACTAATAAAAATCCTTGAATTTAATAGATTTTCATCATATGTACTCATGATCTAGAATATTGCTTAATAAAGTCTTTTTTTTTTCTGAATTTCTCTTTTGTATTTGTCACATTATATGTTGTGGACTTTGGATATCGTACCAGAGGTAATATAAATATAGTACAATATCACAGTCTGTTTAGGATGTCCCACTTGAGGACTTAGGTGGACCAATTACTTCTTGCGCACTAGAGTGCAAGTAGTAGGTTTGAGACAAGCCTGCCAGAGGTGTTTTAGACGTGGCAGGTTTTGTTGACTTAACACCGCTGGCGTACTTAGAGATAATTACGGGTGATAAGTTAAGATGACAATCGCAATCAAAGGTAATATGAATGTGATAATCGATAGCCAAATCTGGGTGGTTTGCTTAGAGGTAATATGGACATGGCAAACATGATTAGGAAGAAATGTTAGGACAGTAGTTCAGAGGTAATATGGTCGTGAACTAGCATCTAAGAAACTCATTGAGGAGTGGTTTGCTGAGTGTGGCCTACCTGAGAATGTAAATAGACTTGAGGGTTATTCCACTGGGAAGATTGTTAGGATGATAGCTCGGAGGTAATATGGACATGGATAGCATCTAACGAGACAGTTTTTTAGTGATCCCTGTAGGAGTGTGCAGGTAGACCTGAGGATTGGTCCGGTGGAGAGATTTTGAGGTTCCATAATTTATTGCATATTTCGGACTCTTGAATACCGATAATGACTTATTAAGGAAAGGTTCTGCTATGCATAGGCACTTACTGGGGATGAAGAACCAAGAGCATAGATACTAGACATCTGGGTTGCCCTGTTGGGGATAAGGGGAGTACAAGTCTAGCTTAGACATAGTACTTTTTTAGGAATTTGTCGTTGTAGAAGCATGAAAAATACTCTACAAAGTTATACGCAGTATTTCAATGTTGTGTGGCGTAAGACGTGACTTCAGAGCCATCGGCGTACAAACAGAGCTTTATCGCTAGTACAGCGTAAAACATAGCTCCAAAACAACCCACGTAATACAGTATTTCTAGGCTGCTCCGGCGTAAAAAGGTTGTTACATCGCCACTTCGGCGTAAAACCTACTCGCTTTTAATGCAGTGGGAAGTCATACGAAGAACTCTTCGTATTCCTCGAATGAACCTGTCAAATCATGCAGTGAACCTGACTACTAACAAAGAGTACTGTACGACTATCTAGACGACGGTTGCAATGATGGTGCGACAAAGAGACCCAAACCGTCGTTTAGTGATATTTCCTTGATACAAGTCACTTTTACGCATTCAAGGGAATACGCTACCTAGTTTTATACAGGCAAATGCAAGTTTTTACGCTCCGCAGAAGACAAATGGACCGCCACGTCAAAAGCTGCTCTTCGTACAGAGCTCGAGGCACGTCTCGGCATTTAATGCACGAGATTTGGTTTTATTTTCAAAGACTGGGTGAGCCATAATTACGGCTAATACGTCCACATCATCACCTCTGCATATTATGCCATCAGGCTATTTTCAGCTATTGGAGCATGCTGTACGATATCTCCTTGAAATATGCCGACCTGGCTATTTTCAACCATAGGAGTACGCCGTATGCTATCTCCTCGGAATACGCCAACTCAGGCTATATTTGTATTGGTGCGTAATGAGGCTATTTGGTCCAGAATTAGATCAAGACCTCAGTCAAGAAAGGAGGATCGGCTATCTTCTACTTTAGCTATATATCCATGCAACATCAGGCTTCTACGCCTACTCGACTTCTATGCCTACTTGGCTTCTATGCCAACTTGATAACCATTTGGCTTCTATGCCAAGGTGACAGTTATTGGCTTCTACGCCAACCTTTTCTACGCGAGAGACATCTACCTATATGGCTTGTATGCCGTGATCTTCGCAGCAATTATACGTATTATCTCATAATTGGACACGCGTCATACGCAGATTCAAAGGATCATTTATACGTGGGTGGCAGTTATTATAATCGCCGCGTAAAAAGTGTCATACTCTCCACTGTCTGGCTTCTACGCCGACTGGACGGTTACTGTCACTAAAACCCTATAAATAGAGACCTCCGTCCACGGAGGTCCAGGGTCGAAGGTCGAAAAAAGAAGGAAAAAGTCAAAAAAGAAGTCATAAAATCGAAGAACAGAGAGAGAACAGCTCATACAGAGAGTAGTGATCGACGATTTTGGCATCGAGCATCCACTCCCCTTTGCAATATTTGAAGCTTCTCCGTCTTCTACAGCACTTTTTCATCATCGTGTGGTCCAAGGAACAAAGTGATCGACCGCAGATCAGACTCCTATAGCAATATTTACCCAGATTAAAATTTATACTTGACATTCTCGTATAGAATTAATTGTACTTCTTGTTTGTAAACCAAAGAGAGGGTTTTGTATAAATCTTATTTTATTTCTTTCATTTATTATCAAACACAACATGGCGACTCTGCTGGGGACCTCTTTCTCATCTGACGAGAAAGCAATTGCTCAACATGATACAGTATCAGTAGAATCAATGAAGAAGACCATGGTCGTCCAATTCGACCAATCAGCCTACGAAGATATGCTTTGAGCAGGAGGTAGCTCTCACTCTCTCTCTGTCCAAGATAATAGGAAACTGCGTAAGGTGTGGATGCCCCGGACATCCCCTACCATTTCTGCCGACTCTCTGATCTCTCCGACCAATGAGGTTGTAGCATCGCTCCCTCCGCGCCTTGCGCGTAAAACTCAGTCTCCCGTCGCTGGCGGGGCAGACAAAACTTCTGGCAATGCCTTAGCGCCAATCCAGAAGTATACATCGTGCATTGCGCATAAAAACTCGTCTCCCGTCGCTGATGGGACAGACGTAGTTTCTGACGAGGCCTCAGCGCTAAGTCAGAAAATTCAAATACGCTCCGTGCGTAAAAATATCACTCTCACTCAAAAGGAGGCAGAGAGTCCCAGTAATCTCCGTAAGGAAAAATAAGTGGCGGACTTCTCAACTTCTCGGTCTTTATGCCAACAAGAGAAGAAGCTGCCCGCCCTCCAGATTACGTGAGAAGCCGATGGCCGATTGACGACCTCCTCAGTTTTACGCCAACCTGAGCAGAATTCCAGATTACGCCAGGTTACAACCCTCAGCGTAAAAAAGGCCCAGTTTGCGGAAAGACACACTCATCATGGATCAGCTGCTACTCAGATGTCTGAACTGCTATATACGGGTGGCAGAGAAAAAGTTATGGTTCCCAACATCCGCATGCCAACTGATGTAAACAGGAGGAACAAGCCTTTTTCTTCTTCTTTTGTTAATTATCCTGACTTTCGTGAATTCCTGATCCAAAAACGCAAAGATAGGAGTCATAACCAGGATTCTGTTCCCCTGACTACCAAGTGTAGGGAGATCATATGGGAAGATGCGTCAACATCTAATATCGTCATGACATATGGGCCACATGAAGATTCTGTCTTTATTGTTCCTCCAACTCGCGATGACCAGCATCCAATAGTCTTCGATCGCATACGGAGCAGACTGATTGTATAAGAAGAATTTCGCGAGTCTGAGGTTGGCAAAATACAAATCCACAGGTATAGCCCACAGGCTTTAAAGATTATACAAAGCATGGGTTATGATTTGAAGTTGAAACAAGGCCTCAACTATGGAAAAGGCAGACGAACACCGTTGTATGGTAATTCTTACTGTCAACAAGCTCATTTTGGATTGGGGTATACTACATCTTCTGCAAACTCAAAACCTCGAGAAACAGGACCTTCTAAATCAACTTCAGTGGACAAATGCCAAGACATGTCTGGGAGTAGTCTACCTCGACAAAATAGGGCACCATCCAAAGCTGGGGGTAGAATTTCCTCTGAATCCGAAGATGATGCAACGATGACGATCTTCCCGGAAGATCGTAAAACTCAGGCATCAGGAGCCCGAAGGCCGAAAGGGACTTTCTCCTTCAATGAAGATAACATCATTAAAATCTTCAATATGTTGATGAAGGAAAACAAACTTCGGCTACCCAACATCAGATATCCTGAGAGGGCTGGCAAAGTTGATGACCCAGATTACTGTCTCTTCTATCGGTATATTCATCATCCTACAAGGGCGTGCTATGTACTGAAAAGGAGAATCCAAGAGTTGATCGACACCAAAGTCATCACTTTGTATCTGTAAACGAGGGGACGATCACTGCAAATTGATTTTACTTTTTGCGTGACAATTTGCCTCCCCCCCCTCAGGAGTATACCTGATGATGAGTCCCTAAAGTTTCCCCAGTGAATTCTTTAGGACTATCCTCAATCAGGAAAATCACTCCACAGTGAATTTTTTGGACACGAGTTCACGTCCATATTACCTCTGAACTATTGTTCAAAATATTTCTTTATTTTCCCAGCTGAGTTTGTCATGTTCATATTACCTCTGAATAAACCTTCCTGGTTTGGCTATCGATTATCATGTCCATATTACCTCTGATATCGGTTGTCATCTCAACTTAACACCCGTGCTTAACTCTAAGTACGCCAGTGGTGTTGAGTCCACAAAAACTGCCATGTCCATATTACCTCTGAGCAGATAAATACTTCCACCCCAGTGGAGTCACGACTCAAGAGTTTGTCATATTCATATTACCTCTGAACAAACTTTCTGAGTTTTTGACTATCGATTATCACGTCCATATTACCTCTGATATCGGTTGTCATCTTAACTTAGCACCCGTACTTAACTCTAAGTACGCCAGTGGTGTTAGGTCCACAAAAACTGCCATGTCCTTATTACCTCTGGCAGGGCTTGTCCTAAACTTATTACTTGCACTCACATGCACAAGAAGTAATAGGTCCTCAAAAATTCCCCTGTGGAATGCCCGTAATGGAAAACGAAATATTCACGTCCATATTACCTCTGAACTATCCTCATTTTTCTCAGCAGAGAAAAAAGTCAGTTCATGTCTATATTACCTCTGAACTACGTCTCTCCACTATCCCCACGGAGTCCATATTATCTCTGTCAGGATTTGTCTCAAACCTATTACTTGCACTCTCATACGCAAAAAGTAATGGGTCCACTAAAAATCCCCTAATGGGATGTCCTCAACGAATACGGTATCGTACTACGTCCATATTACC
Source organism: Iris macrosiphon (assembly GCA_036927795.1). Taxonomy (NCBI): domain Eukaryota; kingdom Viridiplantae; phylum Streptophyta; class Magnoliopsida; order Asparagales; family Iridaceae; genus Iris; species Iris macrosiphon. Next base: position 149,385,787 of record JAYESA010000009.1, on the reverse strand, counting down.
TCTAGTACAATATCCAAAATTTGCGCAAACAATCATAAAAAAATGAGGGGCCCTTATATGATTGCAAATGGTGCTTACAGATTAGCCAAGTCTAATAAAAATTTGGCAATGGCTACTATCAATTGCAAAAGTATCGAAGAAGTACTATACTTAATCTCCTTCATTTAACGGAGTATGACGAAGATCTTATTCTGACGATACCATGCACAAAGGTTAGCTGGATAATATTCTATCAGGTTCATGTGACCTCCGAATAGATATCCTTAACTAATTTGTAAACCTATTATGTTAATGATACCTCTGATAGTGTTTAGTATACAAATTTAGTTGGGTTATATTCTTTCAGGTTCATGTTAACTCTGAATAGATTTACATTCAGCAAAACCTTAACGAAAGAATGTCATATTACTGATACCTCTGATATCACTTTCACCCTAGCCTATCACATTCTAAAAATGATGGGCCCACAAAGTCAAAAAATGTATCTTTATTATCTCCGAGAAATTACAGGAGAAACAAGAAAGTACATCATTGAGGAGGAGCAGTCAAATCGCGAATCTGTTGTGCCAGACTAACCATTCTCTCATCCCTGGTGCTCAAGACGTTGGCGCGAGCCCTCTCCAACCTTGTTGCCTCATTGTTCAAAGTAGATAGCTCGGACCGAGCATGTACAAAACCTGCATGGATGACACCCACATGCGTCAGGTTCTGCTGAGCCATCTCTATTCGATCCTTCAACACATCGCGAGTTGTTGATAAAGAGAGAGCCTTTTCCTTGGCCTTAGCGAGGTCTTCTTCTAATTTACGGACCCTCGCTGCCTCTTCCTCATATTCGGCCTCGTACTGAGCCAGCTGGGGAATGACATACCCCAATACGGCACGCTCTTGGTCCATCTCCTGCTGCTGTTCCTGGACGGATTTGTTCAAAGATTCTATTTGCCCAGCAAGCTCTGCAGTTAAGGAGTCATACCTAGCTTGAACGAGAGCATCGATACTGCCTCGAGATAGTTGCAAATAATCGTTAATGGGTTGTTCCAAACCATTAACTATTTGCTCTAGCGCATCAGCTCTGTCATTATCGTTAAATTATCTAATCTGCGCTATACTGAAGTTGGAGGACGTCTTCAGAGCCTCGAAGCCTAGATTCTTCTCCAGCACCATCGATATCAGCGTTTTCAAAGTGGCGTAGAAAATGCTTAAGAATTGCTCAACTAACATGGCGAGATTCGAATGGAAGCTAGGAGTGGCTGCAATATCGACGAATCCCTTTCCAGGAAATACTGCAAGGGTGTCATCACAGTCATCGCTTCAGTAGAGGGCGCGACAAAAGAAGAAGCACCGACAACGGCCGAAGTAGCAGGCATACTCAAAGGAGGCATAGTCATAATGACAGGCTCATCCTCCTCTCGAGATATCAGAGTTGTTTCGGGCGAGCCGGCACCCGAAAATGTTTTCTCTTCGAAGTCGGGCACCTCCATGTCATCGACAGGAGCTGCAACAAAGCCAAAAGCTGCGTCGACACTGCCCTCACCGTAGATGTCTTCCCCTGAAAAGAAGACAAGAAAAAGTTAATATCAACATGATGTTAATTTTTCTAAAAGAGGCATAAAGACAACATTTACCCATGGCCGATGGTATATATGTCGCGTCGGCAGCCAGTACAGCTAAATCATTTCTTAATGATGTTAAGCGAGCTGTCATACCTGGAGAAGGGGGTGTGCCAACTGACACTGGCAGGTATTCCTTCAGATTTTCACCAAGATCCACTCGAGGCTCATTGGGTGGAATCTCGCTGGGTATACTTACAGAAGCTGCAGGGATTTCTCCCGTTGCTGGTCTGGATAAAGATATTCTTATTTGGCTTGGCCCCGAAGGCAATCTTGTACCACTACTTGAAGCGGTAGCAGCGACAGCAGCCTCGAGCAAAGATTCTCCGGCTCTACCAGCCGAAACTGTGGAGGTTCCCTCTCTAAAAGGCGAAGGACCTCTAGTCAAAAAATCATCCCCAACAGGGGAAACAGCAGGCTCACTCCGAGGAGCCTCACGGCCGAAAGTCCTGACAGGACCACCAACAGTCTTCTTTTTCTTGCGAGGGGAAGTCTCCTTCAGAACAGGAGCCCTTCGCTTTCCAGAGATAACCAGAGGCTCAGCAGGTGGAGGTATTTCGCCTCTCGGTACTGTCAGCAAAAACTTATCTGGATTGACAGAGTCTTCACCCTCGTCAGAGGAAACCGATAGGATTTCCTCTCTTCCCGTGGACTTAGAAGAGGGCATCCTAAAACTTCCACGCATATCAAAATTGTGATGGAAGGTATTGATGGCCACATAAAACTGGGCGTACGAATGGAGGATGCGCAACTCCATGGAGAGAGAAGTCCCGGGCACAGTAAAGGCCGCCCCAGTATAACCCATTATGAAGTACCACCATCCTCTCGCTCTGTCAATAAGTCCACCTTTGGACTTGAAGCTGGTGATGGCATTGCCCACGTGCAATTGGTCATACCCAAACTGCCTGGCGAACCGACTAGGCAGATAGGGCTCCAAGAAGCAATGGTCTTCACTTCTGTACAATAAATGGGAAGGTCTAATGCAGACCAACCAATAAAAAGTTTCAGGAGAAAGATCGATCTTCCCTTCACCTGAGTCCTGAAGCCTGCTCCCCTGTTGATTGAGATGTACAGAGGGGACGGTACAGAAGAGCTTTCAGCTGTGAACAAAATTTAATGCCCACCGACAGTCTAAGACGGTGGTCACGTTCCAGGTAAAATTCTTGTAATTCAACAAGAAATTATTTCTCGAACTACTGGCAGAGTCGGGAGTCCTCACCCTGGGGTTATGAAGAATTAGCTATCCCATTAAATACAGGAACGGTAATTCTACCCGGGGAAAGATGTCACGCCGTGTTTCATCGGCAAGCAGCCCATCAGCAATGGCCCTCGGGCCAGCTTGTATCCGGTATACCATGGCAGGGAGCAAGCCCAGTCTTGCCCCGAATAGCAGACGTACGGCAGGCCATAAGGTGTTACGGTAAATACGATCCGAAGATGCAATGCCGGGTACTACCAGTCGGCGTAGCCCTACAGAGAGGAAGCCAGCCAGTTGAGCTTCCCTTGACAGAGGCCTGCGACAATGCCTCAAATAACTGTAGGCTTTAGTGCCTGCAGGATAATTCCCTACCCCTTCGATCTGAAGCCCTAGCGTCTTCAATAAGGTCATCGACTACTTGAGCACTAAGCACGCTCAGAAAACTCAAAGGCCTATCCCTGCTATCCACAACTTTGTTTGGCTTAGCACCTCTAGCCTGATGGAAGAAGAGGTAGGACGCCCATTTGTTGGTATGATCCAAATCAGATGGCTCATTATAGAAAGTGGTGCATGCTAAATAGTGGCTCATCAGCTCTTGGTACACTGCCACCACCCGAGGGTTTGTATCCCCCAGCTCCTGGTTTATGAGAAGATACTCTTCATAAGGAGTATCCCCCATTAGCAATCTTGAAATCTCTGCCATTTCATGAAGGGCCAATCCCAACTCCCCTAGTGGAGTGGCAAAAGTCCCAGTGAGCGAGATATATCGCTCCATCAAAGCCAAAAATAGGTTGGAATTGAGAGGTAACCCAACACTGGTAGCACTCACAACTTCAAATAGACCAATGCTCTCCAGCTCCGTCTGAAAGTTCTTCAGGGCCCAGGCAGCTAAACGAGCCCAACGAAGATTTATAGGGGTAAGCCACCCATTGGTCCAAAGATTAACCTTGGGGTATACTCCTCCTTGTCCCATGAAGTCATTACAGAAAGTCGGCAGCTAGACTGGTTGGAGCAATGAAGTGTCTTCACTCGGGACACTGTCCAAAAATAATCCCCTGAAAGGGATGACTGGACCGGAAGGGCGGCTCACAAATAACCCTTGGTCTGATCCCTTCTGATAAAATATCTTTCTCGGCTGGCAGTAAAGATTAGGGGTCAGGGTCTACGATATCTTCCTTGGATGCGTGGCATGAAAGAATGCCGAGATAGGGTAATATCTCAACTTCTTGGGCAGATACATGACCAGGCCCTCGGCAGTAAAAACCCAATTTTCTTTCTTGGGCTTCGTCTGGAATTGTTTATCAATCATGTCCCTGAAGAGAAAAGCTGGTTTTATGTATTTTGCCCCGTCTATATACGTCAGGGGCTCTCCGTTGATCATGCTCAACAGCATTCGCTCTCCTTGAGACAATATCAGGATTCCCCTTCCTTCAGGATACTGGGGTCTGAAAATAGGAAATGTCACATGGGACAAATCCTCCAGGTAATTGGAGTTCAGCATCCTAGCAGCAGAACCCATCACCTCAGCCAACGGAGGTATCTGCAAGTTAACTACAAAGTGCAAGAAAAATATGTCAGTTTCTATACTAGACCTCACAGTCTTGCAGTTTATGCCGAAGATCAAACAGTCTGTGCTTTTACGCCAAGACTGTGAAAACTTAAATTTTTACGCTGGAATCTCATTCCCAGGAGTAAAATCCAAGATTGGCAGTATACACAAAAAAGACAGTCTGTGTTTTTACGCCAGACTGCTAAAGTTTGAGTTATTACGCTGGAATTTTCATCCAGAGCGTAACACCCAAAATTTGTAGTATACGCCAAATTTTGACAGTCAAAGCTTTTACGCCAGACTGCAAAAATATGGAGTTTTTACCCTGACATATTAGAAATGTGGGCGTAAAAGATGAAACATCTTTGTGCATCATCTTCCTCGAAGAGGCGTTCAGCACAGAAGATGACCTAGCGCATCCACGTACAACGTGTGTGAAGGGTTTTCTTTGTTTTATCATCCCAAAAGCTTTACCTATAACGTCCGGTGCACAGCTCATCGGGGGGACACTTCGTTCAGAGCGAGGTTCGCCCTGCCCGATGGGAGTCGCTCTTGCTTGGGCAGAGGAGCGAGAAGAGGAGGCAGCCTTCTTTTCCTTAGAGGAGTAGATTGGTTTTGGTGCAATTGCTAAAATCTTAGAATGCTCAGAGAAGAAACGAAGGAGAGTACTCAAAGAGACGAAGGTTTTCTTTTGCAAAAGACAGATGAAAAGTTTTTTCTCTAAAGGCCTTGGGGTATTTATAGAGTTCAGATGGACTCCTCGAATCCCTAACCAAATCTGATATTTAATATTCGATTATGATTGGGGACCACGTCAGCCTATTACTCAGGGAAGGCGGACAGTCAACGAATTTAAAAAGTTTTTCGTGCAGAGCAGATTCGTAATTTTATGCTAAGGAGCTTTTTACGCTCGGCAGCTACAAATATACGATTTTACGCTCAGAGACTATAAGTCTACGGTTTTACGCCAAGATACTTTTACGCTCGGTAGCTTTTACGCTCGAGAGGCAACAAACCTGCGACTTCACGCTCAGAGACTACAAATCTATGATTTTACGCTCAGAAGCTTTTTACGCTCAGTAGCTACAAATCTATAGTTTTACGCCCGGATGCTCTCATGCTCAGCAGCTTTTACGCTCGAGAGGCTATAAACTTATAATTTTATGCTCATCTACATTACGAATCTATGACTTTTTGCATATCTGAAAATACGCAGGCCAGAGTATGCGTATATCTGAACAAATCTCAAGGCGGTTAATTGCAAGGGTTCACGCAGTTCTTGGCCTCAAAACATACCAAGTACCCAAAGCATACAAAGTTCAGCATTGAAAATGACTCTTCTCCTTGGGTCGATTGGAAGCTCATCCAGTCAGAATATTTTTTTTTCGACAGTTCAAGCGTGGTCAGTTTTTGACAACCATTTCTCGCCATATTTAAAGGGATTTTCGGGAAATCATTCTTGAAGATGATGGTCTGAATAAAAATTCTTCTTATCAGAGAAGTGACAGTTCAGAATTCTACGCAGTTCCTCATTCCTAACAGTAGGACAGTTCAAATATTTGACTTAAATGCTAAGCAGTCTTCTACGCATCGTCAGTTACGCGTAAAAGACAGGACGGGACCAAATACTCTTTTTATCAGAGTCGGCGTAAAGTTATTCAGATGTGTCGAAGCTACACATATTTAGACTTCTCACAGCAAAAAAATATGGCAAATCATCAGATGCGTAAAAGAAGACAACTTTATTAAATCATGATTACATATGAGGGAAATCCAGTCTACAAACGGTTTTTCATCTTCATGATTACATATGAGGGAAATCTCGTCTACAAAGGGTTTCTCATCTTCATGATTACATATGAGGGAAATCCCGTCTACAAAGGGTTTCTCATCTTCATTTAAAGATTACGCCGAGAATCTGTTCTGCCGGGTTCTCGTATTGGTGGAGATCTTTATCCGTCTTCTTCAGCAATTAGTCAGTTTTTACGGCCGATTAACAAAAAAATGATTAATGGCTTGAGGATATACAACTGGGCTTGTCTAAATTATTCAAGAGCCCATCCTCCATACGCCATGACAGATTGAGTTGAGGTTTTAAACCCAACTCAATACTGGAAGACAGGGCTAGTTTGTCTGCCCTCGTCCACCAACGGCGGAAGAAAATACAGCTTGCAAGCTGAATGGTCGAATGTGACCCTTCCTCTCTCCTAGACGAATTGCCATATGAAGTTGTGATTATCCCGAGCAAAGGAAGCTATGATATCCTTCCATGATCCATCATTGCAGAGGACATTTGCTCGAAGATGCCTTCTTTTTTGGCTCCTTATATGCTGGAAGAACATGGTCTTCTTCTTCCTCAAGTCGACCCGACAAAATTCGGCAATCATCTCTGTATGGTGAAGGAAATATGGGAAGAACAGGTTAACTCCTCATCCTTTATATAGGCAAAAGAGAACACACCTAATCCCAATAAATCCCCAAGAATCTGCCAAGAAATTAGCCTCGAGGAACGAGTCAGACTTGACCGTTTCATGCTTCATTCAAAGTGTTTCAAATTACGAGGAATTTGAAAACTTTGAAGGGGGTCTTGTAGAAGCATGAAAAATACGCTGCAGAGTTATACGCAGTATTTCAGTGCTGTGTGGCGTAAGACATGACTTCAGAGCCATCGGCGTACAAATAGAGCTTTATCGCAAGTATAGCATAAAACATAGTTCTAAAACAACCCGCGTAATGCAGTATTTCCAGTCTGCTCTGGCGTAAAAAGGTTGTTACATTGCCACTTTGACGTAAAACCTACTCGATTTTAATGCAGTGGAAAGTCGTACGGAGAACTCTTCATATTCCTCGAATGAACCTGTCAAATCATGCAGTGAACCTGACTACTGACAAAGAGTACTGCACGACTATCCAGACGATGGTTGCAATGATGGTGCGACACAGAGACCCAAACCGTCGTTTAGTGACATTTTCTTGATACAAGTCGCTTTTACGCGTTCAAGGAAATACGCTGCCTAGTTTTATACAGGCAAATGCGAGCTTTAACGCTCCGCAGAAGACAAATGGACCGCCACGTCAAAAGCTGCTCTTCATATAGAGCTTGAGGCACGTCTCGGCAGTTAATAAACGTGATGGGGGCAGATCTCTGCATTTAATGCACGAGATTTGGTTTTATTTTCAAAGACTGGGTGAGCCATAATTACGGCTAATACGTCCACATCATCACCTCTGCATATTACGCCATCAGGCTATTTTTAGCTATAGGAGCATGCTGTACTCTATCTCCTTGAAATACGCCGACCTGGCTATTTTCAACCATAGGAGTACGTCGTATGCTATCTCCTCGGAATACGCCAACTCAGGCTATATTTTTATTGGTGCGTAATGAGGCTGGTTGGTCCAGAATTAGCTCAAGACCTCAGTCAAGAAAGGAGGATCGGCTATCTTCTACGCTAGCTACCTATCCATGCAGCATCAGGCTTCTACGCCTACTCGGCTTCTATGCCTACTTGGCTTGTAAGCCAACTTGACAACCATTTGGCTTCTACGCCATGGTGACAGTTATTGGCTTCTACGCCAACCTTTTCTACGCGAGGGACATCTACCTACGTGGCTTGCATGCCGTGATCTTCGTAGCAGTTATATGCATTATCTCATAATGGGACACGCGTCACACGCAGATTCAGAGGATCATTTATACGTGGGTGGCAGTTATTATAACCGCCGCATAAAAAGTGCCACACTCTCCACTATCCGGCTTCTACGCCGACTGGACGGTTACTGTCACTAAAACCCTATAAATAGAGACCTCCGTCCACGGAGGTCCAGGGTCAAAAGTCGAAAAAGGAGAAAAAAGTCGGAAAAGAAGTCAAAAAATTAAAGAACAGAGAGAGAAGAGCTCATACAGAGAGTAGTGATCGACAATTTTGGCATCGAGCATCCACTCCCCTTTGCAATATTTGAAGCTTCTCCGTCTTCTACAGCACTTTTTCATCATCGTATGGTCCAAGGGATAAAGTGATCGACCGCAGATCAGACTCCTATAGCAATATTTACCCAGATTAAAATTTGTACTTGACATCCTCGTATAGGATTAATTGTACTTCTTGTTTGTAAACCAAAGAGAGGGTTTCATATAAACCTTATTTTATTTCTTTTATTTATTATCAAACAGCCGTTGATGGGCATCATGAGCAAGTCGCCATTGGGTTTCGCCAGTCGGTTGGCGCCGTTAGAGAATACAAATTCTACGATGAACGGGCCTTCATTTTGTCCTCCTTATGGAGTTGAGATTATTGACAGGTTATTTTATTGTGAGTTGTGTTAGTTATATTGAGACATAGACAACGTTCTATCACCGATGCTGTGGCATAGGCTAGACGTACCCATGACTCATGCCCAATTTCCAGGTACGGATCGTGACTCGGTATATCTTTTTATTCTATCAGTAGAGGTTTTTCAGGTTGGATGTCGATCGTCCCGTAGATTTTTCTGTTAAGATTTTCCATGTAAATATCGTGTAATGTGCTTTCTTTGTTTTTTAGCTATTTGGTTTATGCGACTTTTCTTCATTCCTTGCCAGATCTTGTCAGTTTGGGGGAACGATTTCATCATTTTGTTCCCAACATGTTTCTTTACTAGTAAGAGGTATGTATTAGGGGGATCTTCTATCACCCTATATGTTCACCATAGTAGTGTATTATTTTTATATAGGAAGCAATTAGCTTCTGTCTTCAAGCATATTTCTCTCTCAGTTTCCCATCTTTTATATTGCAAATAATCTACTTGTGTTTAGTCTGTCGTTTTAAAGGAGTATTGCTAATCTTAAGGGACTTATGGCTGAGTTTGGTCGAGTATCTGGTCTCCAACTTAATAAGAATGGATAAAAGCAAGGTATATTTCAACCGCACTTGTCCTCTACAAGTGCCAGGCTTCTCTCCAGATTAATAAGGGTTCTCCCCTAGTTAAATACTTTTGTCTAATGCTGTTAGTTCACTATGCTAGAGATGCCGAATGTTAGGGAATAGTAGACAATGTACAAACTAGACTTGAAGGTTGTCACGCCCCGATCCCGAAATGGTCAATCGTCCTCGCTGGATCCTTTACAGAACCGATTCGTCCTCGCTGGGGCATGATGTCGTGCGAGCGTGGAGTTGCGCTCGCACAAGGCAAGAACTTGCAGTGATAGGAACCCATTTGAAACACAATTTAGAAAACACATTCACAGATATTTGAACACAAGTGTCGGAAGAAACATGCTTTTTCATTGATAATTCAGAGTAATTTACATAGAGTTTACATTGATGCGCCTCTCGGCTACTTGATTTGCATTAAAAAAGATAACTCAAAAGGCAGGGTGCGCTCCATCAGATGGTCCACGTCGTTCATACATTACGCCCTTGTATAGGTTGAATGTCCATGCCTCCAAAATGAACTGACTCTAACTATACTTCAAAATAGAGGTGCTCCTAATGCCTCCTCGTCTATCCGCTAGCGTTGCACCGTCTGAGTACGTAAAATAGTTGCCCACAACGTGGGTCAGTACTCAACTTATACTGGTGAGCAGGATGAACCCACTCGACTAAATCGACACTAGCTTATTAGGGGCGAGCATGCATTAAGATGATCTTTCTATAAAGAATCAAGTGAATTCAATTCATATCAGTTACATGTTTTGATAGGAATAAAAATAACATCGAATCCAACCAGTACATCGATTGCTTACTAAACCGATGCACGCCTTCCCTACAACGAAACACAAGTATACTTACCATCTGCACAAGACAATAATTTAGCATGTGTTCTATTCTATGCAGTCATTGGTGTGATCGACACCTTAGGGACATATTCCAAGCATTAGCGGCGCGCCCTATTAGCCCGGGTAGCAAGCCCTGCTGGAGGTCCCACAATGCATCGTGACTAGCACGAATCAAATATTTCCCTCCGGAACGATACGGTTCCAGTGCCCCAGAATGCCGTTTCGAGGAAATGCCAAACCTTTTGCACAAGTTGTCCCAGACCATGCAAATACATGAAAAATTCATATATCATACAATGCATCAAAATAAACAAAAGAAGTATAGCAGCAATATATCTCTTATGCAACAGGTCATATTTTCTTAAGCGGTGTTACTATTTTGGTATCCCATAGGTCCAAACTCTATCCGAGGCACCAGGCCGAAACAAACAACCAATTTTCTTTGTAAACAAACTTAAGTTATAAGGTGTGCAAGGATTTCCATGTTATATAGTAAAATTAGTCTACAATTCCCATGTTCCTTTCTTAGTGGCTGGCATGCATTATGGCGAAGGATTTCCTAGGCGTCCAACAGGGCATCATCGAGTGAACGTTTGAAACATTAGAGATGTGGGCGTGAAGAAGTAGGAAAGAAGGGTCCAAACCTCTCACTGGTTAAGGGAAAAGATTGCTGAAACAAGGAATCCCGCCTAGCGACGATCAAGCATCAGTTATGCGGACCTGCAACAGCACGAGCACCAATTAAAATTCTTGCCAATCCTTTCTTTTTGAACTCCCCAAGAATCAAAGCTACAAACGATAAAACCAGTAGCAAAAACTAAGCAAATCTAAAGCAACACCAAATTAAAATCCCAAAGCGGCAATCAAGAAAACCAAGCAAGCAAACACGAAAACTATTGGACTCGTTTCAATAGAGACCTTTCCATGAGTTGGAAAGGATTATCGTATTTCATCCGTGGCAAGAAGATGCCGAGATCTAAGCTATGACTCAGACGGACTAGCCAAAAGTCCAATTATATAGTGCATATCCCGGTCGAATCGGGATTTGAGGCACTATATAATATACCACTAAGAAAAAGTTTTGTCCTAAAACTTAAGAACAAGGCCCTACCTCCGACTGAATGAACAACGAAGGATACTTCTCCTTCATCTCCGATTCCATCTCCCAAGTTGATTCCCTAATTTTATGGTTTCGCCACAGCACGCGAACCAAGGACATCGTACGGTTGCGAAGTACTTTTTTCTTACGATCCAGAATCTGTACCGGCTCCTCTGAGTATGATAAATCCGTGCGTAGTCCCAAATGTTTGAAGCTAATCACATGACTAGGGTCATGCACATACTTTCAAAGTTGAGAAACATGGAACACATCGTACACTCCATCCAAGGCGGGAGGTAGTACAATCCGGTACGCCACAACTGCCACTCGTTCCAGTATCTCAAAGGGTCTGACAAACCTGGGACTCAGTTTGCCCTTAGCACCGAAATGCATCACCCCACGCATCGGCGTCACTTTTAAGAAGACATGATCCCCGACCATGAACTCCAAAGGTCTACGATGGGCATCAACATAACTTTTCTGTCCGCTCTGTGCTGTGCGAAGTCTTTTCCGAATCAAGCAAACTTTCTCAACTGCCTGCTCTACCAGCTCTGGCCCGAGTACCTGTAGCTCGTCGACTTCGTCCCAACAGATTGGAGATCGACACTTGCGCCGATAAAGTGCTTCGTACGGTGCCATCTGGATGCTCGATTGGTAGCTGTTGTTGTACGTGAACTCCGCCAATGGAAGGTGCGTGTCCCAACTAGTCTTCAAATCGATTGCACACAGCCGTAACATGTATTCAAGTATCTGATTTGTCCTTTTTTTCTGGCCATCAGTCTGGGGGTGGTATGAGGTACTGAACTGTAGCTTGGTTCCCAAAGTAGACTGTAGGCTAGTCCAGAAACGAGATAAGAAACGTCCGTCACGGTCAGAGACGATTGAGGCAGGTACTTCGTGCAATCGAACAATCTCGTCTATGTAAATCTGTGCTAACCGATCGACACTCCAAGTAACTTTTATAGGAAAAAAGTAGGCTGATTTGGTCAAACGATCAACTATGACCCAAATCGCATCATGCCCCCGCGGCATCTTCGGAAATCCCATAATGAAATCCATAGTGATGTTGTCCTATTTCCACTCGAGAATAGTGAGGTTCTGCAGCTCCACGCTGGGCCTCTGATGTTCAGCTTTCACCTGTTGATAGGCCATGCACTGTGACACAAAGGTCGCCACATCCCGTTTTATACCGTGCCACCAGAAGGTTTCGCGTAAGTCCATGTACATCTTGGTGCTCCCTGGATGCAAAGAATACTTCACGTAGTATGCTTCCGCCAAAATTTCCCTTCGGAGTTCTGGGTCGCCAGGAACACATAGCCTTCCTTTCATCTGTAAGGCCCCATATTCGCCTATCACAAAGTCAGACGTCTTTCCCGCCTAGATCAATCCGCGTACCTAGGAACTGATCGCCCTCCTGAGCTGATTTGATTCTATCACGTAAACTCGGTTCAAGATGGAGTGGTGCCAGCTGCACTCCTTGATGCCGAACTCAAAACTCGATGCCCATCGCCTCAAGATCCTGAAGTAAACGGTTGTTTATAGATAACGAGCCCACGTTCTTTTGACTCAGAGCATCAGCAATGACGTTTCCCTTGCTCGGTGTATAAGCGATCGTCAGATCATAGCCCTTAATCAGTTCTAGCCAACGTCGCTGCAGGAGGTTCAGTTCTCATTGGCTGAATAGATACTTGAGGCTCTTGTGATCTGTGAAGATTTTGCAAGCAACACCATAAAGATAATGTCTCCACAACTTCAGTGCAAATACAATTGCCGCCAATTCCAGATCATGTGTCGGGTAGTTTTTCTCGTGCGACTTTAGTTGCCTGGAGGCGTACGATATTACCTTATCCCTTTGTATGAGCACACATCCCAAGCCGAGTCCTGAAGCGTCACTGTATATCTGAAACTCCTCTACCCCATCTGGAAGCACAAAAATCGGAGCTGAAACAAGACGCCGCTTAAGTTTCCGAAAGCTGGCTTCGCAGTCATCACTCCATTTGTATACAATCCCTTTCTGAGTAAGGCGAGTCAAAGGCGAGGCCAGTTTAGAGAAATCTTTCACGAACCTACGGTAGTATCCCGCTAGGCCCAGAAAGCTTTAAACTTCGCTGGCTGACGTAGGTTGCTTCCAGTCCACCACCGCCTCTATTTTCTTCGGGTCTAAGGTGACGTCTTCTGCCGAGACGACATAATCAAAGAACGCCACGCTGTTCAACCAGACCTCACACTTGCTGAGCTTAGCGAACAACTTATGCTCTCATAATGTCTGCAGCACAGTCTTCAGGTGTTCTTTGTGTTCTGCCTCATTCTTGGAATATATTAGTATGTCGTCTATGAACACGACCACAAACTTGTCTACGTACGACCGAAACACGCGGTTCATCAGATCCATAAAAGCTGCAGGGGCGTTCGTCAAGCCGAACGACATTATAAGAAATTCATTGTGTCCGTATCGGGTTCTGAAAGCTGATTTTTGCACATCATCTGATTTAATTTTCAACTGGTGATACGGTGACCTAAGATCAACTTTAGAGAAAATTGGTACACCTTGTAGCTGATCAAACAAGTCATCTATCCTTGGCAATGGGTACTGGTTCCACACGGTCGCCTTATTCAGTTCTCGGTAGTCAATACACAGCCGCATGGATACATCATTTTTCTTCACGAACAGTACCGGAGCGCCCCAAAGAGAAACGCTTTGACGAATGTATCCTCGGTCCAATAGATCTTGTAATTGAACCTTAAGTTCCTTCAGCTCTGCTGGGGCCATTCGATAAGGTGCCTTTGATATCGATTGCGAATCTAAAAAAGTGTCAATGCTGAATTCGATCTCACGTTTAGAAGGCATTCCAGGCAGCTCATCCGGGAATACGTCAAGGAAATCTGCTATGACTTCAGCCTGAGCTGCATCTGCACATTCCTGCCGGGTGTCTCGAACAGAAGCTAAGTACCCTTCACAGCCCGAATGTAATATACGCCTAGCTGAAATTGCTGATATCACCATTGCCGTCTTCGGTGCAGCGCTGTACGAATAGTAGAAGTCTGTCTCGCCGGGTAGACGGAATATGACTCGCTTCTCCGCGCACTCGATTGTTGCATGGCAAGCACCCAACCAGTCCATACCGAGAATAATATCATAATCATTAATGTCTAGTACAATGACATCTAAGGAAAGCATCCTTCCTCCGATGCAAATATAACCATCCCTACAGATCGCATGGGCGGGCATGTCGACTCCCGAAGGGGTACTCACGCAAAGGTTCATATTTAAAGGAGTATAAGCTAATTTATGCTCAACAGTAAAATTAGCAGATATAAAACTATACGTAGCACCTGAATCGAATAAGATCCTAGCGAGCAATTCTCTGAAAAGTAAAGTACTTGTCACAACAGTATCAGATACAGATGCCTCATCCAGAGTCAGTGCATAGACTCGGCCTTGAGCACCTTGGCGTCGTGGGTTCACTGGCACAGCATTGGCATCACTGGCTGGAGGCCCCTTATTCTGATTTCCGTTGTTCTGATTCCCGTTGTTCTGATTCGGTTTGCCCTCCCAACAGTTAAAATATTTGTGGTCCAGATGACCATATTTAAAATACCCTCTAGCTCGGTATTCATTTATTCGATGCCCTAATCTGCCACACCTATGGCAGTACGGTGCCTGGGATGGACCCCTGTGCTCTGATGTGTGCGGATGCTTTTGTGCTCCAGACCCTCCCGTTTCCAGAGGTCGTTTGCTGTTGTTGGTACGGGGGGTTTGCACATCGACCTTTGGAGGATTGCGCCCAAAGATCCGCTCGCTATTCAGGGCAGCTTCGTAACATTCCCTGTAGGTTTGACATTTCTATTTGATGACGTCCCTACGCAAATCATCATTCAAACCTTTCTGAAAATGATAGCACCACGCCTGCTGGTTAGGCAGGAAGTGCCCTGCAAACTTAGCCAATCTAGCAAACACTGAATCATAATCGTCAACAAACATACTTCCTTGTACTAGATTGCTAAAGTCGTCTTCCTTTTGTTGCCGCACGGCCCGGGCGATATATTGTTCAATGAATGCAGATTTGAACATTTCCCAGGTGATTTTGCAGTTGGGATTGGCATCATAAATCCCTTGCCTAGTGGCTTTCCACCAATCATGTGCATACAGTTCCAGCTGAACCGATGCACAGGCCACTCGTTTGGATCCCCTAATGCCAACCAGATTGAAGAGTCCTTCCAGCTTTGCAATCCATCCCATCACCACGTCCGGTTCTGCTCGTCCGTTGAACGTTGGTGGATGCATTTTACTGAACTATGCTGCACGACAGGTGTTCCTAGCTGGAGGCTGAGTTTCTTCTAACTCATCTTCTACCGCCACGGCCGGCGGTGTGACAGGCGTCACTGTGGCCCCTCCGTTGCTGGGTACCAAGGATGCAATCAGTTGCATCATGGTATCCATCAGCTTTTGTTGAGCAGCAAAATGCACCTGTTGAGTAACGACTTGTTGTTGCTGCACCTCCATGAGATGCATAAGCCGTTCCGCCATACCGGTAGAACCTGCTCCTCCAGATTCTCCAAAACTTGCTGGATCGCTCTGAATGGGCTGTGCACTACTGGCAGTTGTAGTGTTTTTCTTTGCCGTGGCTTCAAAATAGAGTAGCTTGTCAACACTCCAAAAATGATAGATTTTTTATGTATGGGCTCATTGTATAGGTGACTCATCTCATGCAGCGGACGCCGAAAGCAACTCAATTGAGAGGCGCATCAAACTCCTATATAATCTTTTGAAATCCCAAGGAAGTGAAGCTAAGCTCTGATACCAATATGTCATGCCCCAATCCTGAAAAGATCAATCGTCCTCGCTGGATCCTTTATGGAACCGATTCATCCTCGCTGGGGCGTGATGCCGTGCGAGCCTGGAGTTGCGCTCGCACAAGGCAAGAAATTGCAGTGATAGGAACCCATTTGAAATATAATTTAGAAAACACATTCACAGATATTTGAACACAAGTGCAGGAAGAAACATGCTTTTTTATTGATAATTCAGAGTAATTTACATAGAGTTTATATTGATGCGCCTCTCGGCTACTTGATTTGCATTACAAAAAGATAACTCAAAAGGCAGGGCGCGCTCCATCAGATGGTCCACGTCGTTCATACATTACGCCCTTGTATAGGTTGAAAGTCCAAGCCTCCAAAATGAACTGACTCCAACTATACTTCAAAATAGAGGTGCTCCTAACGCCTCCTCGTCTATCCGCTAGCGTTGCACCGTCTGAGTGCCTGAAATAGTTGCCCACAACGTGGGTCAGTACTCAACTTGTACTGGTGAGCGGGATGAACCCACTAGACTAAATCGACACTAGCTTATTAGGGGCGAGCATGCATTAAGATGATATTTCTATAAAGAAGCAAGTGAATTCAATTTATATCAGTTACATGTTTTGATAGGAATAAAAATAATATCGAATCCAACCAGTACATCGGTTGCTTACTCAACCGATGCACGCCTTCCCTGCAACGAAACACAAGTATACTTACCATCTGTACAAGACAATTAATGAGCATGTGTTCTATTTTATGCAGTCATTGGTGTGATCGACACCTTAGGGACATATTCTAAGCATTAGCGGTGCGCCCTATCAGCCCGGGTAGCAAGTCCTGCTGGAGGTCCCGTAATGTATCGTGACTAGCACGAATCAAATATTTCCCTCCGGATCGATACGGTTCCAGTGCCCCGGAATGCCATTTCGAGGAAATGCCAAACCTTGTGCACAAGTTATCCCAGACCATGCAAATGCATGAACAATTCATATATCATACAATGCATCGAAATAAACAAAAGAAGTAAAGCAGCAATATATCTTTTATGCAACAATTCATATTTTCTCAAGCGGTGTTCCGATTTTGGTATCCCATAGGTGTCACTACCACATTCTAAAAATAGGGGTATTTTTGACTTTTTATATATTATTAATATTGTGGTATTTATATTAAATGATTTCATGATAGGTGTATTTAAATTAAATAACTGTGTGAGATGTGTACTTAATTATATTATATATATACAGTATTCATTAATATTTGAGCTGGTAGACTTAACCTAGAAGCTCACTAGATGAACACCTGACCGAATTATAGGATTATATATTTAATTGTTTTATTTAGAATTTAATTATTGGAGATAGTAGTTAATTACCGTAATTTTTTTAATTGTTGTGCCTTGCCGTTGCTTCGATATTTGAAGCGACACCCTAGCTTTTGCCTTCCAACAAATTTCACAACCTTGTCCTAGACATGCCCG
Source organism: Iris macrosiphon (assembly GCA_036927795.1). Taxonomy (NCBI): domain Eukaryota; kingdom Viridiplantae; phylum Streptophyta; class Magnoliopsida; order Asparagales; family Iridaceae; genus Iris; species Iris macrosiphon. Next base: position 149,368,290 of record JAYESA010000009.1, on the reverse strand, counting down.
CTTTCCATTCTGTTTTTTTTATAACTCATAATTATGCTCTCTTGTGCTTCATTTTAGCCGCACAAAAATCGTCGCGGACGTTTATTTAAATTCTAAATAAATTCCGACTATGTATCGTTGTGCGTTCCAATCGAAATTGGGGACAACCTCGACCCATTTTTCGTGCGGCCCAAATTAGGGTAATATTCTGTTCTGAGTCTTCTTCATTAATGATATTGATGACCCGACCTAATTTTGGCCCCATGTATTCCTAATTAATTTTAGAACGCCAAGTGTATCTAATTTTAATTAATTAAATTCAGAAACCCATTTTTGTGTAATTTTCTATTTGTTGGAGACTTAATTGCAAAATTGAAATGATGTGTCACCATCCTATTGGTTTAACCCAAATGAAGGAAACCAACACCCTATCTTGACTAGTCAACCTAATCTCTCCCTCCTCCTTTTTGTTGTATTTTTATTCATGTTGAATCATGGCCATCCATTTAAAATAGAGCCATCTCCACCACACAACCCCCTTACATAAACCTCAACCCTCTTCCCAAGGAAACCTGATCCTAATATTAGTCGACCCTAATTCCTAGGGGGGTCACATCACCTCCTCCCATATACAAAAGCTACCACCCTCTCCATATATATTCTTCACACAAACACATACACCATCACCAACACCAAAACCGAACTCCCCACCCCTATCACCTAGCCCGACTTCCAGCCCCGGTCACCTGACCCCGACCCCGGCGGTCGTTGACCCACTCCGGCCTCCACTCGACCAACTCCTCTTCCCTACACAGGCCCTTCCCTCCGGCCATCTCCTCAACCCGAGCTCTTCTCCCCGGCCACTCCCCACTTCAGCCGGACTGAGTTCCCAAGACTCCACCACCATCACCACCATTAGAACCACCTCCACCACTCATCCCTCCGGCCGAGCTCCGGCCAGCCGGTCGAGCTCCTCGAACCAGTCTTCTCCTCGACCAACCTCTTTCAGCCGATGTCCTCCATCCCGACCTCCAGCTCCTTCCCCGACGGCCCACAGCGCAGCCGAGCTGCTCCCTGCATTCCCAGTCGACCTGTCCCCTACTCCGGCCACCCGCTCAACACATTCCCTCCGACGGGCCTCACCTTGCTCCGGGCCAGACCACAACCCCGCCTCGTTCACCGCCCGAGCTTCCCCAAGGGACCGGATCCATCGCCTCCAGCATCCCGCTGACATGTCCCCTACTCCGGCCTCGCCTTGACCAGATCCTCCACCTGCACACAACCCCTTCGACTCCGGCATTGCCATGCGTCGAGCACTAGAGTCATGATGGAAGGAGGAACTGCTCCCGCGGGTGATTCGAAAACATCGTCCTATGTAACGCTGGTAATTTCTTATGAACATTTATTTCTTCCCTCAGGTTCTCGTTGTACCTATAATCTATTATAATAGTCGTTAGCTATGAAGATCAATGATAAATAATAAGTAACTCTAAATTAAATATACGTAGGAGAAATGCCCTGTTGAATAGAAATAGTAAAATGAATGGCTAAGCATATACAAACCACTATGTAGGTACCGTAGGAATATGGTTGGAAGAAGAAAACAATAGTTTGCTCATTGAAGTATGTGCCAACTTTTCCTTCATGAAACAAGTCATAATAAAACCACACATTGGAATACAACAAAGAGAAAAGAAAGGAAGTATTTCTTTAATACAAGCCATCCTAAGGAAATTTTAGTATAGGTCCCTAGGAATCCGAATAATTCAATGAAGCTCTTAGATTTTGTTATTTAAGGGATATTAATTAGGTTTCGTTTGGTTAGATAAATTATATTGTTAATATAAGAGTAAATTATTTTATAAGTGCTTATAAATATATTCTTAAGTAATTTAATGTATAAATTAATAGATGGATAAATCAAATACAATAAAACTATGGAAAACATACTTGTATTAAACTCTGTTAAGTGTATATACACATATTATGTATGTAAATAACTGGTATATATATATTATGAGTATAATAAGTATATTTATATATATCTCTACTAGATGACCCAAGTATGACCACGTAGCATGTTAGCAGACTGTCATATGTATACCGACATACTGGTAGGACCGTATCATTGACTGTCTGATTTTACAGCAATTTCAGACGCGATATCGTACAACTTGACGCACACTAACCCTAGTTGACCAGTATCATACCTAGCGTAGTCTCGTATTTAGTGTATTTGATTGTGTGATTAGTGTAATATCTGATGCAATGTTGTATTATTTTATTATATGTGTATATGACTATTGGATCGTCCTACGAGACTTTAGGAGCAGGACATTGGTATTGACAGCTAAGGACCCAAGGCGAGTACATTCTCTGACAGTTTTCCCTTATGTTGATTATTTTTATAACTCTTGTTGTATAGCATACATGACTTTGACACTGTTCTTTACACGAGTTGGCATCATTGAAACCTATCACGAGGAGTCATGATTTGGAATCCATCGTGCTAGCTGGGGAAAATGGGAAAATATTAGTAGCTTATGTGATCATACCCAAATTTACATGCATCATAGCTCACCCACGCCTCACGTCGGTACAACCTTACCATTACATGCTTTATCACTGTTACATATGGTTAGCCTGACTATTACTCGCATTATAGCTATCCGGATGGATTAGCCTGACCTCTGGGATGATCGCTAACCAATGTAATGAGTTTCTTTAGTCCCAAGCCAATCACATGATATACTGATATTTCACACACTTAGCTAGATGATTCTTGACATGTATCTTAGTGTATTGATCTAGCATCCCCACATGTTCTAGTTACCATTCTTGTATACACTTATATACCAGTTTATTGTTCTTGCGTGTACTTGTATTTCTATTTCATCGTTAGATGTACATTGATGATGACATGCTCCAGTATTCTATTTATTCCAGTATTTCTATTTCCAGTACATCCATGCTCGTCAGTATTTCTTATTGACAGTATTCCTATCTATCTTGTATTTCTTTACACTGTACTATAGATTTTGTTAATATATGTGGAACTGCTGTTAGAGATATATTTTGTTCCAATCCTGACTGGATATATTTTTTCAGACTATGTCATAGTGGACTTGTTTCCGACACTTGGGGTTGGATGTTATTGATTGTAGGTATGGTTATTTGTCGTTAGACTTGTCTTGTATTTATCTGTTTGCTTCGATATCTCATCGTGCTCTAGTTTATGTGGTTGAGTATTCTATATTATTTTTGTGATATCTGTGTCTTCTTATGGAGTTGGATATTCATGTGAGATTGATTAGATAGTTACATGACCTAGACAGCGTTCTACCGCCGATGCTGCGGCGTATGATGGACGTACCCACGCTCTCGTACCCCTATACCGGGTGTGGGTCATGACATATTTTTAGTGGTGGCCCATGCAGGTCAGACTTTACAAGTTGTGCGATGTCGTGGTAGTGTGGCATCTTTGTTATACTACTGCATGCCTGCTATAGAATAAAGGACATAGGATACTAGGATGAGAGAGGATACTCAATCACAAAATTCTTGAGAGATTCCTGGGATGACCCCTTGAGAATCTTATTATAATTTCCAATTTAAATCCTTCACCTTATTTTCGTCCGTCCTCACTCGTTGATATTGAGTTTGATTCTTGTTGACCAGTTGTTAATTTAATTCTTGGTATCGTTGTTGAGTTAATTTTATATCAAGATAAATTTTTTGGGCTAAATTTACGGTATCATCTGATGACATATGTTGATGAGGACAGTGAGAAAGGTAAAATGTCTACTTTGGTTATGGAACCTAGAGTTTATCGCAGCCATACTAGCTGTCGTGACGAGAACGTAGGAACCTGACTTGGATGTACCTACTGTATTTATGAAACTTAGAGTCTCTCGCAACCATACCGGTTGGCGTAGCGAAGATTCTAGATGACATGATTATGGAGTTGCATACCTTAGTTACGGAACCTGTCATTTATCGCACCTATGCTTACTGACGTGGCGAGAATTCTAAGTGTCATAATTTCGGACAAACGTGTATGATTATCAGATTGTATCTTAAATTGGTTATTAAAGTATCATCTCAACACTTATCTATTTCGGTTATTATAGGACTTTATTACATCGTTCTTTTGTTTACTAGAAGTAGAAATACCTTCAGTCCTCAATCCAGCCCTTGTTGAGCTTCTATTCTTTGAGGATTCCTTATTAAGTATGATAATTAGTGACTTGTAATTGTGTCTGTGTCTTGAGTATTAGCATTGACCGAATGTTGCTTGTGAGTTTGTAAGTGTTTCCTAGTTGAAAATGTGAGCAGTAGGCATTAATCTAGAGTTAACCCATAGCGTAGTGCCTTGTAGCAATAGTTCTATGATAGGTGTGTTATAGTTAGTATTGGAACTATAAGTAGAAGGAGAGTATAGAGTATCAGTGATAGTTCCAAGAGTTAGTATCAGAGCCAGCATGCCCGTCCTGGCTAGTCATAAATTTATGTAGTTGAATGATATATGTAAACAATTAAGTATCAAGGAATTGTGTTAAGGATTAATGGAGCATGATGTTCAATTTGATAATTGATATCGGGTGTATTAAGAATAAAGAAATGTATATGCATAAAGGGTTTAATGAGATGTCATGAGTAGAAAAATATCAGGATTAGTAATGGAAGTTGTGAAGCGTATCACGGATTAGTTTAACAGGCTGTAAAAGATTAAAGAGAAATACATATACATCAATCGAGATAAGGAACCATATACTTACCCATGAGAGTAAAGTGAAACATGGGTGTTATAGAAGGTGCAAGTAATCGTGAGTTCTAATAAGTTGAGGAGATGATCCAATAATGAAGCTAGTGTTTTCATACCAATGGTACTAATGATTCTATATCAAGGATTAGTTGAGCAAGGCGCTAATAGTAAGTGCCTTGTATGGTAATGTTAATTTAGTATATCAGTTAATATAGATAGAAACTCGTTGGAGAAAATACGTGTGATGATAACTTTGATCATTTGGAAGTAATAGTACAAATTTTAGTACACAGTTGAGAGTTGTAGACAATAGATGTATTTGAGTAAACCTTGAATATTAGAGACTGTGAGTATTTATATGTATGCTTGTGGATTTAAAACTGAAGAGTAGAAATAAATTGCAATTTTTGAGAATTTTAAGGAGTTGAGATTTTATGTTGTTAAAATATTGAGGATTCCAAATTTGATTCAATAAACATGATCAAGGCTATAAAGATTTTAGAAGTGATTAAAATTTTATTTCGATATTGAGTATTTGACTTTTGAGGAAGTATATGCATTTTTATTTTAAATCGTTCGAGAAGTTACACTTTGATGATCTTATTTTGAGGATGAAATTTTTTCGGTGGGTAAGAAATGTATATTAGTATATGAGTAGATGAAGTGCATACGTAAGAATCTGTTGACTTGGGCATGATTGAGATGGCACTGCAAACAGACTTGGGTGTCCATTTAGAGTTGTATTAGAGAGAACAGTACTTAGTATGATGTGTTGCACTTGGTGTGCACTTGAGTGATGAGAATAACTAGTATGAACAATTGTAGTAAGTAAGAGAACTAGCAGTGGGTGCACTTGTAGTAGAACAGAGGTACCTATAGGGATAAGAGTATCAAACTTGAATGCATCATTGACCTATGATTGTGGTAGAGGTCCTTGGTATCAGATTTTGGTATCAATAAACAGATGTGTGTAATATGAATGTATTCATAGATGTCTTGTGGACTAATGATTAGCTGATATGGATATCAGTGTACAAGAATAGGAATTAGTTACTAAATGTGCCAGAGTTAAGTGTATGTTAGAGATAGAAGATACTGCAAGAAATATGTTAGCAGGTTCCTTCTTTTCTTTCATTATGTTCCTTTTTCGTCTTCTGATTGATTGATTTCCTACTACCGTAGCCTTGTATTAATGATTTTCTTGTTAGAATGTAGTTAGTAGCACACCCTGACAGAGACTGCAATACCGTGACAAGACTGACCATAGCCAAGCATGTTTCCTCTAGATTGTATGTTGTATGACTGTAGGTAGAATTTTCTCAGACCTTGATTATTGGGGTTTGACCCTAGTAAAGAGTTATGAAGAGGTTATGACTTGACAAGAGAGACAAGATGCTTAAATTTTGAGGAAAATTACTGATTTAAATAAAGGGTTAAGAATTTAATATAGCAGAATTTATGGGTCATTAATTTTATCAAGATTGAGATATGATTAAATTATTATTTAAAATTTGAGGATAAATAATAATTTAAACAAAGAGTTGAGAACTTGATATGACAGGATTGGCGATCTTGTTAAAATATTGATTTTATGAAGATTATGAAATGATTGAAATTGTCATTAAATTTTGAGGAAATTAAGAAGATTATTATTGTATTTATTTGACTGCAAGATATAGATTTACTTGAAAATTTCAATTAAGGATTTTGCGAGTATTATATTATTTGAGTATTGTGTGGAAAAAGAAACCGGTGATTTAGATCACTAATGGATTAGTGCTGAATTCAAATTTTGGGATAAGATTGTTAAATTTTTATAAACATGCAAGGACTGGATTTCGATCAAAGGATTGAATAGTAAAATTTGTATTTAGTGATTTACTCAAAAATTTGAGGAGTAAGATATTAATGGGTTGGTGTTCAAATATAAACTTTTGGACGAGATTTTAAAATATACATTGGGTAAATTTAAAATTTGAGGATTGAATATTAAGTTTTGTATTTAGTGATTAACAAAAAAAAATTGAGGAGATTTTGATAAGGATGGAATTTATTTATTTTTTTATTTTAAAGGTTTGCGGGAATATGATACTTATAAAATTTGGAAAGAAAATTTGTGAAGTAGCAATATGGATTCACTTCATGATTATGTGATCCGATGAATTTAAAAATTTGATGGAAAATAAAAAAAATAAATACGACTGTCAAGGACCTTAAATTTCGAGGACGAAATTCTTTTAAGGAGGGTAGACTTGTCACTACCACATTCTAAAAACAGGGGTATTTTCGACTTTTTTATATTATTAATATTGTGGTATTTATATTAAATGATTTCATGATAGGTGTATTTAAATTAAATAACTGTGTGAGATGTGTACTTAATTATATTATATATATACAGTGTTCATTAATGTTTGAACTGGTACACTTGACCTATAGACGAACACCTGACCGAATTATAGGATTATGTATTTAATTGTTTTATTTAGAATTTAATTATTGGAGATAGTAGTTAATTACCGTAATTTTTTTAATTGTTGCGCCTTGTCGTTGCTTCGATATTTGGAGCGATACCCTACCTTTTACCTTCCAACAAATTTTATAACCTTGCCCTAGACATGCTCGCCTTCCATTCTATCTTTTTTTGTAACTCATAATTATGCTCTCTTGTGCTTCATTTTAGCCGCACAAAAATCGTCGCGGACGTTTATTTAAATTCTAAATAAATTCTGACTATGTATCGTTGTGCGTTCCAATCGAAATTGGGGACAACCTCGACCCATTTTTCGTGCGGCCCAAATTAGGGTAATATTCTGTTCTGAGTCTTCTTCATTAATGATATTGATGACCCGACCTAATTTTGGCCCCATGTATTCCTAATTAATTTTAGAACGCCAAGTGTATCTAATTTTAATTAATTAAATTCAGAAATCCATTTCTGTGTAATTTTCTATTTGTTGGGGACTTAATTACAAAATTGAAATGATGTGTCACCATCCTATTAGTTTAACCCAAATGAAGAAAACCAACCCCCTATCTTAACTAGTCAACCTAATCTCTCCCTCCTCCTTTTTGATGCATTTTTATTCATGTTGAATCACGGCCATTCATTTAAAATAGAGCCATCCCCACCACACAACCCCCTTACATAAACCTCAACCCTCTTCCCAAGGCAACCTCATCCTAATATTGGCCGGCGCTAATTCCTAGGGGAGGTCACATCACCTCCTCCCACACACAAAAGCTACCACCCTCTCCATATATATTCTTCACACAAACACATACATTATCACCAACACCAAAACCGAACTCCCCACCCCTATCACCTAGCCCGACTTCCAGCCCCGGTCACCCGACCCCGACCCCGGCGATCGTCGACCCACTCTGGCCTCCACTCGACCCACTCCTCTTCCCTGCACAGGCCCTTCCCTCCGGCCATCTCCTCAACCCGAGCTCTTCTCCCCGACCACTCCCCACTTCAGCCAGCCTGAGTTCCCAAGACTCCACCACCATCACCACCATTAGAACCACCTCCACCACTCATCCCTCCGGCCGAGCTCCGGCCAGCCCGTCGAGCTCCTCAAACCAGTCTTCTCCTCGACCAACCTCTTTATGCCGACGTCCTCCTTCTCGACCTCCAGCTCCTTCCCCGGCGGCCCGCAGCGTAGCCGAGCTCCTTCCTGCATTCCCAGTCGACCTGTCCCCTACTCCGGCCACCCGCTCAACACATCCCCTCCGGCGGCCCTCACCTTGCTCCGGGCAAGACCACGACCCCGCCTCGTTCATCGCCCGAGCTTCCCCAAGCGACCGGATCCACCGCCTCCAGCATCCCGCTGACCTGTCTCCTACTCCGGCCTCGCCTCGACCAGATCCTCCACCTGCACACAACCCCTTCAACTCCGGCATTGCCATGCGTCGAGCACTAGAGTCATGATGGAAGGAGGAACTGCTCCCGCGGGTGATTCGAAAACATCGTCCTATGTATCGCTGGTAATTTCTTATGAACCTTTGTTTCTTCCCTCAGGTTCTCGTTGTACCTATAATCTATTATAATAGCCGTTAGCTATGAAGATCAATGATAAATAATAAGTAACTCTAAGTTAAATATACGTAGGAGAAATGCCCTGTTGAATAGAAATAGTAAAATGAATGGCTAAGCATATACAAAGCACTATGTAGGTACCGTAGGAATATGGTTGGAAGAAGAAAACAATAGTTTGCTCATTGAAGTCTGTGCCAACTTTTCCTTCATGAAACAAGTCATAATAAAACCACACGTTGGAATACAACAAAGAGAAAAGAAAGGAAGTATTTCTTTAATACAAGCCATCCTAAGGAAATTTTAGTATAGGTCCCTAGGAATCCGAATAATTCAATGGAGCTCTTAGATTTTGTTATTTAAGGGATATTAATTAGGTTTCTTTTGGTTAGATAAATTATATTGTTAATATAAGAGTAAATTATTTTATAAGTGCTTATAAATATATTCTTAAGGAATTTAATGTATAAATTAATAGATGGATAAATCAAATATAATAAAACTATGGAAAACAGACTTGTATTAAACTCTGTTAAGTGTATATACACATATTATGTATGTAATTAACTGGTATATATATATTATGAGTATAATAAGTATATTTATATATATCTCTACTAGATGACCCAAGTATGACCACGTAGCATGTTAGCAGACTGCCATATGTACACCGACATACTGGCAGGACCGTATCATTGACTGTCTGATTTCATAGCAATTTCAGACGTGACGCCGTGCAACTTGAAGCACACTGACCCTAGTTGACCAGTATCATACCTAGCGTAGTCCCGCGTTTAGTGTATTTGATTGTGTGATTAGTGTAATATCTGATGTAATATTTTATTATTTTATTATATGTGCATAAGACTATTGGATCGTCCTGCGAGACTTCAGGAGCAGGACATTGGTATTGACAGCTAAGGACCCAAGGCGAGTACATTCTCTGACAGTTTTCTCTTATGTTGATTATTTCTATAACTCTTGTTGTATAGCATACATGACTCTGACACTGTTCTTTACACGAGTTGGCATCATTGAAACCTGTCACGAGGAGTCATGATTTGGAATCCATCTTGCTAGCTGGGGAAAAATAGAGAAATATTAGTAGCTTATGTGATCATACCCAACTTTACATGCATCATAGCTCACCCACGCCTCACGTCGGTGCAGCCTTACCATTACATGCTTCATCATTGTTACATATGATTAGCCTGACTATTACTCGCATCATAGCTATCCGGATGGATTAGCCTGACCTCTGGGATGATCGCTAACCAATGTAATGAGTTTCTTTAGTCCCAAGCCGATCATATGATATACTGATGTTTTACACACTTAGCTAGATGATTCTTGACATGTATCTTAGTGTCTTGATCTAGTATCCCTACATGTTCTAGTTACCATTCTTGTACACACTTATATACCAGTTCATTGTTCTTGCGTGTACTTGTATTTCTATTTCATCGTTAGATGTACATTGATGATGACATGCTCCAGTATTCCATTTATTCCAGTATTTCTATTTCCAGTACATCCATGCTCGTCAGTATTTCTTATTGCCAGCATTCCTATCTATCTTGTATTTCTTTACACTGTACTATAGATTTTGTCAATATATGTGGAACTGCTGTTAGAGATGCATTTCGTTCCAATCCTGATTGGATATATTTTTTCAGACTATGTCATAGTGGACTTATTTCCGACACTTGGGGTTGGATGTTATTGATTGCAGGTATGGTTATTTGTCGTTAGACTTGTCTTGTATTTATTTGTTTACTTCGATATCTCATCGTGCTCTAGTTTATGTGATTGAGTATTCCATATTATTTTTGTGATATCTGTGTCTCCTTATGGAGTTGGATATTCATGTGAGATTGATTAGATAGTTACATAACCTAGACAGCGTTCTACCGCCAATGTTGCGGCGTAGGCTGGACGTACCCACGCTCTCGTACCCCTATACTGGGTGTGGGTCGTGACAATAGGTCCAAACTCTATCCGAGGCACCAGGCTGCAACCAACAACCAATTTTCTTTGTAAACAAACTCAAGTTATAAGGTGTGCAAGTATATAGTAAAATTAGTCTACAATTTCCATGTTCCTTTCTTAGTGGCTGGCATGCATTGTGGCAAAGGATTTTCTAGGCGTCCAATCGGGCATCATCGAGTGAACGTTTGAAACATTAGAGATGTGGGCGTGAAGAAGTAGGAAAGAAGGGTCCAAACCACTCACTGGTTAAGGAAAAAGATTGCTGAAATAAGGAATCCCGCCTAGCAATGATCAAGCGTCAGTTACACGGACCTGCAACAGCACGAGCACCAATTAGAATTCTTGCCTATCCTTCCTTGCCGAACTCTCCAAGAATTATAGCGCCAAACTATAAAACCAGCAGCAAAAACCAAGCAAATCGAAAGCAACACCAAATCAAAATCCCAAAGCGGCAATAAAAAAAACCAAGCAACCAAACACGAAAACTATTGGACTCGTTTCAATAGAGACCTTTGCATGAGTTGGAAAGGATCATCGTATTTCGTCCGTGGCAAAAAGATGCCGAGATCTAAGCTTCGACTCAGACGGACTAGCCACAAGCCCAATTATATAGTGCACATCCCAGTCGGGTCAGGATTTGAGGCACTACAAAGGTTGGCAAGCTTAAAACTTATTCTTTGATGGTAAGATTAAGCTTGTAAGGGCGGTTATTATCGTATTTGCGACATATTGGCTCCAAGCTATTCTCCTTCCAACAAACACTATTAATAGAATTGAGCGGTATTGCGTTGAATTCGTGTAGAGGGGGGATGTCTATGCCATATCTTGGAAAGAGCTGTGTCGTACAAAGGATGAGTGGGGTGTCAAATTGTGGTCCTTATAGAGTGTGCGGGATATAACTAGTCTTAGGATGTCTTGGAATTTCCTAGTAGACAACTATCTTTGAGCTACTTTGATTAACATGAGATACATGGCCGGAACCAACTTTGGGGTACAGGAGATTGATAAATTTTGTCATCTTTAAGTCCATTCTAAATCAGAGGTCGAGGTTGAATCATGTAATATCTAGAATTATTTGCAACGAAAAGTATACTAGGTTGTAGTTTGACCCTTGGTTAAATCGATAGAGTCTTATAGATAAGTTGGGAGGGCCTATATTTTATATGCTTAGGGGTCGAGAGCCGTTGAGCAGGATCATTCGTCAAAATAAGTGGAATATAGCTGCTAGAAGGTTGGGTCAGTTATTCGCGGAGGATATTGGGCAGATCGAGATTGACAAGGACGGCCAGATGGTTATTGGAGATGGAAGGATTCACCAATAGGGTAGTTCATGTTTCGGCTTGCTTATGACCAGTTTCGTCCTAGATATCCTCCATTTGAGTAGGCTGAGTTTGTATGGTTGAAGGGAGCTACTATCAAGACTAAATTATGTCTATAAAGTTGTAAGGAGTAGGTTGTTCACTCTGGATAAGCTTTATAAATTCGGTTTAGTGGATCATTCCATGCTTTGTGTGTTGTGCCAACATGCAGTAGAATTTCGAAGGCACATGTTCTTCCAATTAATATCGTGCATCATGGTATGTGTGGCAGAACCAGAGTGAACTTCTGGGGATTGTTAGGCGTAGAGAATAAGGAGGAGACTTGTCCTCTCCTATATATATATATATATATATATATATATATATATATATATAAACTCTCTCTATTAATAAATTATTCAATTATTTCATCTTACATGGTATCAGAGCCATACCATCATCTCTCTCCCAAAAGATAATATAAAAAAAATTCTCTTCTCTTCTTTTCTACTACCCCCTTGCCAGAGTGGCAATCAGTTAGAATCATCGATTGAAACCAAGTTACCCACCTTTGAGTTGTAAGAATTTTGATAGAACCTCTTCCCATGGGGGGGCGGTTAGATTAGGCCAGAGAAGATCTAGCCATGGATCTAAGGAATATTGCTTACTAAACCATAGAAATTGGACAATTTGGATGGAAAGAGAAAGGACTTTCATTCAAATTCACTCATCTAGCTATTTATATAACACTCATCTAGCTAATTATAATTAACTGAACCAACTGACTAATTACAAAATGCTGGCTCAACTAAGTGGCTAATTACAGAATAGCCCTTCAACAGCAATTGTAACTTGTAATTGGACTTCCTAGCCTGCACTCCTCCACTCCAGGCCAGGTTACTGTGTGCTGCTGACTTTGAAGCCTATTCTCCCTTCCTGCTGCTACTGTCTGAGTCCTTACTGGAGCTATGATACTATCTTCTAGAGTTCTGATACTACCCTCCTTCCCTACTGTCTGCACTTGCCATTGTCTGGACTAGTGTTTGAGTTTAATTAACTGGCACATAGGAAAACTTAACTAGTTAGCTGCATTTAGTCTACCCCTACTGGACTAATAAATAGATTGGTAATCACCCATCTGGATATGAGCAATAGAACTGGCACTTATCAAACTTATGATCAATGTACGTAGTTAACCTTTTGAATTTGACTGATTTATTTAGTTTTGATTCACTTTAAATGATATCATCTTAGTATATGTGAAATGGTTTCATTTATGTAATCTTTTTTCAGGACTACAGGCATCGTGTTAGAACTTAAAGACTCGCAAATTTTAAGTAATAATTGTTTTGCCTGCTGGACTAGAGTGTTATCCCCTAGGAAGAGATACAAAAAATTTCTTGCAGGATGTTTGAGAATTACGTACAGTACATTATTACTGAAGACAGAGAGATTGTCAAACTTTAATTTGATTATGATAGGCATATATAGACACGGTCTCATCACCTTGAGAAATTCATGTTAAAAGAATCATATAAATGCTGCTAGCTCATTCTTATATTTCAGTTTGAATGTCCATACATAATTTGGATATTGATACAATTCACTAGTATTCTGTAATTCTTGTGCAAAAACAAAAGCACATCTCATCTCATCTCAGTGAAATCTGACCCATACTCCCTGGCTGCTGGGCACTCCTGCATGAACCACAAACAAGAGATAGTATCCGGGCGGTGCGATCTGTGGCGTCGGCGGTGCGAGGACGTCTGCCTCGTACATGAAGGGCCTGGCCGCTGGCCTCGTCCCCTCCAACGTCAGCACCACCATCCGTTGGTTCATCCCCACCGAGTGCGTCTGGAACGAGGGCGCGATCGCCATGTTGGTTTTTGTTTTTGCTTTGGTTTTGCTTTTCTTGCAAAAGCTCAAGTCCCTCTTCCTTTCTTTAGTCCCACATCGGATGGGGCAAAGCTTTCCTATGTACATATCTTAGTTTCTCTCCTTTGCTCTATTAAGTTGTTGTGTGGGGAACCCCTTGGGCCACACGCGCGCGCCGCCGCCGCCGCCCGGCCCGGCTCGGCTCGGTTCGGTTCGGTTCGGCGCGCGTAACGGGTGCGGGTAAGAGCTAAGTCCTGGTCGTTCTCTCCAAACCTCTGTCAACATTTTCTTCTTCGTCCTCATCTTCAAGCTCTGGGCAGAGCTAAGTCCTGGTCGTTCTCTCCAAGTCGTGTGCGGCAAAGAGATTCCGGTAGTGCGGGGGTTTTACCACTAGGAGCGTCGGGAACGTCTGCACACAGATCCCGAATAAACTCTTAGGGCAGTGCTTCGTGCACGACTTCCCCAGAGACCGGTAACATTGTTTAATTTTATTTTTTGTATTCTCAAATTTTTAAGTAAGTAAAAGAAAATAATTCTAACAATCTAAGAGTTTATTTTTTCTTAGAATTTAAATACTTATTCACTGTTAATATATGTGTATGTATTATTCTATTTCTTAATGTTCTTAAAAACATTAACTGTTGAGAATGACTAATAATAGTCTGATATGCATTAAGAGTCTGATATTCACTGTTAATAGTCTGATATTCTATTTCTATTTCGTGCACGAGTTCAAATGTTCTTCAAAACACTCTGATATGCATTAAGAGTGGTTTTGGTAACTGTTAATCTATTTCTTAAAAACATTTGAACTCGGATTTCATCAAATTGTCAGAATATAGTCTGACTAGTTGTGGGAAACACATTCCACACACTCTTACTATTTTTTTTTTTTAACCACTCTAATATACTATTTATTAAATAGTTATTTGTTAAGAATTGGTTAATTCTAACAAATAGTCATTGTTACTGTACCAATTTTTTTTTCTGTAGAAATTTGACTTCTAGAAATTTGTTAATAGTTACTCTAGCAATTTCTACAAAATTCAAATTAACAGTAGAAATTTTCTATAAATTTGTTCTATAGCAATTCAAGTTAATACTGTTTCTGTTTTCACTGAAGTAAAATAAAACCGGTTGTTAAATTGCTACTTGCTACTTGTTGTGGATTATCAATACTTGTTAACAAGTTTTGTAGTTAACAATTTATGCTGTAGCCAAACAATTATTTTATTACTGTAGCAAATTTGTTACTTGTAAAACTTGCAATCTAAGTAGCACTACTCATTTGGTACTTACCATTGCTCATTTTGTTCTGTTATTTAGCACTACTTATTAGTTGCTGGATGCTGGAGCAAATTCTTTTGCTTAATTACTGTTAATACTATTTGCTTAATTTTTTAATCACTTAGTTTTTTTTTTTTTTTAAACCAATCTAGGACCAAAAAGAAAATAGTTTAGTAAAAGGAAATTGCAAATAAAATCTTGAATCTAAAGTTTCAAAGTAGAGACAAACTCGGGCACAAGCCGAAAGAGTCCATCTGTCAACCGGGTGTAAACAACCCTAAGCGACACGGTACTTAAGAGTCTTCGGACCACCGCTAGCTGGGAACCGGCCCCTACAGCTAACCTGAGTTGATCAATACTTGAAAAACTAAAGATTTTAAGATTGATTAGCAAAGACCACCTAAACTATTATCCTAGACATTGTTATTAAATAATTTATATATTTTCAGACTGATTAGCAAAGACCACCTACAAGCTACCTCCCTCTTGGTCTAATATTTCTAAGGAACTTATCCATAAACAAGGAGTTCTTACCTACAATCAAGTCCTAAAGAAAATTAGAACCGAAGAACAAATTAGATTGAGGTCTAAGCCTAAGACTGAATCTAAAGTTAAGGTAAACCTTGTAGAAGGCCAAGGAAAACCCAAGTCTAATTTTCCTTATAAACCCAAAAAGAATTTCTTCAAGAAGAAGAAAAACTTTCAGCCTAACCACCAAAACTATCATCACCAAAACCAAAAACCTAGAAACTTCAGTCAGACTCAGGATCAGAAGAGGTTTTGTTTTGTATGTGGTAAAACAAACCATATGGCCATCAACTGCTACCATAGGAAGAAGGAAGCTGTCCAGACCTCCTACAAAGGAAAGGGCTCAGTTAGACCAGAAGCGAACATGCTTCACAAAGGTTCTTCGAGTTCCTTCAGGTCTGTAAGCTTTCAACCCCTTATTAACCTCTCTTACCATTCTGATAATTGGTGGTTGGATTCTGGAGCTAATGTTCACGTTTCGTTTGATCGCTCCTGTTTTTCAAACTATCAGAAATCAAGTGGAGGAGGTGTGACCCTAAGAGATGGCTCAACGGCACAAATTATTGGAAGAGGAAAAATTAACCTGAAGATGACATCAGGAAAAATCCTAACTCTTCATGATGTTCTTCATGAGCCGTCAGTCAGAAGAAACCTAGTTAGTGGATCCCTTCTTGTAGCCTCAGGATACAAAATTGTAATGGAGGCTAATAAAGTAGTTTTTTCTAAGCATGACTCTTTTATAGGAAAAGGCTTTGTAAAAGACGGTCTTTTCATTTTAAGTACTATGAATAAAATGTCTGATGATTCTCTCATTGTCTCTAATATAGAATCTTCAAATGTTTGGCATGGCAGACTAGGTCATGTGAACCTAGGTTCTATTAAAAGAATGATGACCTTAGATCTTATTCCCAAGACTCCAATAGATGACAAACACAAATGTGAAATCTGTGTTCAAGCCAAACACACTAGATTATCTTTCAAATCTGTAGAAAGAAATTCTGACCTTCTAGAACTCATCCATAGTGATGTATGTGACTCAAATAGGATTTTAACCAGAGGCGGTAGAAAATATTTTGTTACATTTATAGATGATTATTCAAAGTATTGTTATATCTACCTTCTAAAAACCAAAGATGAAGTTCTAGATAGATTTAAGGTCTACAAATCTGAAGCTGAGAATCAATTAGAAAGGAAGATTAAGATCCTTAGATCTGATCGTGGTGGAGAATATACCTCAAACGAAATGACTAACTTCTGTGAAGAACATGGAATAATTCATGAGGTAACTGCTCCATATTCACCTCAGTCTAACGGAGTTGCTGAACGCAAGAACCGCACTCTGTTAGATATGGTGAATGCCATGCTTCTCAGCTCTGGTGCTCCTGATAACTTGTGGGGAGAAGCCCTTTTAACTGCCTGTTACATTCTTAATAGGATTCCTAGTAAGACAAAAGATAGGACTCCCTATGAACTGTGGAAAGGTAGAGCACCTAGGATTAATTACCTTAGAGTTTGGGGATGTCTTGCTAAAGTCGGAATTCCTGAACCTAAAAAGAGGAAGATTGGTCCCAAGACTGTAGATGTTGTTTTCATAGGATATGCCTTAGACAGCTATGCCAATAGATTTCTAGTGACTCACTCAGAAATAAATGAAATCTCTAACAATACCATTATAGAAGCAAGAGATGCAGTTTACTTTGAAAACATATTTCCCTTTAAGGATAGAAGTTCAATCTCTTCCTCCATACCCTCTACTAGTTCTCAAGTCCAAATACCTATCTCTCAATCTGAACAAGACTTAGAACCAAGACGGAGTAAAAGGAATAGGATTGAGAAAAATTTAGGAGAAGGATTCTTCACATTTTTGATAGAGGATGATCCCTCAACTTATGAAGAAGCAATGTCTTCTCCTGATGCTCCCTTCTGGAAAGAAGCCATTAACAGTGAATACAACTCCATCATGGAGAATAACACTTGTTTTCTAACAGATCTACCTTTAGGCAATAAACTAATAGGTTGTAAGTGGATTTTCAAGAAGAAACTCAGAGCCGATGGTACTATAGAGAAATACAAAGCTAGATTAGTTGCTAAGGGTTTTACCCAGAAGAAAGGGTTAGATTATTTTGATACCTACTCTCCTGTAGCTAGGATCATATCCATTAGAACTCTCTTGGCCTTAGCATCCATTCATGATATGCTAATCCATCAAATGGATGTAAAGACAGCATTTTTGGATGGAGATCTAGAGGAAGAACTTTATATGGACCAACCTGAAGGTTACATTACTAAAGGTCAAGAAAAGAAAGTCTGCAGACTAGTAAAATCCCTCTATGGCCTGAAACAAGCTCCCAAACAATGGCACAATAAATTTGACAAAGTAATCTGTGAATATGGTTTCTTGTCAAATGAGTATGACAAATGCATATACTCTAAAGGTACATGTAAAAGTTGTGTCATTTTATGCTTGTATGTAGATGACATCCTTATCCTAGGTTCATCACTGGAATTGATAAATATTACAAAAAACTATTTATCTAGCCAGTTTGATATGAAAGACCTAGGAGAAGCCAACTTAATTTTAGGAATGCAAGTGACCAAAGACAAAGAGGGTTATACTCTATCTTTAGCACATTCAATTAAAAAAATGCTAAAAAGATTTGAGTTATTTGATAAGAAACCTGTCCTTACTCCTTATGACAGCAGTATTGTACTAAAAAAGAATGAAGGACCACCTTTGGAATAACTTAAATATTCACAGATGATAGGCTCCCTTATGTATATAACAAACAGGACAAGACCTGATATTGTATTTGCTATTGGAAGACTAAGCAGATATACAAGTAACCCAAATCAGTCACATTGGACTGCCTTGGATAGGGTATTTAGATATCTCAAGGGCACCCTAGATTACAAACTTCATTTTACTAGGCACCCTGATATTATAGAAGGTTATTCAGATGCAAACTGGGTAACCGACTCACATGATATAAAATCTACTACTGGATATGTTTTTACTCTAGGAGGAGCTGCGATCTCCTGGAGCTCTTGTAAGCAAACTATCATAGCTAGGAGTACAATGGACTCTGAAATAATAGCTTTAGATACAACTTGCACAGAAGCTGAATGGCTTAAAAATCTTATTATGCATATACCTGTTTCTCTTAGTCCTGTTCCTGCAATTTCTATAAATTGTGATAATAAATCTGTTATTGAACTACTAAAGCATGATTCTGTGAATGCTAAGATGAACAGGCACCTGCAGCTGCGCTTCAAGTTAATAAAGAGCCTACTAGGCAAATATGTGGTTCTTGACTATATAAAGTCAGAAAAGAACCTTGCAGATCACTTGACGAAGGGTCTGTCTAGGACTTTGATCCTAGAATCATCGAGGGGGATGGGGTTAAGCCCATAAGTTAGTCACCAGCAGTGGCAACCCAACCGAGTCTGATTGGAGATCCCAAGAAGCCGGTTCAATGGGTAGAAACAAGCTGAACTTAGGTGACTTTATGGAACACTGACTCGAGATTAAAAGTCTCATTAAAATAAAGCCCAAGCGACTGTACATGTGTACAATGACTCCCCATCCCTATGGTGACAGTGTTCCTGTGTGATATGATTAGGATGAGTTTAAACTCTTAATAGGTCCAAGCTGTAATGCTAGGTTGATTTATATCACCAACCATTAAGGACTTACCTATATGAGACGTCGTGAAGGCCGCGACTATGGGACAGGGCGATCCCAGACAACTCTCATTAATGTGGATAGTGCGCATGGCCATTTAAAAGCGCCACCCGATAGACCAAGGACCTCTAGCGTACTATGTGTGTTATTTTCTAAATCTGATTCTAGAAGTCTGATTCAAGGCATAGTCCATCAAGCACTTCTTCAGATTAAGGCAATAGTCACTACGTGAGATTCAAGGCTGTAGTCCATCTCATCTATGCATAGTATTTTTCTGCCCAGATGCTCTCTCTCTCTATTTACTTCACTCTTATCTCTGTTCCGGAACTTGACCTTTTGGGGGGGATTGTTGGTTTTTGTTTTTGCTTTGGTTTTGCTTTTCTTGCAAAAGCTCAAGTCCCTCTTCCTTTCTTTAGTCCCACATCGGATGGGACAAAGCTTTCCTATGTACATATATTAGTTTCTCTCCTTTGCTCTATTAAGTTGTTGTGTGGGGAACCCCTTGGGCCACACGCGCGCGCCGCCGCCGCCGCCCGGCTCGGCTCGGCTCGGTTTGGTTCGGCGCGCGTAACGGGTGCGGGTACGCGCCCACATCTGCGGGCGTCGAATGCCGATCCTATTTCCTCTTCGGGCTGGGACCCTAAAAATTTTTTTGCTCCTCTTCTTTTTTATTTAATTTTCTAAACGTTAAAAAATTAATTTCTGAACGTTACAAAATGTTTCTGAACCGGTTTTGTGTCCAGGTTCGTTATTTATTCTCTTGTGTAACGTCTGAATTAATAGAGAATTAATTCTGACCGTTACACAAACAGTTTATATATACGTGCTAATTTTTTTGTAAAATCATCCCAAAAATTTCTTACTCCAAACCTCTGTCAACATTTTCTTCTTCGTCCTCATCTTCAAGCTCTGGGCAGAGCTAAGTCCTGGTCGTTCTCTCCAAGTCGTGTGCGGCAAAGAGATTCCGGTAGTGCGGGAGTTTTACCACTAGGAGCGTCGAGAACGTCTGCACACAGATCCCGAATAAACTCTTAGGGCAGTACTTCGTGCACGACTTCCCCAGAGGCCGGTAACATTGTTTAATTTTATTTTTTGTATTCTCAAATTTTTAAGTAAGTAAAAGAAAATAATTCTAACAGCCACCACCTCCACCTCCGGCCCGGTCCACCGAAGGAACCCGGTGACCGAGAAGGTCACGGAGATCCTCTCCCCGTAGCCAACGGTGCCCCACCCGCTTTCGATCCGTGGGCGTAGCCCGCTCAAGGCGGAGTCCAGGTACGGTGGGTGGAACTCCTCCATGCTCAGCTCCGTTGGGTAGTTTGTCGTTTTGGAGAAGTCATAGGTGCGGTGCGGATTACTTCCTGCCACCAGGACCCGCCCGAAGGTGTCGAGGATCGCCGATGAGTGGTACAGCCGGGGGATCTAGGACGGGTTCAGGACCTCGAATCGCGAGCCGGCAGGGGACTTGGGGGAGTACATGACCGGCGTGTAGACGGGGTTCTCCGCCAGCTCCCACGCGGCAGTGCCGGAGCCGGCACCGTTCACAATCAGCACGTCTCCGGTCGGTAGCAGAACCATATCACCCATCACCCGCGGCATGGGCATCGTCTCCATGGCCCAAGCTGGGTTCGGGTTGGTGACGGTTATCCGCCCGCAGGTCTTTGCAGCGGGTAAGAAGACCTTCCTGGTGTTGGCCGCCTCGTAGGAGCCGGACGGCGCACCGCCGCAGACCAGCACCTCTGCCCGGGTCGTCAGCGGGTTGTCGGGCTGCGGGTGCAGCGGTAGCAGCACCGAGGACCCGGTACTTGGATAGCTCCTGGGAATTGAATCTGGAATTGGCGGGAGGGTCCTGACAATGACGTTGCGGGTGGGATCGAGGATGACGGATCGGGTATTGGCGAAGACGAAGAGGGAGCCATCGGGGAGGAGGTGGAGGAAGGGGTAGAGGTTGTTCTCGATACGGGGCCCGTCGCTCGTCTGCAGCAAGAACGGGAAGTTGTAGAGCTGCTTCTTGGGGAAGAACTCGAAGGAGACTGGCGCCGGCCGCCCATGATGATGACGTCTCCGTTGGGGAGGATCTGGTTGGAGGCGTACCAGCGGCGCACGGAGAGGAAGTTGGGGAACTCGAACCAGTCGGCATTGGCATTGGCATCGGCATTGGCTGAGCCTAGGGTGTCGAGGGAGCGTACGGCGCGATCGCCGTCCTTGTAGCCGCCGGTCTGGAGGAAGGTTCCATTGGGGAGGAGGGTGGCGGAGGAGCACCAGGTGTCGGTGCGGAGGGTGAGGGGGCGGATGGAGGAGGTGTGGAGGTCCAAGAGGAGGGAGTGGGCGCTGCAGTCCGGCTTCATGGGGCAGCTGCTGCCCTCGGGGAGGGAGAGGTTGGAGCGGCCTGCGTCCGTGCGGTCGAAGACGAGTACGCTGTCTCCCGGGAGGAGCTGCATGTGCATAGCCGAGATGCCGATGCTCCGGTGGAGGAGGTGCCAATCCCCTCCTCCTCCGCGGTGGGTGCCGACCTCGGCCTCAGAGGAGGAGGAGCACATCACCGTCTGCACCATGGACCACGACACAAGGAGGACAAGGACGAGCACTGTATCCATATTTGGAAAGAAAAGAAAGGAAAGGAAAGGAAACTCAGCTCAACTCTACTCTACTAATGTAATGTAGAGGTCCTATTTATTTATACCCTTCTATTGGATACGCAAATTAATTTTTTTAGTTAAACTTATTTGGAAAGAAAGGAAACTCAACTCCATATTTGGAAAGAAAGGAAACTCAACTCTAGTAATATAATTTGTTAAACTTATTTAAATTAATTTTTTTGGATGTAATATTGATAACATCTTGATATCTATTTGTTATTATCTTTCAATCAATATAAAATTTATTACTATACGTACCCAAAATTTATTTGCTTTAAATAGCATAGATAACTTTACATATTAGATTACTTGTCATTATCCGTACACATAATTTATTTTGTTTAAAAAAAAAATCAAGTAAATAATATATTATATTTTGGATGATAATAGATGTAATATTACCTATTTGTTGTTTTATTTTTTAATAAAATTCTTTTACTTATGGTTGTAGATTTTAATTTAAATTGGTTGAGTATTTACTTAAGACTTAGACGACTCAATTTTGGAGCCCATTCCAAGCCGCTTTTATCTACAAGAATATGATATAATGGATATATGCAAATGCGTTGGTTTCTCCACATTTCAAATTGACATGGTTATTCTTTCCATATTTATACCTTTCTTTTGGATACGGACATCCAATCTTTTTTTACTCCATAGTCCTAGTAGTTAGTTTTCCTACTTCTACTCTAACACTTGTTTTTTTCTAATATTTTGGATGTAATATTGATAATATCTGAATATCTATTTGTTATTATCTTTCAATCAATATAAACTTTATCACTATACATACCCAAAATTTATTTGCTTTAAATATAATAGATAACTTTACAGATTAGATTACTTGTCATTATATGTACACATAATTTATGCTTTCCATATTTTTACCTTTCTTTTGGATATGGACATGCAATCTCGTTTTACTCCCTAGTCCTAGTAGTATTCCTACTTCTACTCTAACATTTGTTTTTTTCTAATAAACAACTACATAAACCAATATTAATTAGTTTCTTTTATTCCATTTTACAAGGAGAAAATTTTGATCCTCAAATCTTCTCGTATAACAGAATGCGTAGTTTACCATATACGAGATCCTCTGTCAAATTTAAAGGGTTATAATATTTTTTATTATAAATTATGTAGTCACTTTCATTCCAAAAAATTTGAGGGCTTTTCGTAAGTTTAGGAATATAATTTTGGGTGGCATTGCTTGCACCATATCAATACATCTTATCATGTTTGTCATTTCATTTAAGTTAAAAAAATACAGATATTAAAGTTTTAAATTACACATTAACAAGATTTATTGAAATTTAATTTTACCCAAATCTAACTTATGGCTAACAAGGGTTTAGGATATAAAATGGATATGGTTTCTGTTAATGTTAGAGAACTATGACATTAACAATCATTGAGAGAAAATGATAGCATACCCCAAAAGACATCACATTGACCATGTATATACAAAATTATATTATAACTGAAGGGGAACAATAGCGTGATATATTGACTTTAATTTTGGGTGGAATATAGCAACTATCTAATTGTGAATAATATATTTGATAAAAAAAGGATAAATGAAAGAATACATAATAAAAAAATGAAAAAAGGATTAAAAAATTAAAAATGATTAAAAAATCCGATAAAAAAGACAAAAAATGACTAAAGAGACAAAAAAATGACCCAAAAAAAAATCAAAAACGACAAAAAATGACTAGAAACGATAAAAATTACTAAAAACGACCACCAAAAACGATAAAAAAAGATTTAAAAAAAGACCAAAAACGACAAAAATGACAAAAAATATTTAAAACGACCAAAAATTGACTAAAAACAATAAAAAAAAAATGATA
Source organism: Iris macrosiphon (assembly GCA_036927795.1). Classification (NCBI taxonomy): domain Eukaryota; kingdom Viridiplantae; phylum Streptophyta; class Magnoliopsida; order Asparagales; family Iridaceae; genus Iris; species Iris macrosiphon. The sequence goes on along the minus strand of JAYESA010000009.1, from coordinate 149,344,356 downwards.
AAAAAAAGACTAAAAAATTAAAATTTGGAAAGAAAGGAAACTCAACTCTAGTAATGGAATGTAATGTAATATAGACAATTAATTGCCCTATTTATTTATACCCTTCTATTGGATACATACGTACACCTCAAGCAAAACAATTTGTTAAACTTATTTAAATTAATATTTTGGATGTAATATTGATAATATCTTGATATCTATTTGTTATTATCCACACAAATAATTTGTTTTTTTAAGAAATCAAATAAATAATATAAATTTTTTTATATTTTGGATCATAATAGATTTGATTTATTTTTTTAATAAAAATCTTTTACTTACGGTTTTAGATTTTAATTTTTTTGAGAAATTTTGAATTATCCCTCACTTTATTTACCATATTTTACAGTGCACCGACTATTTTTCCATAATATACAAATTTCTCCACTTTTGACGGAATTCGTCCATAATTGACAGTCAACTAATATGACCGAGAATTTTGGACAAAAATATCCCTCTTCTCTCTTACACTTGATCCCGCACCCCCGAGCTCGGCCCCGCCCTCCTTTCCCGCCGTAACGCTCTCCCCGAGCTCATCCCCGCGTCACGGAGCTCGCCCTCGCGCCCCCTTCCCCACCCCTCTCCCCCACCCCGCCATTAGTCCCTATCTTCCCTGCTCCCCCCTCCCCGCTACCAATCCCCCTCCCCGCCCCTCGCCCCCGCTCCCCCCTTCCCCCCACCAACCACCCTCCCCTCCACCAGTCCCCATCCCCTCTCCTCGCCCCCGCTACCCACCCACCACTGTCACACCGCGAACTCCCGCATGAATCAGCCATCTCCACTATGCGTGAATCACCGCGCCAGCGCTCCAACAGGACAATCCTTCCTATCTGGACGTGATGATGCACGAGCACAAGCTGCGTCCGTCCAAGGCCAAGATCCGAACATGCGATAAAATAACTAAGCCACATAGTCGCACAGGTAGTCCGAATACAGCAGAATAAGAAATGAACAAGCTATTGGTAACAAGTTCACAGAGTCATCAATAGCGGAAGCAGTGAATAACACAAGTATAGAAGTAAAACAAGCACTTTATTGATATTGTACAAATATTACAAGACGCGCTAGGCCGAGATTACAGGTCGCTGAAGTCCTCTCTCTCGAAACAATAAAGGCGTCCCAAGTGGCTACAATTTCTGGAATGATACATAGGCGATGTTCCAACATTATGTCTTGTATATATGCTTCAGTTCTGGAAGCAACGTTTCAAGGCTCCAAAGAGAACTCTACGCCTTAGCACGCACGAAGGAGTTTCCGCACCGAACGAGATTCTCTCACACCTTGCAAGCAATCTGGTGGGTTATCAATACATGAATGCACTGTTGGGGAGGCTTCTTGCCCGCTAAGGCGTAGAGTTCTGTGACTATTTATTAAGTTATATTTCTAGTCTTGTCTTAGGATCAGTTTCATGGCATAATGAAAAGCCTAACTCGTGTGGTGGTGCACCATACGATATATAAGTAACACGGCGATACTTATCAACTTACCAGTCTTCCTTTCCTGTCCAAGGTAAACCAAGTTAAACAAATCTCGAATGTATATATATGAAATCTAAGTCAAATTGCATAAGCGCAGGGGCTGCGCATGGCGGAGTTGCGCGCACGCGCGAGAGCTACGCGCGGCGGAGGTAACGGAGGCCCCCTCCTTCTCCTCCTCTTCCAGCCTCAGCCTCCGTCTCCTCCTCCTCTGCCTCTGCCTCCTCCTCTGCCTCCGCCTCCTAATACTCCTCCTCCGGGTTAGGGTTAGGGTTTGGGGGTTTGGAAATTTGAATAGAGAGAGTAAAAATTTAGAATAAAGGATTTTGAAAAGGTTTGGGGGATGTGTTGGGCTGTTCTGAGTAAATTTTGCGTTGTACTAAGTAAAAGTTACAAAAATCTGGGCTGTCCTAAAGTAATGGGCTATCCTAAGCAAACTACGGAGTGCCTATAGAATTTGCCTAACAGAATGTGTAGTTTACCAAACATGAGATCCTCTGTCAAATTTAAAGGATTAGAACTTTTTTTTTATAAATTATAATCACTTTCATTTTGAAATTTTTGAGGACTTTTCGTACATTTAGAATTTAATTTTAGGAGGCCATGCTTGCACCATATCACACCATCTTATCATGGCTGTCATTTTATTTAAGATAAAAAAAATACAGATATTAAAGTTTTAAATTACACATTAACAAGAATTATTCAAATTTAATTTTACCCAAATCTAACTTATGGCTAACAAGGGTTGAGGATATAAAATGGATATGGTTTCTGTTAATGTTAGAGAACTATGACATTAACAAGTTGAGAGAAAATGATAGCATACCACAAAAGGCATGACATCGACCATGTACATACAAAATTATATTATAGATGAAGGAGAACAATACCGTAATATATTGACTTTAATTATGGGTGGAATATACCTACTATCTAATTGAGAACAATATCTTTGATAAAAGAGAAAAAAAAGATCAAAAAAGAAAAGAAAACGGAAAAAACTGATAAAAACGACTAAAAACTAAAAAAAAGGATAAAAAAGATAAAAACGATAAAAAAAAAGACCCAAAATGATTAAAAATGATAAAAAAAAATGACAAAAACGACAAAAGAATTAAAAACAACCAAAAAATGACTAAAAACAATCAAAAAGACAAAAAACAACAAAAAATGATTAAAACGACTTAAAAAATCAAAAACGATAAAAAGCGATATAAAAACAAAAAAATAACCAAAAACGATAAAAAGACCAACAATCGACCAAAACGACAAAAACAAAATCAAAAACGACTTAAAAAATAAAAAACAACAAAAAATGATCAAAAAGACTAAAAATGATAAAAACGAATAAAAAAAGAAAATGACTAAATCTGACCAAACCTGTCAAAAACGAATAAAAAGACCAAAAATGATAAAACGGCCAAAAACGAAAAAAAAAACCGAAAAGGAAAAAGAAAAAAAATGATAAAAATAGGAAAAAATCTGAATTTTTTTTGTTTTTTGTCTGGGCAAAAAAAATATCCATCTATTCTTAAGGAATATGATCCCCATATTTCGTGGGTAAATTATTTTACCGGCTATTCGTAAGTTCCGTGAATAATTTTTTTATATCCTAAAGAAACATTGTAATAGATTCCCACCCTAAATTTTCCCGAAAATAAAAAAAATTACCGCATATCAAACACCCTCTAAATTGTATAATTTGTCAAGTTGACTTCAAAAAATTGGGAAACAAATTTTTTGCTTGTTGTTGTCGTTGATGTTGTTGTTTATGGAAATTGAATAGTTCCTCCAGTATTATTGCCTGCATATTTCAATTTGACGACTTTATGAGTATTATAAGGAAGCAGAGAATGAATGGAGTTCAAATCGAAATCAACAACACCAGATGAACATCACAACCATAACTATTAGAAGGCAATCTTTGCTTTAGTGGCGACAAACATGAAATTATATGTTCTGCTACAAGTTATATATTTATTATCATCGTAAAATCCAATGATCAACAAAAAATCTCAAGACAATCAACAATATTTATGCGAATAAGGTAAAATCATATCTTAATTTTTGTTAAAAGTGTGCAAACACAATGAATAAGGATGGGGCATAGCAAAAAGATAATGAGCAAGTGTAGCTGAGTAAGGTTCTTTAAAAAGTTAGGTATTGCAGAACAAAATCTTCTGCCACCAAGGGCTAGCCCAGTGTTGGGGCTGGTGTGGGTTATTAGGGAGGTATGGATTCGAGCCTTGACCTTGACCTTGACCTTGACGAGAAAAAAATCTACATAAGTTTCAAGTTGAATTAATTTGTAATAAATGTTACATGGATTAACTTGAATAAATCTTGTTAATTTGAAAAATAATATCATAGTTAGATGTATACTGCTACAGTTATACCGAAGGTATACCAGTCTGACCGGGTTTTGTCCAGAACCATTCTGACTCAAAGAGGATATTTTTGGAATACCGCCATTATAGCGCTACCGGTATACCGAAGGTATATCGATGTCGGGAAAAAAGGTTAAAATTGGGTTTTTTTATTAACACTGTTATATCGACATGTTCTTGGCATTGAGGTACTTTAAATTGGTGTTTTCTAACTCTAATCAATTATCATTATTATTTGAGTTGTTCAAAAGAAGAGAGTTCTCAAGTTTGCAACTTTCTAAGAGAGAAAAATAGATATTTGGAGTTTCAAAGATCGTTTCGAAGAGAGATCAGTTCAAGGAGTTCTATAATAATTCTTTCTTTTCATCTTGTCTTCAGTAATCTTTGTTCTACTCATTGTAATCTATTTTCATATGATTGAAGTGGTTATGGTGATCCGAGTGGATCATGAGATAAGTGTGTAAGGAGTCGGTGTATCTTCTTATTTTATTAGTTAAAACTTTTTCTGGTTGGACTCTGATCATTTCGTAGTTTTTTTTGTCAGGGTTTTCCACGTAAATATCGTGGTGTTTGTGTTGTGATTTCTTTATATTTTTTGGCTATTTGGTTTGTGTGACTTTTCTTCGAACCTCACCAGGTCCTATCCAGTGGCAAGGAGCAAGGGTAAGTAGCAGCAACAGTACACGAAGAAGGGGGGTTTCTCAATAGCATGTGGCAGCAACTTTCTTTGCCACAACAACTAAAGTTAGAGCAATAACAACAGTAATAACAAGAAGAATGGAGTTGGGGGATCCGGTTTGATAAGTAGCACCAGCAGTTTATTTAGAAGTAGCAATAGCAGTTGCAATGAGGTTGTCATGTTGGAGGGATAGATGTTCAAGTGTGTGTAAGGGGATATCAGGTATTACCCTTAGTGATATTCTCTTTAGTATTTATGCTTACTATCTCAGTTATTTTTTATTACATGTCATGATATTCTCTTTAGTATTTATGCTTACTATCTCAGTTTCTCTTTATCATTTATTTTCATTGCTATTACTGTTTCATAGCTTCTGTCATTTATTGGAACTACTATTGGGTTATACTTCGCTCTAATCCGGACTGGATATATTTTTTAAATAATTATTTAAAAGACTGGTGTCCTACATATTATGGCCCACAGGACGGAGAGCCATCTGAGGTAGCACCCTTAGTATACGAGGATCCGGTACCAGCAGTTGAGGAGGTTCAACTAGTTATAGTAGACACTTAGCTAATATTCTCTTATTGTACTAGATCTATCTCCAGCTTTAGACCATTGGCATGTTATTGATATATTTAGACTTATTATGATTTATTGTTAGACTCTAGACTTTGATATTGGTTGTTTCATATCTAGTTAAAAATTTATGATTTATATTCTTTTATTTTATATCGTGTCATTATCTTTCTCTAGTTTATTATGATTGAGTATTGATTATCATATATATTATCATCTTGTCCTCCGTATGGAGTTGAGATATATTTGACAGGTACATATATTATTGTGTGAGATGATTAGATAGTATTGTTGACCTAGACATCGTTCTACCACAGATGATGCGGCATAGGATGGACGTTTCTCACGCACTCATGCCCTCACATCTGGGTAGGGGTTGTGACACATTTTTGTGGTGGCCCATACTGGTCAAGCTTCACAATTAGGGCGATATGGTGGTAGTGCAATGACTTAGTTGTACTACTGCAAGCTTACGATAGGATATATAATAAGAGAATACTCAAACACAAATTAGGATTTCTTGAGAGATTTATTGGACGACCCTTGAGAATCTTACTATGAACTCTAATTCAAAAACTATTTCTACATGTTCCTGTTTACTTTCACTTGGTCGTTGTTGAATTTGATTCTTGATGTTCGTTGTTGACTTTGATTTTTGTATTGAGATAAATTTTATGGACTGAATTGAGGTATATTCTGATGACATATTTTGATGAGAACAGTTAGAAAGGTAATCGTCTGCCTTGGTTATGGAGCCTAAAGTTTATCGCAGCCATATTAGCTGGCATGACAAAAGCGTAAAAACCTGATTTTGGATGTACATATCTTAGTAATAGAATTTAGAATTTCTCACAGCTATTCTATTCGGCATAACGAGGATTCTAGATAACATGATTATAAAGGTGCATAACTTAGTTATGGACTCTATCATTTATCGCAGCTATGCTTACTGGCGTGGCGAGGATTCTGAGTAACATAATTTTGGATAGACGTGTATGATTATCAGATTATATCTAAATTGGTTCTTAACATATCGTCTCTATCATTCAACCTTGTTATCATTGAGTTTTGTTTCATCATCCTACTATCTCAAGATAGAGATATCTTTTGTTTCTCTAGTTAGTTCCTTATAGGGCTTCACCTTTATTAGTTCCTAAGGCATCTTCCTTAGATAGTGTAGTAGTTGGTATCTTGCAAATAGGTTATGTCAAGTGATGTATTTGTGTTGGTTATAAGGAGTGTAGTTTGTGAGTCTAAGAATCGTTCTTGGTTGGGTATATTATCATCAGGTATCAGTATATAAGCCTAGAAGTAATTCATAGTGTAGTACCATCTATAAGAATAGAAATAAGATTGTTGTCAAAGTATAGTTAGCGATTGGTACCTTGGTATTAGAAATAAGAGAGTTATGAGAGGGAGTAGCATACCCATTTGTGATTCTAGATATTGGTATCATGTCATCTTATATGTTTTAGATAAATATAGGTTCATATAGTTGAGTGATCCAAGTGGAAATTGAATATCATAAAATTATTTTGGGAATTAATGGAGCCTCACTATTCTATTAGTGCTTGATACTTGGTTGTATAGAGATGTGTATCCATGAGATATATTAGTGAGTGTGCCATGGTAGAGTGGTACCTATTAGTGTATAGGTGAGTGTGATAGTATTAGAATGTATTGTGTTAGGTAGTTGGACTTGTGCTACACGTGGAAGTTGTGCATTAGTATGGGTAGATGTGTGTGCACAAGTATGTGTCTAGTGAGGGTATATCACCCAGTATTTGAGGCTGTTAATGTGTTAGAGAGTGATATGTGTGGAGAAAGAAAGTAGAGTGTCTAGAATTATGTGCACAAGTGTACAGTAGAGGATTTGTGAATTGCATGATGGTGAAGTGAAGTACAATATAGGAGTTTCATGAGTATCATGCAGTAAGAGTCTGGGTATTAGAAATAGCAATAGTGTGTCAGTAAGGCAGGCTAGTACCAAGTTGGTATTCTGGGTTATTAAGTGCATATGACATGTATAGTTATGAGTTGGTATCTGCCACCAGGAGTGCCTAGAGAGTTCAAGTATTCAAGTGTATCAATATTGAGATGAGTAGTATATGCTAGATATATCATGTCAGACTAGTATCAGTTAGTATTATTATGGGTAATAGTATCAGTTAGGAGTATCCATATAAATTTGAGGTAAGGCATGTAAGGGAGTATCAGGGAGAGTAGTAGTAGTACAAGTGTTCAGGGCAGTAAGAGAGAAAGGATAACTTATGTAGGGGTAAGCTTCAGTAAGTGTGGATACATTGCAAGTGTATTGAGTATGTGAGTGGCTATCTATTAGTGAACTGTACGATGGATAGAATGGTAATAGTGTGATAGCAGTGTCTATTGTTTAGTGTCATAGTGGGTAGAAAGTATTTATATATATTTATATTGCCAAGATACGGGTAAGTATCCTAGAGTGATTGTTGAGTGTTAGTGTCATGACCCACACTCGGATTGGGTACGAGTACGCGGGTACGTCCAGCCTACGCCGCAGCATCGGCGGTAGAACGTTGTCTAGGTCAAGCACTATCTAAAACAATCTCGCACGAGTATCCAACCATGGTACGCTATGGCACGGGATTTCCTAGGAAGGTAGCAAATCTCCCCGAAAATTAGTGTCTGTACATGCACAAGATAACAAGGAAACAAGACTTGTACAAGCTACACCATGAACAAGGAATAACATCTCATGACGAGATCCGGATATACCAATCTGTGTAATCAGCGTGTCGAGAACATGGATATTTACACTAGATACAATGAATATAGGGGATATCATAAACAAGAGGCTAATCAGAGAATGTACTCGCCTTGGGTCCTTAGCTGGTAATACCAATGTCCTGTCCCAGAGTATCGCCTGGATGATCCAATAGTCCTATAGACATATAATAAATATAACATTTGTATCAGATGCTATACTAACACACAATCATAATACACTGGTCTAGGGGCTATGCCAGGTATGGCACTAGTCAGCTAGGGTTAAGTGCGTCAAGTTGTACGGGCATCGCGTTTGTGATTGCTGGACAAGACAGACAATCAAAACGGTACGGGGCTTGCCAGTACGTCAGTGTACGTGTGGCAGTCTGCTAACAGTTCATAGGGTCATTGGTCAGGTGTAGTTACGGGGTATCCGTATTTACACTCGGTTACCTAGAACCTTCATCAATTAAACATATTATCAATAATTAAATTAATACATATATATGGTTATACCAAATTATATACAAAATATGTATAAGTGTATATCAATAAATAGAAATATATATTATATATATATATAAATATCTTATATTTATATATATATATATATATATATATATATATAAAGTATACTTATACTATATACAAGTATAATATACCAAATTACATTTACTAACATATATATATATATATATATATATATATATATATATATATATATATATATATATATATATATATATGTATGTATGTATGTATGTATATGTATATATATACCAAAATACGTATTAATATATATTATTTAATACGTATATACAATATATATATTGAATACATATACAAATGGAAACATACATACACACATACACATATACACATATACGCATACACGTATACGCACATACACATATACACCTATACGCACATACACATATACGCATACACATATACGCACATATACATACACACATATACGTACATACACATATACGCACATACAAATACTGTTGATATGGTATATTGGGTGTCATATTTAAGTATAGTATAAGCACATGGGAATATCCTGAGGACATATTTGGGATGCCAGAATATGTCACAGAATATTCCATTATAAGATTATTGTCATAATGATTGAGATTATTGTATTAATGACTGTAAGGCTATATAATGCCAATGAGACAATCAATAAAATAATCAACTAATTTTGGATCTAGGAGCGAACGTGACGTGATTGTATAGATGACGCATCGATGGAGGAGATCATCAAGAAGCTAGATTCTGCAGAGGTGGCGACGTTGATAAAGTTATTGACGATGTCGGCTGGTGAGAACACGACACCAACGTCGCCGCAGTTGAAGCTTCCCTCCATCGATCTGAAATTAGATGGACCAGCCACCTATCTGAGTTGGTCACGGCGGGTGAGAAGAACCCTCGCAGGAAAAAACATGGAGGGGTTCCTGACGGGCGAGGCGACAGAGCCGGACGAGGGCTCGACAGGATGCGATGAGTGGAAGTCCATACATATGGTGATCTACATCTGGCTTCTCAACTCCTTAGTCCAGTCTATTGCCGCCATAGTAGACGGTATTGAGATGGTGAAAGATGTATGGGAGAAGTTGAGAAGGACCTATGATGGTGTGGGGAACAACTTACGGATCTTACAGATAAAGGGGGAGATTGATGACACCGTACAGGGAGAGAAGACGGTGCAGGAGTATGCCACGGAGTTGGAGCGTCTGTGGTTGGATTATGATCACTCCTCAGATTGGGCGAGCTGCGGGGACTCTAAGTATAAGGAGAGACAGGTGTGTCTGTAGGAGAGGACGATAAAGTTCCTCAAAAGGCTAACTGCAGCTTTCGTACAAAGGACAGCCCTACTTCTAGCCCAACCAAAGATCCCTAGCCTTGAGGAGGCTATCTCAGCCATGATCCAGGAGGAGACACGCATCAGGCTATAAGCCGGGACAGGTGGTCCTCCCGAAGCAAAGTCAGCACTAGCGATCACCAGCTCAGGAAACACAGGATCTAAGGGAGAGCCCTGATAGCATAACCGGCAGTACTACAACTGTGGGGAGATGGGTCATCATCGGTATGCTTGTACCAAACCACCTAGGGAGAAAGATTCAGGTGGTGGACGAGGACCGTTCGGCGGACGAGGATATAATGGAGGACGTGGTCGTGGTCGAGGGGGTAGACGAGGCGACCGAGAAGGTTATCGGGCAAACCTTCTGATATCAGAAGGGAACGGAGAAGCTGATGGCACCTTTACTGTGGAGGACCAGGCACTGGGAGACATGAGGAGTAGAACAGAGGAGGATCCACCTTATTCTTTGTTAGGGGCAACGCTGCCATGTATACCCATCCATTAGAAGGTACTGATGAATCACTTGCCCTTGCGTCTATCTCTTCCCTTAAATCATCAGACTGGATTATCGACTTGGGAGCATCTCGGCATGTGACGGGGAATGCTAGTGAGTTTTCTTTCTATACTCACCTAGCATCAGCAGACAGCATTCAGACAACTGATGGCACTTTCCAGCCAGTGGTCGATAAGGGTACTGTTAATTGTACAGGTTCAGTAAGATTATCCAATATTTTACATGCTCCATCCTTTCCAGTCAGTCTCTTGTCCATTAGTTCTATAATCCTCCAACTTAAATGCATTATTTCTTTTGATATTCCTAAACAGGACGAAGACTTGGGACTGGCACTTGGCATGAGGGACTGTGGTACCTAGATCGAGAAGGACTGGACTCAGCATTGGTATCTATGGCAGAGAAGGCTGGCGTGGAAGGACTGCTGCAGAGGACTGAGGATACCTTGATACTCCATCATCGGAGGATGGGACATTCTTCCTTTGATACTCTAAGTAAGTTGTATCCAGAGATTTATGCAAAAACAAATAAAGAGAAATTAGTATGTGATGCGTACGAGTTAGGAAAACTTACTAGGAGCTCATATGTTGGCACGGGTCATAGGATCACTTTTGCTTTTGAGGTAGTACATTCTGATGTCTGGGGTCCATGTGCTACTAACACTATGAATGGTTATAAGTACTTTGTTTCTTTCATTGAGTGTGCCTCTCGTGTTACCTGGTTATATTTGATAAAAAATAAGAATGATGTACCTGCTTATTTTCGAGATTTCCATAAGCATGTCCAGACTCAGTACAAAGCAGTTGTGAAGGTACTGAGGTCTGACAATGGAACGGAGTATACCAACAGGACGCTTGCAGAATACCTGCCACCACACGGAATACAGCATTAAACCACCTGTGCATACACACCAGTACAAAATAGAGTTGTAGAAAGGAAAAACAGACACCTTCTGGAGGTCGCAAGAAGTATGATGATCGACATGAATGTCCCACAGATTCTGTAGGGGCATGCAGTGTTGACAGCAGCTCAACTCATCAACAGGATGCCCTCGAAGGTCCTCGGATGGAAGTCCCCATGTGAGGTATTGCAAGGTAATAATAGTGGGATACTCCCACTGAAGGTGTTTGGGTGTGTGTGTTTTGTGAAGGACAACAGGCCATCAGTTGGGAAACTTGACCCTAGAGCGGTCAAATGCATCTTCGTAGGCTACTCGGCGACCCAGAAGGGGTATGTGTGCTGGAGTCCAGTAGAGAAGAAAAAGTTTGTCAGTATGGATGTCCACTTTCGGGAGCATGAACCATACTACCGCTAGGACGGAACTTCACACAACACGCCTAATATTGCCAGTATTAGGCGAGAGGGAAAGATGGAGAACTTGGTGGTAACCGATTTAGAAGTTTGGCATGGAGGCACGGAGAAGGGACAAGAAGGTGAAGGTGTTAGGCCTACGGATCAGGGAGAGTTACTTAACTACAGCAGGAGAGAGAAGCAAACTGCAGGACTAGTACCGACAGTGCCAGTGCCAAGTCCCTTGCCTGCGTTCGTCCCAACTCCTGAGGTACCGACACCAACCCCCCTTTAGGTGATACCCCCTCCTTCACAAGATATCATTCCTCCTACTTCTACTCCTCCCATACCACTATCTGTACGAAGGACCACTCACAGCAATGCAAGAAATCCTCCAAACAGATATGGTTAGGATATTGCTCAGTTTATTTTTTATGACCATATCCCTTCTTCTCATGGAGCATTTATAGCATCTTTGGATAGTATTACTGTACCTAACAATTGGCAGGTTGTCAAGAACGATCCAAAGTAGAAAGCAGCAATGCACGAGGAATTGGGAGCTCTGGAGAAGAACCACACTTGGGAGCTTGTGAGACTGCCAGAGGGGAAGAGAGCAGTTGGATGCAAGTGGGTCTTTACCGTAAAGCAGAAACTAGATGGACAGGTTGAGCGCTACAAAGTTCGACTAGTAGCCAAAGGATACAATCAGACGTACGGCATCAACTATGACGAGACCTTGGCACCAGTTGTAAAGATGAGCATTATCAGGACTCTAATTTCTCTGGCAGCGAATGGTGGATGGAAGCTACACCAACTGGATGTGAAAAATGTGTTTCTTCACTAAGATCTAGTAGAGAAGGTGTACATGAAGATACCACCAGGATTTGGCACCAATCAGACTGTAGGCAAGGTCTGCAGGTTGAAGAAGTCCCTCTATGGACAGAAGCAGTCTCCTCGAGCGTGGTTTGATAAATTCAGAAGGGCGATGATAGGGATGGAATATCATCAGATCAATGTTGATCATACTATATTCTTCCATCAGAGTGGAGGCCATATCACTATGCTTGCAGTGTATGTGGACGATATAATTATCACAGGAGATGATGAGCAAGAGATCGCCCAACTCAAAGGAAAGCTTGGCAAGAAATTCGAGGTGAAGGATCTCGGCCTTCTTCGGTACTTCCTTGGGATTGAGATTGCTCGAGAAGCAGAGGGATTGTTCTCTCAAAGGAAGTATGCACTGGACCTTCTCACAGAAACTGGGATATTGGGGTGCAAACCTGCAGCGATACCAATAGATCAGAGGTTCAAGATTGATACTGAGGCTGGAGAACCAGTTGATCGGGACAAATACCAGAGACTGGTTGGCAAGTTGATCTATTTGAGCCACACACGTCCTGATATCTGCTTTGCAGTAAGTATGGTGAGCCGCTACATGCATGACCCACGGAAGGGTCATATGGATGCAGTGTACCAGATTCTGAGGTACTTGAAAGGTGCTCCCGAAAAGGGACTAATATTCAGAAAGAACAATCACGTGAGTATCGAGGGCTACTATGATTCTGACTGGGCTAGTTATGCTGATGACAGGAGGTCTACCTCAGGATATTGCATATTTGTAGGAGGTAACTTGGTCTCCTGGAGGAGTAAGAAGCTGTCTGTGGTGGCCAGATCGACAGCTGAAGCAGAGTACAGAGCTATGGCCTTGGGAGTTGCAGAGCTGCTATGGTTGAAGAATATGCTGGTGGAGCTGAAGCTGGATCAAGGAGCCAAGATAAAGTTGTGGTGTGACAATCAGTCAGCTATTAGTATCGCCAACAATCCAGTACAGCATGACAGGACCAAACACATCGAGATTGATAGATTCTTTATCAAAGAAAAGTTGGATAGTGGATTACTGGAGCTTGGCCATGTTCCAACCAGGGATCAAGTAGCAGATGGACTAACCAAGGGACTCGCCTCAGTGAGCATGATTAGAGGATGTGACAAGATGGACTTAGTGAATATCTTTCACCCATCTTGAGGGGGAGTGTTGATATGGTATGTTGGGTGTCATATTTAAGTATAGTATAAGCACATGGGAATATCCTGAGGATATATTTGGGATGCCAGAATATGTCACAGGATATTCCATTATGAGATTATTGTCATAATGATTAAGATCATTGTATTAATGACTGTAAGGCTATATAATGCCAATGAGACAATCAATAAAATAATCAACTAATTTCAACACATATACGCACATACACATATACGCACATACATATACACACATATACGCACATACACATACACACACATACACATACACACATATACGTACATACACATATACACACAAATATGTATTTATACGTATATACACTAATAAAGGAGGGAAGAGGGAGAGGTCTCACAGGGGGTGGCTCGACGGTGAGGCTGGGTCGCCTGGCCGGGGAGGATGGCCGGACTGCGGGCTCAATGCCGGAGCAGGGAGTCGGGGTTCGACTCGGGGATGAATGGAGGTACGGGTAGCTCGGGCTTGAGGGGGAGTGTTGATATGGTATGTTGGGTGTCATATTTAAGTATAGTATAAGCACATGGGAATATCCTGAGGACATATTTGGGATGCCAGAATATGTCACAGGATATTCCATTATGAGATTATTGTCATAATGATTGAGATTATTGTATTAATGACTGTAAGGCTATATAATGCCAATGAGACAATCAATAAAATAATCAACTAATTTCAACACATATACACATATACGCACATATATATATACGCACATACATATACACACATATACGCACATATACATATACACACATACACATACACATATATACGCACATACACATATACACACAAATATGTATTTATACGTATATAAACTAATAAAGGAGGGAAGAGGGAGAGGTCTCACAGGGGGTGGCTCGACGGTGAGGCTGGGCCGCCTGGCCGGGGAGGATGGCCGGACTGCGGGCTTAACGCCGGAGCAGGGAGTCGGGGTTCGACTCGGGGATGAATGGAGGTACGGGTAGCTCGGGCTGCAGCTGCGGAGGGGATGAGCTCGGGACGCCGGGTGTCGACTCGAGGGTGGTGGTGGAATATGATGATGATGGTGGTGGTGGTGCCGGAGTGCAGGGAGGGGATGTTGGCTGTGCTGAGGGGTGGTCGACCGGGTGGAGAAGAGCAGAGGGAGAGGGAAGCTCACTGGCCGTGTCGAGGCTACTCGGCTCCGGAGGGGGAGCTGAACTGAGCTGCGGGTGATGATGATGGCGACGGTAGATCGGGTGATAGTTGATGGAATAGGTCGGAGGAGGGAGAACAGCGAGAAGGAGTTGGCCGGGGTCGTCTGCCGGAGACAGGCCGGTGTGATGGTGGTGAAGTCGTGTGCAGGCCGGCTCGATAGAGGGGCTTCGGGTCGAGGCCTGGAGCGGGGTGGTGGCGAGCTGTGCCGGAGAGGCGGGCAGCGGGAGGTCGAAGCTGAGGGCCGGGTCCGTGTGCAGCAAGGGCCGCCGGGCCGGAGTCGAGGTGCAGGCCGGGGTCGTAGTCCTCCGGGTGAACAGTGGGTGAGTTCCTCCCCCCCCTTTAAGTTTTGAAAAAACAAAGGAAAGAAGGAGAAGGGAAGGAGAAGAAGAAGAGAAGAAGAAAAGAGAAGAAGAAAGGAAAAAATAAAAAGCCTACGGTTGGGGGCTTGTGAGAAGGTGGGGGGCTTCCCTAGGTTTGGGGATTAGGGCTTGTATGATGGGACATTAAATAGGATGGTGTGTGTGGGAATGAAGGGTGATGATGCACCCATTGAATGGATGGTCAAGATTTAACATGGAGGAATTTCTTCATGTGGGAATGAGGGTTGTTGACTAGTCAAATATTATTTGGGCTCTCCATTTGGTTAAACCAATGGGGTATAGACACCTAATGCAACATTTGCAAATTAGTCCCCATAAATTTAGATATTTGCACAGACACATAAAATAATAAAAATTTGGTGGGCGATTCGGTGTTTGGCATTTTGTAGGGTGAGGGGGGTATTGTGTGTTTGGTATAGGCTTAATTAGTGGGGTACTGGAATTAAATCAGGATTAACAGAATCAGTCAAAATGGTATCCCCAATTTAATTAGAAATAAATGCAAGCTGTGTTCTAAAATTAATTAGGAGTACATGGGGCCAAAATTAGGTCGGGTCACCAATATCATTAGTGAAGAAGACTCAGAACAGAATATTACCCTAATTTGGGCTGCACAAAAAATGGGTCAAGATTGCCTCCAATTTTGATTGGAACGCACAACGATACAAAATTGGAATTTATTTAGAATTAAATAAATCCATAACGAATATTGTGCGGCTAAAATAAAGCACAAGAGAGCATGATTATGAGTTACAAAAATATCAGAATGGAAGGCAGGCACGTCTAGGGCAAGGTTATAAAATTTGTTGAAAGGCAAAAGCCAGGATTGCACTCCAAATATCGAAGCAACGGCAATGCGCAACAATAAATAAAATTACGACAATTAATTAAAATCCCAATTGATTAAATTATAATTAATACAGATTAATACATAATCCCATAATTAGGTCAGGCGTTCGTCTAGTGGGCTTCTAGGTCAAGTCTACCAGCTCGAACATTAATGAACAACGTATACATATAATATATTTAAATACACATCTCATGCAATTATTTAATTTAAATACACATATCGAGAAATCATTTAATATAAATAGCATAATATTAATAATATATAAAAAGTCAAAAATACCCCTATTTTTTGGAATGTGGTAGTGACAGTTAGAATTGGGAATACAACCATATATCAAGATGGGAGGAGTACCTTAGTGGCAAGATCTAGAGTACCTCAAATATTATGGAGATTTAGGATACAAGCATCCTAGTAGCTAGTATACTAGGTATAGAAGAGAAACGTGAGTAACCTAGTATAAGAGTATTATCTAAAAAAAAGTGTCACATATAGGAGTTAGTGCCTTATGTAAATAGTATCAAAACTTAGCTAGGCACACCATAGAGGTTGTTCTAGATTGGTAAGGGTGTACAATAGGGTACTTGAGTATGAGTGTATACAAGTGTTTATTTGTAAGTAGAAAGTGGTTTAGCAGTGTTCATGTGCCTGCAAGAACTGAGACAGATATGAGACTTTATGTGTGTTAGAAAGTGAAATAGAATAAGAGTTGACATGTTAGTGAATGCTTCATGTATCTAACATGGACGTTTAAAAAATCTGAGTGTTGGTAGAGTACCATTCTAGTGCCAGAATATAGTATCCTAGAAGTGTTAGTATAGTATCCTGGGTAGTGTTTGCCAGTGAGTTAAGTATGTCAATGGCTTGAACCATAGTATACCATTAGTATTAGAAGTAGTAACCCTTGATATTAAGCATTTGGCTAGGTTGATGCTAGTGAATTCTTGGTGTGAGATATAAGTAAGAGGTCCCACTAGTCCACCTGTGGTCCCACAAATGCCTAGAACTAGCAGAGGGAGACACCTCATCGGGACAGGGATTTTGCGATGGTGGTCGAGGGACCGATGCTACAGGTGTTGGATTAGTAGGTTTTGAGCTTCTCTTATCCTTCCTTCCTTCCATCTATTAATCTGTGTGATTCTGTAGTACCTTATTGTTGCATTAGTAATGTTATGCTATAGTGTAGTTAGTAGTAACCCTGATAGAGACTGCAATAACATGATAGATAGAGACCATAACCATGCATGTGTGAATGTTCTTTTTAAATAAAATTATATATTATATGAATTTAGGTAGAATTTTTTTAGACCATGACTAGGTGGGGTTCTGACTATAGTTAGGTTTATGAGTAGGCTATGATCGTTAGAAGTGAAGAGACGAGATGCGTGAGGGATACCCTATCTTTGAACCATGAGATATTTTTTTTATTCGTTACTACTTCCATCCTTAAATTTCAAGGACAAATTTTTTCTTGGGGGGTAGGATTGTAACTACCTAATTCTGGAAGAGGAGTATTTTTGTTATTTTAAATTATTTGTATATTAATAATATATATATATATATATATATATATATATATATATATATATATATATATTTATTATTAGAATGGTTGGTGAGTTAGTCCATTAGTTGGACTTAGTATTTCTGAACCCAAGTGGACCCAACTAGACTTGACATGACCCTTGATTCAATCAATTAGTTTAGTCATGGTTGACTCATTAATTTAAGAGAATGATTAGGATATCCTCTTCATTAAGATTAGAACATTTTCCTTAGTTAACTCCTTAATTAACTAAACCTCATGACAACTAATAAGGTAATTGAAGACATTTTATATTGCCAAAGAGAGGGGGAGTGTGGCCAGCCCTAATAGGAAGGGGGGAGTCTCTATCCTCTTTATTTATCATTTCATTTTAACCCTAAATTTTTTCTTCCCCAAATTGAGACCAAACCCCACTATTCCCATTCTATTTCTTTTTATTTCCTACTCATTTTTATTTTCAAGGAAGCCTAGGATCTTGGATTGTAAGGAGCACTACTTGGAGAGGAGATTCGAGAAGCTTGTGTCCATTTCGTGTCCATTCAAAAGAGTTTTCATTAGGATTTGACTCCCAATAGGTATAACCCCTATTTACGTTCAATTTTATGGTTAATTTAGGATATTAGACCCTTAGGAACCCTTCTATGGGTATGGACTACCCATAGGAGAAATAAATAGGTTAATATGATATATATTATGATAGTTACATTAAAATTTGTGGCCAAATTAGAGAAAATACGAGTTTGGACCATTAGGTGTTTGTTGAAATTTCTCTTTAGTAATTTTAGAGTGAGATTTATGATTTAAAGGGCGTACATATCCACCATTGGATACGAAGAATGAGTATCATGATACATCGTGATACGGTATCGTAGGAGGGGTATTTGTATGTGTTTTAGGCTCTAGCATACCAAATTCTATTTATTGCACTTAAATATCTATAATACATGTTATATCTATTATATATAGTATATTAGATATGTTCATTGGGTTTTGGGAGTGTATCGTGGTGGTGTTTGTTATTTGTTCGCCATTAAATTGGGGTTGCTTTAATAATAAAATAAAGAAAGTACAAAGAGGTCCTAGACAGACAATCTAAGTATATTTTTTGATTATGGGGCATGACGATGGAAATTGAGTGCTGTAGTAACTCTTTTACTCTGTTGATGGTCCAATATGGGCTTGAGGAAGCTTTTTTTTGTTATCTCTCTTGTGCCTGTTGCTCGCCTCTGTGTGGGGTATGCTACCCGTGTTATTTATGGCCATCAGGATAACGGGCTATAGATGCCGCATATGCCTCTGTTTGGTGGTCGCGTGGGGGCTTCTTCAACAGAATACGGTTATAACTGGGCCGCATACTACACATAGCCTTGGTTGAAATATGCGGTTGATACAATCTCGATGAAGGGGGTATGGTCATTATTGACCCATTATGTGTGCGATCTAGTTAGCTGGACATGTGGTCTGCACTAATTGCGTGAGGATCTCTTCGGTTGCAACAGAAAAGATCTTGCAAGTTTGAAGTTCGCATAACTTCTTGGCCGCATAGTCATCTTGGCTGCATATGTGCTCTTATTCTTCCTTGGTCTGATGTATACTTTGGATTCATGAGGACAAGGACACAAAGAGTCGAGGCCGCATGTATGCTCTCGTTTGGACTTGGTCTGATGGAAAATTTGGCTTCATGAGGATGAGGATGCATATAATCGAGGCCGCATGTGTGCTCTCTTTTGGCCTTGGTCGGTTGGATACTTTGGCCGCATGATAACGAGGCCGTATGGGCATATAGTCGCATGCAAGCTCCCGTTTGGCCTTGGTCGGATGGACACTCTGGTCGCCTGATGACAAGGCCACATGGGCATATAACCGCATAGGGATGGGCATGTGACGTGGCACGTCTGTCGAGGCCATTAATGCGTGATGTGACTTTTTATATTTTCCTGAGTTATCGTCTCAAATCCTGAAGCATCTCAGTATGACGAGTAATGTGTCAGAGTTTGACAATCATCGAATGTTGTGTCAGGGGGGGTTTATGCGGCCTCCATGTTCTATGGTTGTTCATGCCGCATAGAGTATACTATGCGGCTTCTATATCTTTGGTTGATTATGACTGTAGAAGCATAAAAAATATGCTGGACATCTATACGCAGTATATTGATGCAGAGTAGCGTAAACAAAGGACCTCAGAGCCATCAAATGTGCAACAGAGCTTTTTTGCTGAGCACAGCATAAAATATAGGCTCAAGGACCATCCGCGTAATGCAGTATGTCCAGGCTGCTTCAGCCTAAACAGGGTGCTTCATCGCCTTTATGGCGTAAAACTCATCCGCTTTCAATGCAGCATTAAAGCGTACGAGGAACGCTTCATATTTTTCAAAATGAACCTGTCAGATCCTGCAATGAACCTGACGTCTGGGCTTCTGACAAAGAGTATTGCTCGACTACCCAGGCGACGGCTATAATGATGGCACGATACTGCAACCCAGGCTATCATTTACTTCCATTTCCTTTGCGTAAACCGCTTTTACGTATACAGAGAAATACGCTGCCTAGTTTTACACAGGCAGGTGTGAGCTGTTTACTCTCCGCAGAAGACAAACCGCCTGCCACGTCAAAAGCTGCACTCCGTACAGGGCTCGAGGCGCATCTCTGTATTTAATGCACAGAGCGGTGACAAGCTCTCAAGGCACGTCTCTGTATTTAATACGCCGAATACTGACAGATGCCCGAGGCACATATCTGCGTTCGATACACAGAAGGGTGGCAGACCTTCAAAACACGCCTCTGCATTTAATGCACAGGATGATGGAGGATCTCCGTATTTAATACAAGAGATTTGATTAAATGTCACCAAACCGTCGTTTAGTGACATCCCCTTTGCGTAGACCACTCTTACGCATACAAGGGAACACGCTGCCTAGTTTTACACCGGCAGACATAAGCTCCTTACGCTCTGCAGAAGACAAACAGCCTGCCACGTCAGCAGTTACTCTTCGTACAGGATTCGAGGAGCGTATCTGCATTTAATACACAAAATAATGGTAAATCTTAAAGACAAGCATCTGCATTTAATGCACGGGATGGGGGCAGATCTCTGCATTTAATGCAAGACATTTGATTATATCTCCAAGAGCCGTAATTCAGGCTAAGACGTCCACATCATCATTCTGGCACGTTACGCAGCGGCTTCTATGCCCATTCAGCTTCTATGCCTGCTCGGCTTCTACGCCCATTCGGCCTTATGTGCCTACTCAGCCTCTATGACCACTCGGCTTCTACGCCATCTCGGCTTCCATGCCCACTTGGCTTCTATGCCTATTCGGCTTCTATGCCGATTTGATAACTATTTAGCTTCTACGCCATGGTGACAGACATTGGATTCTATGCCGACCTCTTCTACACGAGGGATACCTACCTACGTGGCTTCTACGTCGTGATCTTCGCAGCAGTTATACGCATTTTGTCCCTTAGTTGGACCCGCGTCACACGCTCATTCAAAATATCATCTATACGCAGGCATTGGTTATTTTAACCGTCGTGTAAAAGGGTGCTATACTTTCCACTACTTGGTTTCTACACCGACTGAGTGGTCACTGTCACTAAAACTCTATAAATAGAGACCTCTATCAACAGAGGAACAGGTCGAAGAATTGAAGAAGAGAAGGTCAGAAATTTGGTCAAAAAATCTAATATCAGATCCAAGGTCGACAAATCGGAGAGAAAAGAGAGAGTAAAAAGGGCTTTCGAGAGAGGAGAATCGGGAGCTCAGGCAAAGAGTAGTGATCGACGACTTTGGCATCGTGCATCCATCCTCTTTTGCAACCTTCGAAGCTATTCTCCGTCTTCTATGGCACTTCTTCATCATCGTGTGGTCCAAGGGCTAAAGTGATCGACTGCAGATCAGACACCCATAGCAATATTTACCCAAATTAAATAAATGGTACTCCCACATCCTCGTATAGGATTAAAATTGTACAAGCTTGTTTGTAAACCAAAGAAGAAAAGGGTTTTCTTTAGTAAATAAAGAACCCGTCGTTTTCTTTTATGACCCTTTTGTTTATTTTATCCGAAACAAGATGGCGACTCTACTGGGGACATATTTCTCTTCTGATGAGGAAGCGATTGCTCAACATGATATGGTATCCGTGGGATCCGTGAAGAAGATACTGGTCGTCCAGTTCGACCAGTCTGTCTACGAAGATATGCTCCGAACAAAGGGTAGATCTCACTCTCTCTCTGACCAAAACAACAGGAAGCTGCATAAGGTCTGGATGTCCAAGACATCCTCTACCATTCCTGTAGATTCTCAGATCTCTCCGATCTCTTCGACCAATGAGGTTGTAGCATTTCTCCCTCTGTGCCTTGCACGTAAAATTCAGTCGCCTGTCCCTGACAGGGCCGACAAAACTTTTGGCTATGTCTCAGCGCTAACCCAGAAGTATAATTCGCGCTCTGCGCGTAGAATTCTGTCTTCCGTCCCTGGCGGAACAGACGAAACTTCGGGCAATGCCTCAGCGCTAGTCCAGAAGCCTACTCCGCGCTCTGCGCGTAAATTTTAGTCTCCCGTCCCTGGCGGAATAGACAAAATTCTGATAATGCCTCTGCGCCAAATCAGGAATCCCAAGCGCGCTCTACGCGTAAAAATGCATCTGTCTTCCGCGAAAAGGCAGATGATCCCTGCAATCTACACATGGGAAAGCAAGCGGCTGACTACTCAACTTCTCGGCCTTTACGCCAGCAAAGGAACAATCTGCCCGTCCTCCGAATTACGCGAGAAGCTGATGGCCGACTAAGGACATCCTCAGCTTTATGCCAACCAGAGCAGGGCTCCAAATTACGCCAGGTGAAGACCCTAAGCGTAAAGAAGGCTCCAGTTGCGAAAAGACACCCTCCTCAGGGATTATCCGCCACCCAGATGGCCAACCTGTTGTATACAGGTGGCACAGGGAAGACTATGGTTCCCAACGTCTGCGTGCCCACTGATGCGAACAGAAGGAGCAAGCCATCTTCTTCTTCTTCTGCAAATCCTCCTAACTTGTGTGAGTTTCTGATCCAGAAACTTGAAGACAAGGGCCATAAACAGGCCTTAGTTCCCCTAATGGTCAAATACGGGAAGATCTTGTGGGAAAATGCATCAACATCTAATATCATCATGACAGGTGGACCACACAAAGATTCCATCTTTATTATTCTACCAACTCGCGACGATCAGCATCCCATAATCTTCGGTCGAAGGCGGAACAGCCCGATCATACAGGAAGAATTTCGTGAGTCTGAAACTGGCAGAATACAAACCCACAGATATAGCCCGCAAGCATTAAATATTATGCAAAGCATGGGTTATGATTTGAAGCTGAAACAAGGCCTCAACTATGGGAAAGGCAGACGAACACCGTTGCGTGGTAATTCTCACCGTCAACAAGCTCATTTTGGGTTGGGATATACTGCATCTCTTACGAGACCCAAATCTTCAAAATCTAATCCTGTACAACCGGAGGCAGCTCCTGCTAAATCAGCTTCTGTGGACAGAGGCCACGGCATATCTGGGGGTGACTTACCTCGACAAAACAGGGCGGCATCCAAGGCTGGGGGTTGAATTTTCTTGAGATCCGAAGATGATGCAACGACGACAATCTTCCCGAAAAATCGTAAAGCTCAGGCATCAGGAGACTGAAGACCAAAAGGGACTTTCTCCTTCAAAGAAGATGACATCATTAAAATCTTCAACATGTTGAGGGAGGAACGTAAGCTTCAGCTACCCAACATCAGATATCCTGAGAAGGCTGGCAAAGTCGATGACCCATATTACTGTCTCTTCCATCGGTACACTCATCACCCCACAAAGATGTGCTATGCGCTAAAAAAGAGAATTCATGAGTTAATCGAGGCCAAGGTCATCACTTTGCATCTGTAAATAAGGGGACAGTCATTACCAAGTGGGTTTTTATTCTTTTTTTTTACGGGACAAAGAGTCCCTAAAAGTTTCTCCAGGACTATCCTCACTCAAGAAGATCACTCCACAGTGAATTATTTAGACACAAGTCTACGTCCATATTACCGCTGGCAGGGCTTGTCCTAAAAACCTATTATTTGTAATCTCATGCACAACGAATAATAGGTCTACCGAAGAACCCGTGGCGTGTCCTCAATGCCACAGTGTGATGGAGGTGGTCCCAAACATCACTTTCACTCAAGACGACATGCTGTTAAAACATAATAGGCATGACAGGCCCCTTTATTATACCGGGTACGTCGGTTCCATGGAGGTCGACCGGATTTACATAGATTCGGGATCCTCAATCAGCATCATTCCTCATAGTCTGCTCAGACCGCTGAGGATTTCTACCAGCGAATTAGCTTACACCACCACTACGATCGTGGGTTTCAATGCCGGAAGAAGTAAGCCGTTGGGAAAAATTCGCTTGAGGATCCAGATTGGCAACCTCAGATCGGTGGCTACATGGTACATCATCGATTCAGAGGTGTCCTACAACATTCTGCTGGGAAGACCTTGGATCCACGACCACAATATCGTTCCTTCGACTCTACATCAATGCTTTAAATATGTAGACGTCCGAGGAACAGTACAAACGGAGGTTGCTGACCTGAACCCGTTCAAAGGAGTAGAATCATACTACTCTGATGCCATATTATACTCTCAAAATTGCACGGAAGAGGTGTCAGCCGAAGTAGAGAAGGAATCCCACCGGGTGCCTGAAGAATCCTCCGCCAAGCAACCTCTGTCAATCCAGGTGAAAGGACGGACTACTCGTCCAAAAGCTACAGAGCCTATGGCTATCCACCTGAACAAGACCAGGTCAGGGAAAAGGGGTGATCCTCTAGTGATCACTTTGAACCAGAAGCCTCACCCTTGGTCATCAACCTTCGGCGCAATGGGCAGCCAAGTGATATAAACGCAACCGGGAATGCGGTTTCTGATAATAATAAAGGACCTCTTTTCCAGTATATCGACGCTCGGATTCCAAATCAGGGATCCTCTCCCCATGACGATATTGAGCCTATAGCACAAAAATTCTTGGCAGCTATAGATTCCTATCATTCTTACGTATGGGAAGTAGCATCATCATCCAATGTCGTCACGACATATGGACCATGTGAGGATTCTATCTTTATTGTTCCACCTACCCGCAATGGTCAGCGTTCAATAGTCTTCGGCTGCATACGCAATGAACAAACTATACAAGAAGATTCCTTCGATGACGATGCTGGTAAAATGCAAGTTCACAGGTACAGCCCGCAAGCTTTGAAGATCATGCAAAGTATGGGTTACGACTTGAAGCTGGAACCAGGTCTTAACTACGGAAAAGGCAGACGAATACCGCTGCTCGATGATCCCCACTACCAAAAACTCGTTTTGGGTTAGGGTATGCCGCCTCCCTTGCAACTTTCGAGTCAAACGAGGATATGTTTCCCTCTTATAAAGACGGCTCGTCGCCCTCCGACTCATCTCACGCTCTCGAGCAAACATTATCAGCAAATATGGTAGTAACGGATTCCTTCGAATCAGACCAACAAGAATTTGAACTGTTTGAGAATGACGCTTGGGTTCAGCAAATGCATACATGATGGAAGTTCCGCTTCGAGCAGAGAGAACCTCCCACTGAAGACAAAGTTATCTAGATTGACGTTGGGGATGAACTTTCGCCAAAGCCGATATTTATCAGTAACAATCTTTCCGAAGCAGAAAGGGAAGAAGTTATCCAGCTGATAAAAGAATATATCGACGTCTTTGCGTGGAATTATGAGGACATGCTAGGCCTTGATCCAAAGGTGGCTACTCATAAGCTCAATATATTGCCCGATTCAAAGCCTGTGAAGCAGCACCAACGCCGGTTCCGCCCGGATATGATGGACGCCATTGAAGCTGAAATCAAGAAGTTGATAGCCTGTGGCTTCATCCGTAAAGAACAGCATCCCGACTAGGTCGCCAATATTGTCCCGGTCATAAAGAAAAATGGGAAAGTACGAGTCTGCATCGATTACCGAGATCTGAACGCAGCCTGCCCCAAGGACGAGTTTCCTCTTCCCATCATAGACGTCATGATCGATAATACATGCGGTTTTGAACGTATGTCTTTCATGGACGAATTTTCAGGATACAATCAAATCAAGATGCATCCTGGAGACGAGAAGCATACTGCCTTCCGGACACCACTGGGGGTATATTGCTATACGGTCATGCCCTTCGGATTGAAGAATGTCGGGGCCACATACCAACGGGCTATGAGTAACATATTCTATGAATATTTATGCAAGATAGTGGAGTGTTACATGGACGATGTAGTTGTCAAAAGCTGCCTCAAGGATAATCACATCCGAGACTTGAAGACAGTATTTGAATTGATGCGGCAACATCAACTCAAAATAAACCCTACAAAGTCCTTTCTGGGGGTATCTAGTGGCAAATTTCTGAGATTTGTCATTACCGCCAAAGGTATTCAAGTGGACCCTGATAAAGTCAAGGCCATCTTAGAAATACGACCGCCCCGCAATCTGAGGGAATTCAGGGGATTTCAAGGTCGTCTGGCTTATATCTGGAGATTCATATCCAACCTCTCTGGGAGATGTCAGCCCTTTTTTTGTCTCATGAAGAAAGGTGTATCCTTCGTATGGGACGAAGCCTGTCAGCAAGCGTTCGAAGATATCAAATGCTACCTCACTAGTCCGCCAGTTCTGGTGCCTCCCGTCATAGGAAGACCATTCATGTTGTATGTTCGAGCGATGGATCATTCTCTGGGAGCTTTTCTCGCTCAAAAGAATGATATGGGTCACGAGCAGGCTATCTACTACCTCAGTAGGATGATGATCGGGACCGAACACCGGTACAACCCAGTGGAGAAAGAATGCTTGGCCCTGATGTTCGCTATTCAGAAAATGCGATACTATGTCATGGGCCAAATCATTCATATCATCTCCAGGATCAATCCTCTTCGGGTGCTGATGAACAAGCCAAGTGTTCTTAATTCCCGACTCGCGACTTGGGCGATGTTATTAACACCGTATGACATGGTGTACGTCCCTCAGAAGTTCGTCAAAGGCTAAGCATTGGCTGACTTCCTAGCCGCTCATCCAATCCTGGAGTCCTCCAAACTGTACGAGGACATTCCCGACAAAGTTGCAGAATGTAACTCCACAATGGAAAGTGATGCATGGAAACTATTCTTCAATGGCTCCTCCAGGACTGGTCCCAAGGGAAACGTAGTTTCGGGGGTAGAAATTATCCTGGTTACTCCTGATAAGCTCGTCATCTACCGAGCATACTCTCTTAGCGAGCCCTGTTCTAATAATGTGGCAGAGTACAATGCTCTACTAATCGGCCTCCAAGTCGCTAAAGAGCTGGGGGTCGAATCTCTGGAAGCCTTCGGTGATTCTCTGATCATCGTCAATCAGGTCAGAGGAATATATGAAATCCAGAATCCAGACCTCATCCCCTATCACCAAGAAATGGTCGAGATAGCCATGACATTCAAAGGATTCTTCCTAGAGCATGTATCTCGATCTCAAAATCTGGAAGTTGATGCCCTAGCCAGTATAGCTGCAGATTTAGCTACCCCTATAAGAAGGCAGAATTCGGTAATCCTTCTTAACAGAGATTTATTCTGTGTGAAAAATAACTTTCACATAGAACACAGCTACGCGGTGGACGCAGATCCTCTCAAGAGAGACTGGAGAAGTCCCTTTATAGATTTTGTAGCATACAGAATCTTGCTAGAGGACCCTAAAGAAGCAGTATCCGTCAAAAGACGATCATTGCGCTTCTATTTCGACGCAGCTTCACAATGTCTATATCGCCGGTCTTATGATGGACTATTATTACGATGTCTCTCTGGTGATGAAGCACAGTGGATTATCCGTGAAGCTCACGATGGCGTGTGTGGGGCGCATCAACCCGGTCCTAAGCAACAGGATCGTATAAGGAGAATGGGATATTACTGGCCCACTATAATCGCAGACACAATCAAGTATGCCAGACAATGCAGATCCTGTCAGGTTCATGCAGACTTCATATATCAACCGTCCGAACATTTACATCCTACGGTTGCATCCTGGCCTTTCGAAGCATGGGGTATGGATATCATTGGTCCTATTCACCCGTCTTCTTCCAGAGGTCACCGATTTATACTAGCCATCACGGATTACTTCTTCAAATGGGCAGAGGCGATCCCTCTTGCTGAGGTAAAGACATCTAATATGATCAGTTTCATCAAGCATCACGTTATTTATCGCTTTAGGATTCCCCAAAGGATAATCCATGACAATGGGCCTCAGTTCATCAGCCATGCATTCCACCGATTTTACGATAAAAATCGGATACAAAATATGGCCTCTACGGCATATTATCCGGCTGCTAATGGTTTGGCGAAAGCCTTCAACAAAACCATTATCAAGCTCTTGAAGAAGTTTGTCTCTTCGAACAAGAGAGATTGGAACGAGAAGCTGGGAGAATGTCTCTGGGCATACCACACAATGGTCCGAGCACCGACAGGTTGCACACCATTCTCATTGGTCTACAGGAGTGAAGCAGTTCTTTCTATCGAAATTCAAATTCTGTCACTCAGGATAGCCGTGGCTAATGAGTTGACTCAAGAAAAGAATGACCTGTTAAGGCTTCAAGAGCTAGAAGGATTAGACGAGAAATGCCTCCAAGCTCAACAGCGCAGAGCGCTCTACCAAGCACGCATTTCCAGAGCTTTTAATCAAAATGTAAAGGAAAGAGTGTTCAAAGTCGGCGAGCTAGTCTTAGCCGTAAGAAGGCTGATGATTCTTACTCACAGGAGTAAGGGCAAATTCCAGCCCAAATGGGAAGGCCCTTATGTGATCGAGACAACATTCTCAAACGGCGCTTACAGGCTAGCCCAGCCTAATGGAGA
The DNA here is from genome assembly GCA_036927795.1 of Iris macrosiphon. NCBI lineage: Eukaryota > Viridiplantae > Streptophyta > Magnoliopsida > Asparagales > Iridaceae > Iris > Iris macrosiphon. Next base: position 149,315,878 of record JAYESA010000009.1, on the reverse strand, counting down.
CCTCATAATGGCTCCTATCAATGGCAAATTCCTGAAAAGGTACTATGCTTAAACCTACTTTGCTCAAGTGGAATATGGCGAAAACCTCATTCTGACAAAACTACTGCCAAAACGAAACTAGTTGGATCATATTCTATCATGTTCATATTACCTCTGAATAGATATGTTTAACTAATTTGGAACTTCAAGACCTATCATGTCCATACTACCTCTGATAGTGTTTTGTGTACAAACTTTAGTCCAAGCATATTCTATCATGTCCATATAACCTCTGAATAGATATGTCCTGTCAAAGCATATTCTATCATGTCCATATAACCTCTGAATAGATATGCCCTGTTAAAACTTATCGAGAGTATATCACGTCCATATTACCTCTGATATCACTTTCACCCAAACCTGTCATTTATATTCTGAAATGATGGGTCCACAAAGTCAGATGAAAAGCCTCTTTATTATTCCCCAAAAAGAGCGAAAGTACATTAAAAAGCAAAAGTACATCATGAAGGGGGAGCGATCAGGTCACGAAGCTGCTGTGCCAGTACGGCCATCCTCTCATCCCGGGAGTTTAAGACGTCGGCATGAGCGCGCTCCAACCTTGCTGCATTATTGTTCAAAGCAACTAGCTCAGACCGAGCCTGCACAAAATCAGAATGGATAACACCCGCATATATCAGGTTCTGCTTAACAGTCGCCCATCGCTCCTTCAGTACATCGCGGGCTGCCAACAAAGAGAGAGCCTTCGCCTCTGCTCGAACGAGCTCATCTTTCAATATACGGACCCTCGCTGCTTCTTCCTCATATTCGACTTTGCACCGTATCAACTTGGGGACGATATACCCCAATTGGACACGCTCATCATCCATCTCCTGCTGTTGAGCTGCGATAGACTTATTCAGAGGCTCCATCTGTTCAGCAAGCTGCGCAGTCAGGGAGTCGAGCCTAGCCTGGACCAGAGCTTCAACGTTGCCTCGAGCTAGCTGCAGATATTCGTTAATGGGCTGCTCCAGACCATTAACCATCAACTCCAGGGTGTCAGCTACCCCACTGTCGTCGAATTCCCTGACCGCCTCTATCGAAAACCGAGAGGACCTCTTCAGCGACACAAAGCCCAAATTCTTCGCCAACACCATTGATATTAACGTTTTCAAAGTGGCATAGAAGATGCCAGTGAACTGATCGGTCAGCGCAGCTAGGTCCGAATGGACGCTGGGAGTGTCTGCGATAGTGGCAAGTTCCCCTCCAAGAACAACCGCAGACGATGTTGTCACGACCGTCGCCTCAACAGGGGGTGCAACGAAAGAAGCAGCGCCAACACCGGACAAAGTGACCGGCGTACTCAAAAGAGGCATTATCGTAATGACAGGCTCGTCCTCCTCTTGAGATGTCGGAACCTCTTTGACGGGCGAGCCGACGCCCGAAGATGTTTCCTCTTTAAACTCAGGTACCTCCGTGTCGCCGCCAGGACCTGACACAGAGCCGAAGGGCACATCTACACTGCCCTCCCCGAAGAGGTCTTCCCCTAAAAATAAGACAAAAGGAAGTTAATATCAACATAATATTAATTTTCCTAAAAAAGAGGCATGAAGATAATATTTACCCATGGCCGACGGCATATATGTCGCATCTGCAGCCTGTACAGCTAAATCATTTCTTAATAATGCTAGGCAAGCTGTCATACCTGGAGAAGGGGGTCTGCTAACTGACGCTGGCAAGTAATCTTCCAGGTCCTCCTCAAATTCCAACCGAGGCTCATTGGCTGGAATCTCGCTAGGTGCGCTCACAGGCACGGCAAGGGTCCCTCCCGATGCCGATCCAGCTAAAGGTATACGGAACCTTATTATACTCAGCCCCGGAGGCAACCTCGTTCCACTACCTGAAGCAGTAGCAGTGGCGGCCTCCAGCTGAGACTCTCCGGCACCACCGGCCTGAACTGTAGAAGGTCCCTCTCTAAAAGGCGAGGAACATCCAATCAAAGAATCATCCCCGATATGGGGAGAGGCAAGCTCACTTCCAGGAGCCTCAATACCAGGAATTCGGAGAGGACGATTAATCGTCTTCTTCTTCCTCTTGCAAGGGGAAGTCTCCTTCAGAGCAGGAGCACTTCGCTTCCCAGAAATTACCAAAGGCCCTGCAGGCAGAGGTACTTCACCCCTCGATACCGCCAACAAAGGCTCATCCGGATTGACGGACTCCTCACCCTCGTCGGAAGAAGCCGAGGGGACTTCAACTCTTCCCCCAGACTTGGAAGAGGGCACCCTAAAACTTCCATGCAGGTCAAAATCGGGATGGAAGGTATTCGTTGCCACATAGAACTGGGCATACGAGTGCAGGATGCACAGCTCCGTAGAGAGTATAATGACCGACACAGTAAAAATTGCTCCAGTGCAACCCATGAGGAAGTATCGCCAGCCTCTCACTCCATCAATGAGTCCGCCCCTGGACCGGAAGCTAGTGACGGCGTTGCCCACGTGCAGCTGATCATACCCAAACTGCCTGGCAAACCGACTAGGCAGGTAGGGCTCCAAGAAGCAATGGTCTTCACTTCTGTACAATAGATGGAAAGGTCTAATGCAGACCAGCCAATTAAAAGCTTCAGGGGAGAGATTGGTCTTCTCTCTACCTGAATCCTCAAGCCTAATCCCCGATTGATTACGATGTACAGAGACAAGAAGCTAGCCCCCGAGCTACTGCCAGACCCAGGAGACATAACCCTGGGGTTATGGAGAATTAACCATCCCATCAGGTACAGGTATGGTAATTCTACCCTGGGAAAGCTATCGCGCCGAGTTTCATCGGCGAGCAGCCCGTCAGTCATGGCCTTCAGGCCAGCTTGTATACGGCATACCATGGCAGGGAGCAAGCCCAGTCTTGCCCCAAATACCAGACGCACTGCAGGCTATAGCGTGTTGCGGTGAATGCGGTCCGCAGATGCGATGTCGGGTACCACCAGTCGGCGCAGCCATATGGAAAGGAAGCAAGCCAGTTGAGCTTCCCTGGACAGAGGCCTGCGGTAACGCCTCAAATAACTATAGGCCTTAGTGCCTACAGGATACTTTCCCGTCCCTTCGTCGAGGAGCCGGTCCGGAGCCCCAGCGTCTACCATGAGATCATCGACTACCTGAGCATTAAGCACGCTCAGAGGATTCACAAGCAGATCCTTGCCCTCCAATACCTTCTCCGGCTTAGCAGTCCTAGATCGGTGGAAGAAGAGATAGGACGTCCATTTGTTGATGTGAGCCAAATCTGAGGGCTCACCATAAAAAGTGGTGCAAGCGAGGTAGTGGCACATCAGCTCCTGGTATACTTCCACTACCCGAGGGTCTGAATCCCCCAGCTCCCGGTTCGTAGGAACATACTCTTCATACGGAGTATCCCCCATCGGCAGTCTCGAGATCTCTGCTATCTCATGGAGGGCCAATCCCAACTCCCCTAATGGAGTGGCAAAAGTCCCGATGAACAAAATATATCACTCTATCAGTGCCAGAAACAGGTTGGGGTTAGGAGGTAACCCAACACTGGTGGCACTCACAGCTGTAAACAGACCAATACTCTCCAACTCGGTCTGAAAATACTTCAGGGCCCAATCAACTAAACGAGCCCATCGAAGATTTATGGGGGAGATCCACTCGCCGCACCGAGGGTTCACCTTAGGGTATACTCCCCCGTGCCCCATAAAATTATTACAGAAAGTCGGTAATTGTACCAGCTGGATCACTAAATTGTCTTCACTCGGGACACTGTCCGGGTATAGCCCCCTGAACGTCGTCACAGTGCCGGAAGGGTGGCTGACAAATAACCCCTGATCAGCTCCTTTCAGATGAAAGATCTTCCCCGGCTTGCCGTGAAGATCGGGAGTCAGCGTCCACGACATCCTCCTGGGATGTGTAGCATGGAAGAAAAGCCGAGATGGGATAGTCTTTCGGCATCTTGGGCAGATACAAAACCAAACCCTCGGCAGGGAAAACCCAGAGTTCTCTCTTGGGCTTCGTCTGGGACTGCTTGTCAATCATGTCCCCGAAGAGGAAAGGCGACTTTAGGTATTGTTCCCCATCTATGTACGTCAGGGGCTCTCCGTTGATCAAGTTCAGCAACGTTCGCTCGCCCTAAGCCGATATCAAAATTTCCCTTCCTTCGGGATACTGGGGCCCAGAGATAGGAAATGTCACGTGTGACAGATCCTCCAGATAGTTGGAGTACAGTATCCCGGCGGCGGAGCCCATCACTTCAGCTAGCGAAGACTCATACAAGTTAATTGCAAGAAGGCAAGAAAAACACATCAGTTCCTAACTAAATATTATAGGACTTGCAGCATCCGCCAAAAATCAACAGTCTGTGCTCTACGCCAAGATTGTAAAATTTGAGCTTTTACGCTGGAATCCATTTCCTAAACGTAAAATTCAAGATTGGCAGTATACGGACCGTGCTTTATGCCAGACTGATTAAATTGAGTTATTGCGCCAGGATTTTCATCCAAAAGTGTAAACACTCAAATTTTATACGCCAACTTTCGAACAGTCGAAGCTTTTACGCTCAAACTGCAAAAATATAGAGTTTTTATGCTGACACATTAGAAATATGGGCGTAAAAGATGAAACATCTCCGTGCATCATCTTTCTCAAAGAGGCTATCAGCACAGAAGATGACCTAGCACGGTCACGTACAACGTGTGCGAAGGATTTTCAGTCATTCTTTTTCGTCCCAAAAGCTCTACCTTTCAGGCCGGGTGCACTGCTCGTCGGCGGGATGCTCCGCTCAGAATGAAGTTCCCCCTGCCCGACCGAAGATGCTCTCGCTTGAGCAGAGGAACGAGAAGAAGAATCAACCTTCTTTCCCTTACTGGAGGAAGTTTGCTTCGAGGCCGTTACTGGAAACTTTGAAGACTCGGAGAGGAAACGAAGAAGAACTCGAACAGTCGAAAGCTTTCTCTCACAGAAGATGGGTGAAAAGTTTTTATCTCAGAAACTTGGGGTATGTATAGAGTTCGGATGGACTCCTCGAATCCCGAACCAAATCTCCTAATTAATATTCGGTTATGATTGGGTACTACGTCAGCCTATTACTCAGAGAAGGCGGACAGTCAGCGAATTCGGAAAGTTTTTGCGCAAAACAGATTCGTGGTTTTTACGCTAAGGAGATTTCTACGCTCGACAGCTACAGATCTACGGTTTTACGCTCACAGGCTATAAGTCTATGGTTTTACGCCCGGATGCCTTTGTGCTCGGTAGCTTTTATGCTCGAGAGGCTACAAACCTACGACTTCACGCACAGCAGCTACAAATCTATGATCTCACGCTCGGTGGCATTTAGTTTACGCTCAGAGGCAACAGATCTACGACTTCACGCTCGGAAGATTTTCTTTTCACAGGCTACAAATCTACAGTTCTACGTTAAGGAGCTTTCTACGCTCGACAGCTACAAATCTACGATTTTACGTTCGACGGCTATAAGTCTATGGTTTCACGCCCGGATGCCTTTGTGCTCGGTAGCTTTTATGCTCGAGAGGCTACAAACCTACGACTTCACGCTCAGAAACTACAAGTCTATGATTTCACGCTCGATGGCGTTTAGTTTACGCTCAGAGGCTGCAAACTTATGATTTCACGCTCTACGACTTCTCGTACATCTGAAAGATATGCAGGCCAGAGTACGCGTACATCTGAACGATCCTCAAGGCGGTCAATTACAGGAGTTCACACAGAAGATACTCCTTCTTGACCACAAAATATCCCAAGTACCCGAAGCATACAGAGTTCAACATCGAGTACACTTCTCCATGGGTCAATTCGAAGTTCATCCAGACTCCAGTCTGAATATTTCATCTACAAAAATTCAAGATGGTGACTCAATTTGACAGCTATTTCTCGCCCTGTTCTAAGGGGTTTTCGAGAAATCATTCTTGAAGATGATGTCTGAACAAGAATTCTGTTTATCAGAAGTGACAGTTCAGAATTCTACGCGGTTCCTCGTTCCTAAAACAGCAGGACAGTTCGAATACTCGAGTGCTAAGCGGCTTTCTGCGCGTTCCTAGCTATGCGTAAAAGATAAGACAGGACCTAGCACTCTTTCTAACAGAGTCGGCATAAAGAATCAGACGTGTCGAAGCTACACATATTCAAACTTTACAGCAAAAAAAAGTATGGCAAGATGATCATATGCAGAGAACAAAGACAACTTTATTAAAAAAGATTAAAATCATGATTACATATGAGGGAAATCCAGTCTACAAGGGTTTTCTTCATTTTCATGATTATATATGAGAAAAATCTGTCTACAAAGGGCTTTCTCATTGTCGTCTGAAGATCACACCCAGAATCTATTATGCCAGGTACTCGCATGGGCAGAATCCTTCGTCCATCTTCTCCAGCAGTCAGTCGGTTGCCGCAAACTGACTGACATATTGGTCAATGGCGGAAGGATACAAAAATGGGCATAGACCCACCCTCTAATAGAAGAAAAGCAGAAACTAAATCTGCTTTCTTACATCCAACACCTCTCGAGGATGACAGAGCTAGTCTGTCTGCTCTCGTCCCCGGAGGTAACGGGAGAAGGTGCCACTTGTAAGCAGCATGGCAAAATTTGACCCTTCCTCTCTCTACGGAAGAACCAACATACAAAGTTGCTGATTATCCCAAGCAAAGGAGGCTATGATATCCTTCCATGATCCATCATTGCAGAGGACATTTGCTCGAAGATGCCATCTTTTTCGGCTCCTTACATGCTGGAAGAACATGGTCTTCTTCTTCCTCAGGTCGACCCGATGAACTCCGGCAATCATCTCTGTGTGGTGAAGGAAATATGGAAAGAAAAGGTTAACTCCTCAGCCTTTTTATAGGCGAGAGAGATCACACCGATCCCCAATAACTCTACCATAAAGTCAGCCTGGACCGTTTCAGGCTCCATACAGAAGCGTTTCGAGTTACGAGGAACGGTTCATGCTTCATTCAAAGCGTTTCAAATTACGAAAAATTTAAAAGCTTTGAAGGGGGTCTAGTAGAAGCATAAAAAATATGCTGGACATTTATACGCAGCATATTGATACAGAGTAGCGTAAACAGAGGACCTCAGAGCCATCAAATGTGCAACAGAACTTTTCCGCTGAGCACAGCGTGAAATATAGGCTCAAGGACCATCCGCGTAATGCAGTATGTCCAGGATGCTTCAGCGTAAACATGATGCTTCATCACCTTTATGGCGTAAAACTCATCTGCTTTCAATGCAGCATTAAAGCGTACGAGGAACGCTTTATTTTCTTCGAAATGAACCTGTCAGATCCTGCAATGAACCTGACGTCTGGGCTTCTGACAAAGAGTATTGCTCGACTACCCAGGCGACGGCTATAATGATGGCGCGATACTGCAACCCAGGCTGTCATTTACTGCCATTTCCTTTGCGTAAACCGCTTTTACGTATACAGAGGAATATGCTGCCTAGTTTTACACAGGCAGATGAGAGCTGTTTAGGCTCCGCAGAAGACAAACCGCCTGCCACGTCAAAAGCTGTACTTCGTACAGGGCTCGAGGTGCATCTCTGTATTTAATGCGCAGAGCGATGACAGGCTCTCAAGGCACGTCTCTGCATTTAATGCGCCGAATACTGACAGATGCCCGAGGCACATCTCTGCGTTCGATGCACAGAAGGGTGGCAGACCTTTAAAATACGCCTCTGCATTTAATGTGCAGGATGATGGCGGATCTTCGCATTTAATGCAGGAGATTTGATTAAATATCACCAAACCGTCGTTTAGTGACATCTCCTTTGCGTAGACCACTCTTACGCATACAAGGGAACACGCTGCCTAGTTTTACACCAACAGACGTAAGCTTCTTACGCTCCGCAGAAGATAAATAATCTGCCACGCCAGCAGTTACTCTTCGTACAGGATTCGAGGTGCATATCTGCATTTAATGTGCAGAATGATGGTAAATCTTAAAGACAAGCATCTGTATTTAATGCACGGGATAGGGGCAGATCTCTGCATTTAATGCAAGAGATTTGATTATATCTCCGAGAGCCGTAATTCCGGCTAAGACGTCCACATCATCATTCTGGCACGTTACGCAGCGGCTTCTACGCCCATTCAGCTTCTATGCCTGCTCGGCTTCTACGCCCATTTGGCCTTCTGTGCCTACTCGGCCTCTATGACAACTCGGCTTCTACGCCATCTCGGCTTCCATGCCCACTTGGCTTCTACGCCTATTCGGCTTCTATGCCGATTTGATAACTATTTGGCTTCTACGCCATGGTGATGTAGAAGCATGAAAAATAGGCTGGAAAGATCTACGCAGCATCTTGATACAGAGCAGCGTAAGCAGAGGCCTTCGGAGCCATCCAGCGTAAAACAGGGTTCTTCATCGCCTCCATGGCATAAAACTTAGCCGCTCTCAAAGCAGCGTTAAAGCGTACGAGGAACGCTTCGTCTTCCCGAAAAGAAACTGTCCAGTCACGCAGCAAACCTGACCTCTGACTCCTGACAAAAAGTGATACACGGCTACCCAAACGGCGACTGGGAACGATGGCAGACCACTCGGGACACGCCCCTCAGTAATGATGGCGGATCTCTGCATTTAATACAGAGGATTTGGTTCAAATATCACCAAACTGGCGCTTACTAAGATCCCCCCGACGTAAACCGCTCTTTCGCGTACAAGGGAGTACGCTGCCTTGTTTTACACAGGCCAACATGAGCTGTTTCACGCTCCGGAGAAGACAAACCGCCTGCCACGTCAAAAGCTGCACTTCGTACAGGGCTCGAGGCACGTCTCTACGTCAAATTGAGCAGAGCGGTGACAGTTTCCACTCAAGGCACGTCTCTGCGACGGATGCACAGAAGGGGTGCAGACCTTCAAAACACGCCTCCGCATTTAATGCACGGTATGATGGCAAATCTCTGTAAAAGATTTGATTATATCTCCAAAAGCCGTAATTTCGGCTAAGACGTCCACATCAGCACTCTGGCACGGTACACAGCGACTTCTATGTCCATTCAGGATCAGTGTTCACTCGGCTTCTATGCCCCCTTCAGTCTCTACGACCATTCGGCTCAAATGCCCACTCAGTCTCTACGACCATTCGGCTTCCACGCCTGTTCGGCTTCTATGCCTATTCGGCTTCCACGCCTGTTCGGCTTTTATGCCTATTTTGGCTTCTACGCCAGGGTGACAGTCATTTGGCTTCTACGCCAACCTCTTCTACACAAGGGATTCGTCCCTACGTGGCTTCTACGCCGTGATCTTCCCAGCAGATATACGCATTTTGTCCCCTTAGTTGGACACGCGTCACATGCTCACTCAAAAGGTCATTTACACGCAGGCATTGGTTATTTTAAACGTTGTGTAAAAGGGTGCTGTACTGCCCACTCCTCGGTTTTCACATCGACGAAGTGGTCACTGCCACCAAAACTCTATAAATAGAGACCCCTAACAATGGGGAAAAAGGTCAAAACTTTGAAAGAAGAATCGAACAAGGTCAAAAAACTAAAAACTCGAAGATCGGACAAGGTCATCGAACCAGAGATCAAGAGGGAGAGATAGAGAGAGAGAAGAATCCAGAGCTCAGGCAAGGAATAGGGAGCGACAACTTCAGCATCGCGCATCCACCTTCCTTCGCAACCGCCGAAGCTGCATCCTGTCTTCCACGGCACTTCTTCAACATCGTGTAGTCCAAGGGCTAAAGTGATCGACCGCAGATCAGACACCTATAGCAATTTATACCCAGATTAAATAAATTGTACTCCCACATCCTAGCATAGGATCAAATTGTACAAGTTTGTTTGTAAATCGAAAGGGCGCGGGCCTCTTATAAACCCCGTCGTTTGAAATACACTTTCATCCCCTTTCTCTTTTTCGTTTAAATACCCGCAAACAAGATGGCGACTCTGCTGGGGACGTCTTTCTCTTCTGACGAGGAAGTAATTGCTCAACATAATGTGATATCTGTAGAAACCGTGAAGAAGACACTGGTCGTTCATTTCGACCAGTCTGCCTGCGAAGACATACTTCGGACTGGGGGTAGCTCTCACTCTCTCTCCGTCCAGGACAACAGGAAGCTACACAAAGTGTGGATGCCCAAGACATCCTCCGCCGTTCTTGTGGACTCTCCGATCTCTCCGACCAATGAGGTGGTAGCATCGCTCCCTCCGTGCCCCGCACGTAAAATTCAGTCTCCCGCTACGCGTGGTACAGACAAAGCTTCTGGCAAAGCCTCAGCGCTAACCCAGGAGTATCCACTGCACTATAGGCGCAGAAATTAGTCTCCCGCTACGCGCGGTACAGACAAAGCTTCTGGCAAAGCCTCAGCGCTAACCCAGGAGTATCCACTGCGCCATACACGCAGAAATCAGTCTCCCGCTACGCAAGGTACAGACAAAACCTCTGATGGTGCCTCAACGCCAAATCAGAAGTACAGATTATGCTCCACGAGCAAGACGACATCTGACCTCTACAATGAACCAGATGAGCACTGTGATCTCCGCAAGGGGGAGCAAGCAGGCGAATACTCGATTACTCGGCCTTTACGCCGGCAAGAGAATAATCTGCCTACCCTCCGGATTACGCGAGAAGCCAACGGCCGACTGAGGGCCTCTCCAGCCTTACGCCAGACTGAGCGAATCTCCATATTACGCCAGGCACAGTCCCTCGGTGTAAAACGAACTCAGACGGCGGAAAGAAACCCTCCTGACCTGCGCAAATATCTAATCCGGAGGCGTAAAGAAAGGGGACCTTCCAACATGTCTATTACGCCTCCTGGCGAACACTATTGTAATAGTCATAAAGTTGTGATTAATTGCTGCTGCTCCAAAGCAAAACGATCGGTTTTCGACCGGTTGAGCTACTCGCTATCTTTCCAGGAAGAGGAACCCGCGCATGCGTCTGTGAACATGGCTTCACACATACCTGGAGGAGGGTCAAGCTCAAGACGTCATCCTTCTAGACCTCCGAGCCGAAGGAGGTTTAGTAAGCCCCTCAGAGACGTTGAAGCTAGGGTATTCCAAAACACTCGCGCAAGGTCACAACAACCAGCGTCGTCCTCTTCTGATTCCGACGCCGGGGGTCACCAAGTTCCCGAATCAGAGGCAGAAAGTATGGAGTCAACTTCTATAACGACCTATACTAATCCCTCAATGACCCCCAGGGAGAAAGGAGTTTGCGCCATTGAAGATGAACGCGAGAAAGCTTCGCCGTCAGGGAATACGGAACAACGCATCACTATAATGAAGACATCTCTGAAACAAATACAATCCGTAATGGAGAACATGCACCAGATGATGCTAACTCAGCACGCAACCGCCAGGACTCAAACATCGGTCCCGCCGACTCAGATACGTGTGGGGGTGGACTCACCACCATCCAACCCAAGCCAAGAGCCTACGCTGGATCAAGAGTCGACAGTTCCTCCGCTTCCTCACTTAGAGAATGCTATACCTCCCGCTGGAGTTTTAATACAACTGACTCCGCGCCACTCCGTAGCCCCATTTCCGACTGAAAATCTGATGCAAGCAGTACGGGAGTTGAAAGCCCAGTTCGACACCTTGAAGCACAAAGATCAGCTCAAGAAACTGGGAATCAACCAGCCCTACCCAGCTATCTGGGAGGAGGTCCCTTTCCCTCTTCCTAACACGGACATCATGATCGACAACACCTGCGGATTCGAGCGCATGTCCTTCATGGACGGGTTCTCAGGATACAATCAGATCAAGATGTATCCGGAAGACGAGAAGCACATTGCCTTCCGGATACCACTGGGGGTATATTGCTATACGGTCATGCCCTTCGGATTGAAGAACGCCGGGGCTACATACCAACGGGCTATGAGTAACATATTCCGTGAGCATTTACGCAAAATAGTAGAATATTACGTGGACGACATAGCTGTCAAAAGCTGCCTCAAAGGTGATCACATTCGAGACCTGAGGGCGGTATTCGAGTTATTGCGCCAGCATCAACTCAAGATGAACCCTACAAAGTCCTTTCTGGGTGTATCCAGTGGCAAATTCCTAGGATTTGTCATTACCACCAAAGGCATCAAAGTAGACCCTGACAAAGTCCAGGCAATCGTGGCAATGTGACCGCTCCGTAATCTGAGGGAACTCAGGGGGTTTCAAGGACGTCTGGCTTATATCCGGCGATTTATATCCAACCTCTCGGGGAGATGTCAGCCCTTCTCTCATCTCATGAAGAAAGGTTATCCTTTATATGGGACGAAACCTGTCAGCAAGCGTTCGGAGATATCAAGCGCTACCTAACCAGTCCGCCAGTTCTGGTGCCTCCCATCATGGGAAAATCATTTTTGCTGTACGTTCGAGCAATGGATCATTCACTAGGAGCTCTCCTCGCGCAGAAGAACGATGCGGGTCATGAACAGGCTATCTACTACCTCAGCAGGATGATGGTCGGGGCCGAACACCGGTATAACCCAGTGGAGAAGGAATGCTTGGCTCTGATGTTTGCTGTCCAAAAGATGCGGTACTATGTCACCGGCCAGACTATTCATATCATCTCCAGGATCAACCCTCTCCGAGTGCTGATGAGCAAGCCAAGTGCCCTTAACTCCTGACTTGCAACTTGGGCGATGCTGCTAACACCATATGACATGGTTTACATCCCACAGAAGTCCATCAAAGGCCAAGCACTGGCCGACTTCCTAGCAGCTCATCCAATCCCGGAGACCTCCAAACTATACGAAGACATCCCTGATGAAGTTACAGAATATAATTTCGTAAGAGAAAGTGACGTATGGCGACTATTCTTCGATGGCGCCTCCAGAGCCGGTCCTAAGGGAAACGTCGTTTCAGGAGTGGGAGTCGTCCTAGTTACCCCGGATCAGCTCGTCATCTACCGAGCATATTCTCTTAGCGAGCCCTGCTCCAACAATGTGGCAGAATACAACGCTCTGCTAATCGGGCTCCAAGTTGCTAAAGAACTGGAGGTAGAATCCCTGGAAGCTTTCGGTGATTCTCTGCTCATCGTCAATCAAGTCAGGGGAATATACGAAGTCCGGAATCCAGACCTCATCCCCTATCACCAAGCGACAATCGAGATAGCCATGACGTTCAAAGGGTTCTTCCTAGAGCATGTACCTCAATCTCAGAATCTGGAAGCTGATGCCCTGGCCAGTCTAGCTGCGGACTTAGCTACTCCTATAAGAAGGCAAGATTCGGTAATCCTTCTTAACAGAGATTTATTCTGTGTGAAGAACAGCAGTCACATAGAACGCAGCTACGCTGTAAACACCGATCCTCCTACAAAAGATTGGACAAGTCCCTTCATAGATTTCATGGCATACGGAATCTTACCAGAGGACCCCAAAGAAGCAATATCCGTCAAGAGACGATCGTTACGCTTCTACTTCGATGCATCTTCACAATACCTGTATCGTCGGACCTACGACGGACTGCTATTGAGGTGTCTCTCTGGCGCCGAAGCATAGCAGATTATTCGTGAAGCTCACGACGGCGTATGCGGAGTGCATCAACCCGGGCCTAAGCTACAGGATCGCATCAGGAGGATGGGCTATTACTTGCCTACTATGATCGCAGATGCAGTATGGTATGCAAGGCATTGCAGAGCCTGTCAGGTTCATGCAGACTTTATACATCAACCGTCGGAACATCTACATCCTACGGTCGCATCCTGGCCTTTCGAAGCATGGGGTATGGATATCATCGGTCCTATTCACCCGTCTTCTTCCAGGGGTCACCAGTTCATACTGGCCATCATGGACTACTTTTCCAAATGGGCCGAAGTAATCCCTCTCGCTGAGGTAAAGGCGTCTAACGTGATCAGCTTCATCAAGCATCACGTCATCTATCGCTTTGGGTACCCCGGAGGATAATTCACGACAATGGGCCCCAGTTTATCAGCCAAGCATTTCATCGGTTTTGCGATAAAAACCGGATACACAATATTGCCTCTACGGCGTACTATCCAGCTGCTAATGGTTTGGCGGAAGCTTTCAACAAAACCATTATCAAACTCTTGAAGAAATTTGTCTCTTCAAACAAAAGAGATTGGAACGAGAAGCTAGGCGAATGTCTCTGGACATACCGCACGACAGTACGGACACCGACAGGCTGCACCCCATTCTTGCTGGTCTATGGGAGCGAAGCAGTCCTCCCCGTTGAAATCCAGATCCCGTCACTCAGGATAGCCGTGACCAATGGGCTAACTCGAGAAAAGAATGACCTGTTAAGGCTCCAAGAGCTAGAAGGATTAGACGAGAAATGTCTCCAAGCTCAATAGCGCATCGCGCTCTACCAAGCACGCATTTCCAGAGCTTTTAACCATAAAGTAAAGAAAAGGGTGTTCAAGGTCGGCGAGCTAGTTCTAGCCGTAAGAAGGCCGATGATTTTAACTCACAGAAGTAAAGGCAAATTCTAGCCCAAGTGGGAAGGCCCTTATGTGATCGAGACAACGTTCTCAAATGGCGCCTACAGGATAGCCCAGCCTAAAGGAGACCTATTAATGGCTCCTATCAACGGCAAATTCCTGAAAAGATACTACGCTTGATCCCTCCTGCTCGGGCGGAATATAGCGAGAATCTCAATTCTGACAAAACTACTCCCAAAAAGAAACTAGTTAGGTCATATCCTATCATGTCTGTACGACCTCTGAATAGGTATATCCTGCTAGAGAAGTTTATCGAGAGTATATCAGGTCCATACTACCTCTGATATCCCTCTCACCTAAAAACTGTCATTTACATTCCAAAATGACGGGTCCACAACAGTCAGAAAAGAGTCGCTTTTATTCATTCCCAGAAAAAGGCAGAATTACATAGGGGGTAGCCAAAAATAGGAAGAGATACATCAGGATGGCGGAGTAATCAGGTCGCAAATCAGTCGCTCCAGTGTAGCTATCCTCTCATTCCTAAGGGCCAAGGCATCGGCGCGAGCCTGCTCCAGCCGTGCCTCGGGGGTATGCGTAAGGGTCATATTAGCCCTTGCCCGAAGACAGCCCGCACGGGCAGCTTCCGCACGGTCCAGATCCCGTCGCGTTTTGCTCAGTCGACCGATCGCTACCTCTAAACCGGCCAACGACTGGGAAGCCCACTCCTCTACCCGAGCACGTTTTTCCCTCAGCTTGGAGGCCCTCGCTGCATTCCCTTCATGCTCGGATCGATACTTCGTCTCAACGGCAAGAGCTTCTTCCACAACAACTTTTCTCCTATCCTTCTCCAGCTTATGCGTCTGGATAGAGTTGTCTAGGCTTTCAAGCTTTGTAGCGAGCCGCTCAGTCATGAGGTCATACCGAGCCTGGACATCAGCATCAAGGCTGCCCTCAGCCCGCTGCAAGTATTCGTTAATGGGTTGCTCTAAACCATTAACCACCGCCTCCAGAGCATCAGCTACTCCAGGATTGCCAAGCCCCCTGACAACCTCGATCGAAAGCTGAGAAGTCTTCTTCAGGAGCTCGAAGTCCAGGTTCTTCGCCAACACCATCGGTATCATCGTTTTTAAACTGGTGCAGACAAGGCTGGTATGCTGCTCGGTCAACGCGACTAGAACCGACTGAACGCCCAGAGTGGCCGCGATGCTAGTAAGTCCCTCTCCAGGGACAATTGCAGACGAGGTAGCCACTGCCGCCGCCTCGACAGGTGGCACGGTCGAAAAAGGTACGACAGCGACGATCGAAGTCATCGGCATACTCACGAGAGGCGAGGTCACGATGACAGGTTCGTCCTCCTCCTGAGACGACGAAACCTCTCCGGGCGAGCTAGCCCCCGAAGACACTTCTGCCTCAAAATCAGGCGCCTCCACATCATCGCCAGGAGCCGGAGCAGAGCCGGAAGGTGCTTCAACGTCGTACTCCCCATGGACGTCATCCCCTGAGAAGAGGACAAAAAAAAGAGGCTAATGTCAAACAATGATAATCTTCCTAAGAGAAGACATAAAAAAATAACATTTACCCAGAGCTAACGGCATATACAACGCATCTGCAGCCGATGTAGCTAAACCACGCCTTAATGACACAATACGAACTGTCATACCTGGAGAAGGAGGTGGGCCGACCAACATCGCCAAAAGTTTGGTCAAGCCTTCCCCAAGACGCGATCGAGGTTCGTCAGCCGGAGTCTCGCTAAGCGCGTTCGCTGACACAGAAGGGACTTCACCCACTGTTGACCTCGGGAAAGATTCTCCCATCTGCCACGGCCACACAGGCAATCCCGCTCCGCTACTTGGAGCAGCCGCAACGACGGCAACCTCTAACGAGGATTCTCCGGCGCCGCCAGCCAGAACTGTAGAAGATCCCTCTCAAAAAAACGAAGAACCTCCAACCAAAGAATCATTCCTGAGGCAGGGAGATGCCGGCTCACTCCCGGGAGCCTCAATACCAGGAATGCGGAGAGAACGAGCAACCGTCTCCTTCCTCCTCTTACGAAAAGAAGCTTCCTTCGGAGCAGAAGCCCGTCGCTTCCCAGAAGAGACTACCAGAGCCCCGTCGGCAGAGGCACTGCACACCTCGGCAACGACACCAGAGGCTCATTCGGAGTACCAGACTCCTCACCCTCGTCAGAAGAAACCGAGGGGACTTCGACCCTTCCCCTAGGCTTGGCAGAAGGCACCCTGAAGCTTCCACGCATGTCGAAATTGCGATGGAAGGTGTTAGTTGCCACATAAAATTGGGCGTAAGAATGAAGGATGCGCAGCTCCATGGAGGTTGTAACGACCGGCACGATAAAGATTGCCCCCGTACAATCCATGATAAAATATCGTGACCCTCTAGCTCCATCAATGAGTCCGCCCCTGGACCTGAAGCTGGTGACGGCATTGCCTACGTTCAACTGATCGTACCCGAACTGCCTGGCAAACCGGCTAGGCAAGTAGGGCTCGAAGAAGCAATAATCTTCGCTCCTATACAGCAGATGGGATGGTCTGATACAGACCAACCAATTAAAAGCCTCCGGAGAAAGAACGGTCTTCTCTCCACCTGTATCCTCAAGCCACACCCCGGATTGATTGCGATGTACCGAAGGAGGAATACAGAGGAACTTCCAGCCGTGGCTGAGGTTCAACACCAGCCGACAGTCTAAGACTGTATTCACATTCTAGGAGGAATCCCTGTAATTCAGCAGGAATATACCCCCTGAGCTGCTACCGGAACCGGAAGACATCACCCGGGGATTGTGGAGAATTAACCATCCCATCAGGTACAAGTATGGTAATTCCACCCTGGGAAAACTCTCACGCCGAGCTTCATCAACGAGCAACCCATCAGTCATAGCCCTCAGGCCAGCCTGTATACGGCACACCATGGCAGGAAGCAAGCCCAGTCTTGCCCCAAACACCAGACGCACTGCAGGCCACAGGATGTTCCGGTGAATACGGTCCGCGGACGCGATACCGGGCACCACCACTCGACGCAGCCATATGGAGAGGAAACCAGCCAGCTGGGCTTCCTTAGACAGAGGCCTGTGACAGCACCTCAAATAACTGTGGGCCTTGGTACCTCCGGGGTACTTTCCTACCCCCTCAACTAGAATCTGATCGGGAGCCTTGGCGTCTTCCATAAGAGCCTCAACGACCTGGGCACTGAGGACGCCCAAGTAGTTCACGGGCTCATTCTTGCCCCCCGAAGCTTTCTTCGACTTGGTGGCCCTAGCCCGATGGAAGAAGAGGTAGGACATCCACTTAGTGATGTGGGCCAAATCAGAGGGCTCGTCATAAAAAGTGGTGCATGCGAAGTACTGACACATCAGCTCCTGATATACTTACGCCACCCGAGGGTCCAAATCCCCCAACTCTCGGTTGGTGGGAACGTACTCTTCATATGGGGTATCCCCCATCGGCAGTCTCGAGACAACTGCCATCTCATGGAGGGCCAATCCCAACTCCCCTAGTGGAGTGGCAAAGGTCCCGGTAAGCGAAATGTACCGCTCCATCAGTGCCAAAAACAAATTAGCATTGGGAGGCAACCCAACACTCGTCGCACTCACGGCGGCATATAGTCCAATGCCCTCTAGCTCTCTTCGGAAGTGCGTCAAGGCCCAGTCAACTAGGCATCTCCATCGGGAGTCTGTTGGGGCGATCCACCCATTGCACCGAGAATTCTCCTTGGGATATACCCCACCTCGACCCATGAAGTCGTTGCAGAAGGTCGGCAACTGGACAGGCTGGATCACCGAGCTAACTTCACTCGGGATACTACCCGGGCACAGTCCCCGGAACAGCTTCACAACACCGGAAGGGCGACTAACAAATGACCCCTGGTCAGCTCCTTTCAGATGAAAGATCTTCCCCGGCTTCCCGTGAAGATCAGGAGTCAGCTTCCATGACATCTTCCTGGGATGCGTCGCGTGAAAGAAAGCCGAGATAGGATAATCCCTCGGCATCGTCGGCAGATACAAGACCAAATTCCCGGCAGGGAAGACCCAAGGCTCCCTCTTGGGCTTCGTCTGGGACTGTTTATCAATCATGTCCCCAAAGAGGAAAGGCGGCTTTATATACTGCTCCCCGTCTACATGTGTCAAGGGTTCGCCATTGATCATACTCAATAGCATTCGCTTACCCTGGGCCGATATCAGAAACTCCCTTCCCTCGGGATACTGGGGTCCGGAGATGGGAAATGCCACATGGGACAGATCCTCCAAGCAGTTCGAGTGCAGCATCCCGGCAGCGGAGCCCGTCACCTCAGCCAGTGGAGACTCACCCAAATCAACTGCAAAGGTGCAAGGAAAATAGGTCATTACAAATCCTGCACAAGTGCGGACCAAAGAAACGACAGTCTGTGCTTTACGCCAAGATTGTACAAATTTGGTCTTTTTACGCTGGAAGTCTCCTCCACAAGCGTAAAATTCAAACTTTACGATATACCCCAATTTTCGTTAGCCAGAGCTTTTACGCTCAGAACTACGAAAATATGGAGTTTTTATGCTGGCACATTAGAAATGTGGGCGTAAAAGATGAAAGCATCTCCGTGCATCATCTTCCTCAAAAGAGGCTATCAGCACAGAAGACGACCTAGCACGGTCACGTTCAACGTGTGCGAAGGATTTTTCGTCGCTTGTGTCATCCCAAAAGCTCTACCTCTAAAGCCGGGTGCGCTGCTTGTCGGCGGGGTACTCCTCTCAGAAGGAAGTTTACCTTGCCCGACCGAAGATTCTCTCGCCGGTACCGAAGAACGGGAAGAAGAACCTATGCCCTTTCCCTTAGCGGAGGGGGTTTATTTCGGCGCCATTTCTGAAGACTCGAAGTGCTCGGAGAAGGAACGAAGAAAAACTCGAACAGACGAAAGCTCTCTTTCGCAGAAGACAGATAAAAAGTTTTTCTCTCAAAAACTTGGGATATATATATAGTCCGGGTCGACTCCTCGAATCCTCGGACGAAACCCCTTGAGACCCTAACCAAATCTCGCAATTAAATATTTGGTTATGATTGGATGCTACGTCAGCCCACTACCCTCGAAAGACGGACAGTCAGCAAATTCGAAAGGTTTTTTCGTGCAAGACGGTTCAGCGGGTTCTACGCTAAAAGAGCTTTCTACGCTCGACAGCAACGGATCTACGGTTTTATGCTCGCAAGCTACAAGTCTATGGTTTTACGCCCGGATGCCTTTTTGCTCGGTAGCTTTTATGCTCGAGAGGCTACAAACCTACGACTTTACGCTCAACAGATACCAAATCGACGATCTCACGCTCGGTGGCGCTCAGTTTACGCTCAGAAGCAACAGATCCGCAAACCTCACGCTCGAAGAAATTTTCTTTTCAGGAGCTACAAATCAAACAGTTCTACGCTAAAGGAGCTTTCTACGCTCGACAGCAACAGATCTACGGCTTTACGTTCGACAGCTATAAGTCTACAGTTTATGTCCGGATGCCTTTGTGCTCGGTAGCTTTTATGCTCGAGAGGCAACAAACCTACGACTTCACGCTCAAAAACCACAAGTCTACGATTTCACACTCGATGGTGTTCTACGCTCACAGGCTACAGATCTCCAGTCCTACGCTAAAGGAGCTTCCCACGCTCAACGGCTACGAATCTACAGCTTCACGTTCGACAGCTATAAGTCTATGGTTTTATGCCCGGATGCCTTTGTGCTCGGTAGCTTTTATGCTCGAGAGGCTACAAACCTGCGACTTCACGCTCAGGAACCACAAGTCTACGATTTCACGCTCGATGGTGTTTTTACGCTCAGAGGCTACAGATTGATGATTTCATGCTCCACGACTTTCCGCATATCCAAACAGTCCCCAAGGCGGTCAATTGCAAAGAGTTCACACAGATGATACTAGTTCTTGACCCAAAGCATCCCAAGTACCCGAAGCATACAGAGTTCAAACATTAAGAAATTACTCTTCTCGGGTCCAAAATTGGAGGTTCATCCAGACTCCAGTCTGAACATCTCGTCTATCAAAGTGGCAATTCAATTTGACAACCAAAAACCTCGACCCTGTTCCAAGGGAGTTTCGAGAGATCATTCTTGAAGACGAAGTCTGAACAAAATGAAATTCCGCTCATCAGAGAGGCAACAGTTCAGAAATTCTACGCAGTCCCTCAGTCCTAGCAACAGGACAGTCCTAAAAATGTTCAAAATGCTCAGCAGCGTTCTATGGACTATTTGCTATGCGTAAAGGACAGGGCCTAATACTCTTTCTATCAGAGTCGGCATAAAGATTCAGACGTGTCGAAGCTACACATATTCAGACTTTACAGCAACATATGGCAAGACGATCATATGGAGAAGAAGACGATTTTATTAAAAGATTAAAATCATGATTACATACGAGGGAAATCCAATCTACAAGGGTTTTTCTCTATTTTTCATGATTACATCTGAGGGAAACTCTGTCAAAATAAAAGGATTTCCCCCATCGTCGTCTGAAGATCGCCCAGAAGCTGTTCTGACAGGTTCTTACATGGTTGAAGATCTTCCTCTTCTTCGAGGACTGTTCATCGACTACCACAGTCATGAACAAGAAGATCCTCCATTCACCATGGCCGATCCAGTTGAGGTTTCTTTAAACCCAACTCGATCGAGGACGATAGATTACAGTTTGTCTAATCTCGTCCGCGGGGATCTCAGGAGAAGATATACAGCTTGTCGACCGTATGGTGAAATATGATCCTTCCCTTCTCTCGGAAGAACCACCATACAAAGTTGCTGATCATCCCGAG
Organism: Iris macrosiphon; assembly: GCA_036927795.1. Classification (NCBI taxonomy): domain Eukaryota; kingdom Viridiplantae; phylum Streptophyta; class Magnoliopsida; order Asparagales; family Iridaceae; genus Iris; species Iris macrosiphon. Next base: position 149,294,766 of record JAYESA010000009.1, on the reverse strand, counting down.
CAAGGGAGGCTAAGATATCCTTCCATGATCCATCGTTGCAGATGACACTTGCTCGAAGATGCCATTTTTTTCGGCTCCCTACATGCTGGAAGAACATGATCTCCTTCTTCCTCAGATCGACCCGACGAACTCCGGCGATCATCTCTGCATGGCAATGGGAATGTGGTAAAAACAGGTTCACCCCCCTAGCCTTTTATAGGCGAAAGAGATCAAAGCGGTCCCCAATAAATCCGCCATAAAGTCAGTACCGACCGTTTCAACGCTCCATTCAGAAACGTTTCGAGTTACGAGGGACCATTCATGCTTCATTCAAAGCATTTTAAATTCCGAGGAATTTAAAAGCTTTGAAGGGGGTCTTATAGAAGCATGAAAAATACGCTGGAAAGATCTACGCAGCATCTTGATACAGAGCAGCGTAAGCAGAGGCCTTCGGAGCCATTCAGCGTAAAACAGGGTTCTTTATTGCCTCCATGGCGTAAAACCCAGCCGCTCTCAAAGCAGCGTTAAAGCGTACGAGGAATGCTTCGTCTTCCCGAAAAGAAACTGTCCAGTCACGCAGCAAACCTGACCTCTGACTCCTGACAAAAAGTGCTGCACGGCTACCCAAACGGTGGCTGGGAACGATGGCAGACCACTCGGGACGCACCCCTCAGTAATGATGGCGGATCTCTGCATTTAATACAGAGGATTTGGTTCAAATATCACCAAACCAGCGCTTACTAAGATCCCCCGGACGTAAACCGCTCTTTCGCGTACAAGGGAGTACGCTGCCTTGTTTTACACAGGCCAACATGAGCTGTTTCACGCTCCGCAGAAGACAAATCGCCTACCACATCAAAAGCTGCACTTCGTACAGGGCTCGAGGCACGTCTCTACGTCAAATTGAGCAGAGCGGTGACAGTTTCCACTCAAGGCACGTCTCTGCGACGGATGCACAGAAGGGGTACAGACCTCCAAAATACGTCTTCGCATTTAATGCACGGTATGATGGCAAATCTCTGTAAAAGATTTGATTATATCTCCAAAGGCCGTAATTCCGGCAAAGACGTCCATATCAGCACTCTAGCACGGTACGCAGCGACTTCTACGTCCATTCAGGATCAGTGCTCACTCGGCTTCTATGCCCCCTTCAGTCTCTACGACCATTCGGCTCAAACGCCCACTCAGTCTCTACGACCATTCGGCTTCCACGCCTGTTCGGCTTCTATGCCTATTCGGCTTCCACGCCTGTTCGACTTCTATGCCTATTTTGGCTTCTACGCCAGGGTGACAGTCATTTGGCTTCTATGCCAACCTCTTCTACACAAGGGATACCTACCTACGTGGCTTCTATGCCGTGATCTTCGCAGCAGATATACGCATTTTGTCCCCTTAGTTGGACACGCGTCACATGCTCACTCAAAAGGTCATTTATACGCAGGCATTAGTTATTTTAACCGTTGTGTAAAAGGGTGTTGTACTGCCCACTCCTCGGTTTTTATACCGACGAAGTGGTCACTGTCACCAAAACTCTATAAATAGAGACCCCTAGCAATGGGGAAAAAGGTCGAAACTTTGAAAGAAGAATCGAACGAGGTCGAAAAACTAAAAACTCGAAGATCGAACAAGGTCATCGAACCAGAGATCAAGAGGGAGAGATAGAGAGAGAGAGAAGAATCCAGAGCTCAGGCAAGGAATAGGGAGCGACAACTTCAGCATCGCGCATCCACCTTCCTTCACAACCGTCGAAGCTGCATCCTGTCTTCCACGGCACTTCTTCAACATCGTGTAGTCCAAGGTCTAAAGTGATCGACCGCAGATCAGACACATATAGCAATTTATACCCAGATTAAATAAATTGTACTCCCACATCCTAGCATAGGATCAAATTGTACAAGTTTGTTTGTAAACCGAAAGGGCGCGGGCCTCTTATAAACCCCGTCGTTTGAAATACACTTTCATCCCCTTTCTCTTTTTCGTTTAAATACCCACAAACAGGTGACAGACATTGGCTTCAACGTCGACCTCTTCTACACGAGGGATACCTATCTACGTGGCTTCTACGCCGTGATCTTCGCAGCAGTTATACGCATTTTGTCCCTTAGTTGGACCCACGTCACACGCTCATTCAAAAGATCATCTATACGCAGACATTGGTTATTTTAACCATCGTGTAAAAGGGTGCTGTACTTTCTACAACTCGGTTTCTACACCAACTGAGTGGTCACTGTCACTAAAACTCTATAAATAGAGACCTCTATCAACAGAGGAATAGGTCGAAGAATTTGTTTGTGGTATTAAACGAAAGAATAAAAATGTATTCAATATGGGGTTTACACGGAACCCGCCTTCTTTTGTTTACAAACAAACTTGTACAATTTGATCCTATACGAGGATATGGGAGTACAATTTATTTAATCTGGGTAAATATTGCTATAGGTGTCTGATCTGCAGTCGATCACTTTAGCCCTTGGACCACACGATGTTAAAGAAGTGTCGTAGAAGACAGGAAGCAGCTTCGAAGGTTGCAAAAGAGGGTGGATGCACGATGCCAAAGTCGTCGATCCCTACTCTCTGCCTGAGCTCCGGGTTCTCTCTCTCTCTCTCTCTCTCTCTCTCTCTCTCTCTCTCCACCGTTGGATCTGGTACTGGATCTCTTGATCAGTTTTTAGACCTAACTTCTTTGACCCTCCATGTCACGCCCCAGTCCCAAATACGTAGGACTAGGAACACGTAAGCATGCCAGCCGCATGGATATGGCAACTCCAATATATGGAAACCAAATCCATACGTACGCTGTAATATGAATACAAAATCCATAAGTGGTATAAACATATGTCATAAGTCACAGGGTAAAATCTAAATCTCATCCACCAAAATCATATAGAAATAAATAACCAGTATCTATGAAACTAGATCTCAATAAGAAGTATGTAAGGATGATAGTTGGATGGAAACAAATCCACTACCAACTTGAATATAAGAGCAAATACAATATGAGTACAATACCACAACACAATATAAGAATACCAGCTATCCATCACAGCTCGAAGAGAAGACATCCTCGGATCACATGTAACCATCCAAATCTGCGCTCCTGCCAATACTCAAGAAAAGATACACCTGGCAGCGGACCAGGTCCTCAGAGGGACATAACAAGATACTTAAACACATGCCAATAAAGTACTGAAATAAATATCCAAAGGGGTCGCCTAACCGTCTAAAGTGAATGCAGTTAAGAATAACTTTCCCCACAAGTGAGCTATCTGGCTGAAAACTGGGATTTGACATGGTTCTCTTTTGAAGATCCAAGGGCCCAAAGGCACATCGTCTTTTGAACGGCGGAGGCCCGCCAATGTATATATATGGGTCATCACCACCCGTATCTCTAGCGGAGAATCCGGGCGTCACAGAAAAAGTGCAAAGGAGCTCAAATACTGTACTTGTTGTTCTCCCCACCCAATGCTCTAAGCATGTTATATCCATGACACGATAACACTCTAATAACTGCCAGGTCCACTAGCATGCAAAGTTTCTAACAGCAGTTATTCCTAACGCACGGCCCACACGTACAGGAGGCCAACCTGCACGCAAGTCCGTGATCTAGATGAGACTCACAACTCATGTAACAACTGTGTCACGGCCAATGAACCTAAAGATGCTACATGATGATGGGGTAGTCTCATAAACAAGGTCAATGCAAATACATAAATAAAAACATACCACGACAACACAGTCGCAAGCATTTTTATATAACAGTTAAAATATATGAAAAGACAGAAAATAAAGATGCATGCAACATATGGAATAAAAATAACAGTACAATGGCAAGGTATACTTGCCTGGCAAGGAAGCTGCAATGTACTAATAACCTGCTCCAGAAATCGCGCAGAACAATCCAATATCCTATGTACATATAAATATAATATAATAGAATCATTAGTCATTACACTAGCACATACTCAACCACATTTACACTGGAATCAGGGGGTATACTAGGGGTAACACTAGTCATCTAACACGGTCAATTACGCATTAAATTACTCGGGTGTCGCGTCTTCAAGTACTGTACGAAATCAGTCAGTCAACTGACAGGTGTCTATGCCAGTACGTTAGTGTACGCAAGGCAGACAAATTCACAAGTTCTTAGGGTCAACATGGTCAAGGTAAGTATGGGATAGTCCATGATATCCTAGGGTCATACAGTCTGAATATTTAGTCATAATTATCAATTAGCATTTACTTACATATATATTCATATAACTATATAATAATATAACCATTAATTTATTTTAATTTATTTAATTTTGGAATAATTACTCTAAAATCCTATTTTAATCTTATTATTCTAATTTTTATGTTAATTCCTAAATTTTGTCCAAAGAAACAAAATTTTATCAACTCGAGACTCATGGCACGCAAATCGAGGCGATCTGTTGACCAAAAAGTCAACAGATACAAACTCGACTTTCATGCATGATTTTCTGTAGATTTTAGCATCAAAAATATACTGGAATTTATGGCTCATCTGAATTCAAATTCGTTTGGGAATTATGGCACATACAAATTTTGTATTGTGCACCGATGGTTAAATTCTAACCTAGAAGTTCTATAGAATTAACAGTATGTAAATACTTCGAAATAAATTCTAGGAAAAATATATGTCGATAATCTCGACATTAGCTTTCCGAAACTTTAAACGGTTCATTATTCTGATTCCTGGTTCTCCCGGAATCGTGAAAACATCAAAATACGTCTATTTTTGGACATGTTGTGCTCTACGAATTTTCCAGAATTTAATACTAATAATTTAAAAAAAAACAATTTATATTATCAGAAATCTAACCTCATTATCATTCTAAAAAAAAAACTGGAGCATGTTTGGAGTCCGGAGCTAGGAGATATCATCTTTTTAATTCGTCATAACTAGTAGAAAATGAGGCTAAATTTATGACGAATTTTGACTATTTTTTGGACAAAAAAGAGAGGAATTTGGTAAAAAAAAAATATGAAGGATGAGGTATTTATAATGGTGGACACTACTTAATTAAATACGAATATGATTGGTTAATTTGGATAGGATTATGATGAATTTAAATAAGGATAGGATATGCATGAAGTTGATTTCCTAGTAGGTTCAGGATTTGAATTAATTTAAAATAGAGTTTGAATTTATCTCAATAATTTATAATCTTAAATATAATTAAAGATAATACAAATAATTTATAAAATCTTATTAATATCTATTAACACTAAATTAGTATCTATCTAATATTAAGACTATATATATCTAAATAAATCCTAAATAATTTTAAAATCTAAATAATTTCTTAAAATTCTAAATAAATTACAAAAAAATATAATTAAATATTTTAAACTAAAATAAATATTTGGTAGGAACGACATGCAAGTATGGTCGTATAGTAAATCATAGAAGTCCTAGAAATTTATGTTTTCTAAGTTTTAATTACCAAAACTTCTAGAAAAATCTCCAAAAATCTAAAATAACCTAAAATAATTCTAAATGAATATTTATATACGTAAATATATCAAGAAATTTATTTTCTAATTAACTAAGAGCATATTCTAAATAAATTCAACATATATAATAAATATAATAATATAAAATATACACAAAATACCTATTTTGGGTGAGGGAGTTTACAATCTATCCAACTTAAAATAATTTCGTCCTCGAAATTAAAATAAGACATAATTTGTTAAATCCTTCACATTCGTACATAAGGTATGTCAATCATAATCTCTTCCAAAAATTTAAATAACATAATCTATTCGAATCTATCGTGATCACTTCAAAATTAATATAACCACTGTTTAAATCAAAATTCAACCTGTCGTAATCTCTTCTCGATTTTTAAATAATCAACATCCAAATCTGACTCAAGTCTATATGACATCTCACATCAAAATTTATATCATAATTTCTAACTATCATAATCTTCTCTAGACTTTGAACAATAAACAATTCTAATCAAATCTTATTCCTATTCTTAACTTAAGAATTTTGTACTATTCAAATATTTAAACTCAATTTACATCCTCAATATTTCAAATAGGTGACCCAACAATCAAAATTGAACTTTTAATTCAAATCATCAAATTTTAAATTTTAAATCTAATTAACCAATTGTTCAAGTCTAAAATTCTATATTTATCCTCAAAATTTAAATCGATGATTCATCCTTCAATATTCAAAATTTAAATCATGTGCTCAAAGTATAAATATTGGGTCCTCAATATCAAGATTTCTAAAATTCATTAAATTCTCATTATCTTAATCCCTCTTTTAAAATTCTCCATATTTAAAAGGACTTAATCTCTCAATCTAATCCTACTTGATCACAATCTAAAAGAATTCTCCTCAAGTTTAATACTGCAATTTCTACCCAACTGAGAATTTACCCATCTATCACATAAGGCTCTTACACTAAAGAAAAATATTCCTCAATTTATTTTCTCATGTCATTCAATCATCAAAACTTTAACACCAACTATATCATATGTGATATGCCCTTAATCAATTATGAAAGATAGTCACCAAATAATGTGATGGCCTATGGGGTATATCTTGTACTATCCGTGTATCACTTATATCCAAGCACGAGATTTCGTCTTTCCGAAACAAGGGAAGACGGAAAGCAACGGAAAAGAGTTCAAGGAGGGGTAATAGAATGGAAGTATGGGAATCAAAGCGTTTAAAGAATTCAAATGGGAATTGTCAAGACAGTTGTGGATTAAAATCTTAATTTGGTAATTTCCTATTCGCATGCTCACATCGGTGCAGTTATGTACTTGATATGATATGCTTTGTCGTATCTAGAGGGTAAGTATATTCGTCTACTAATCACTACATACCTTAATCCACATAAAGTAGTTATGCGAAGGGCGAACCAAGCGCACTAAGGTTAGCTAGACCCTAATACACTGATTCTGAAATGTATTATTGTGGGCCCCCAATAATACGTATGTCATGAACAAGCTCGATAAAGAATAAGCTTGCAAAAACTAGGCTATAATAGCAGCATAAGTCAAGGTAGTACAGCAAATATGAATACGCTAGATTATGATGAAAGAAGGTTCATAACAATTCAAATTCAAAAAAACAAAAGCAAAATAAGCAATAATAATGAAAGACTACACAATCTCTACAGTTGTCATACTAATTCCTTGTCTAAGTCGCTAGTCGACCAATAGGGACATGGACCTCTAAATTCTATCGTCTGAATAAATACTGTCGTCTTTGCTAGCATACAATTAATGTCATTCAATTACACTTCATCAATGGATCACAGGGACTACGTGATACTAGGTGGTGAGGTATACTATCCAACTGAAAATAATTTAACTACTATTGTATTGCCTTAAGGATACCTACAAAAATAACCTTGCACATGTACATAGAACAGAAACTCTTATTAGGGTCTCCTATTGCATTATATAGGTAAGGGTCAAGTGCTCATAGAATAGGTGTCAATCGTAGGGATAGAAGAGTTACTAGCCGTTAAGGGAAAAGGGATTTAACTCGTATCGAGCTATGGGTAAAAAATTCGTGATTTAAAGCTAAGGGGTAATCATTAGGTCACAACCTAAGGGAACTACGCAAACTATCAAATCCCAACTATCACGCACAAAATTCAAAGTTCAAATTACCAAGCTATACCCTAGAAAACCACATGTCCTAACATAGAATAAGATTACTTTGCCTTCAATCATACGAGTTATGTGGCACGAGTTAAATGATGAAGAAAGAAGAATCATAATTTAGTCGTCACATAATTAGCGAACGCTAAGGTTGCAGGGGGACAAGTTATGAAATCAAAAATAGAGGGCTCTAGATAGCATCATGGTTCTCTAAGGGGGTGGCATGCTAGTTGCCATGTTCGGGGTATAATCAAGGGAAAGGGTTGATTACATTCCTCTAGGCTTCCTAGGGTGCTGTCTACTAGTAACAAGACAATGACATAAGTTTTATAGTTCTCTAATACTATCCAATTATGAGGGTTAGGTTTAGTCCTAATGTTCAATATTGGTTCTCCATTGGTTCCTCAATACTAGGGTCAAACATTATGGTAAAACTTCTAACTAACTCTAGTAGTGTCTATACTACTCTCAAGTCTTCATAATACATCAGGGGGTAATGGTAAATCAATTCTAAAGATAAGGAATTCTAGGGTTCACTAGATATTCTAAACTTAGTGGTGTGTCTATATTCTCGTTGTATTCTTAATAGGTGTGCTACTCTAATTATCATCCTAATAACACGGGTTCCTATATTCTAGCAGAAGGCCATATATACTCAAGGAACTTATTAGGGAAGTACAGGAATCAAGCAGGATACAATTGTTCGAATAGATCATAGAGGAGGAAGGTGAATCATAGTCAATTGTGGATGAGATCCTATACTCTAGTCCTATGTGCAGGCTTGTTCGGTACAGTAACGTAACCGAGACAATATGCTCTCGACCTGCATGGGCCACCACAAAAACATGTCACGTCCCAGTCCCAAATACGTAGGACTAGGAACACGTAAGCATGCCAGCCGCATGGATATGACAACTCTAATATATGGAAACCAAATCCATACGTACGCTATAATATGAATACAAAATCCATAAGTGGTATAAACATATGTCACAAGTCACAGGATAAAATCTAAATCTCATCCACCAAAATCATATAGAAATAAATAACCAGTATCTATGAAACTAGATCTCAATAAGAAATATCTAAGGATGATAGTTGGATGGAAACAAATCCACTACCAACTCGAATATAAGAGCAAATACAATATGAGTACAACACCACAACACAATATAAGAATACCAGCTATCCATCACAGCTCGAAGAGAAGACATCCTCGGATCACATGTAACCATCCAAATCTGCGCTCCTGCCAATACTCAAGAAAAGATACACCTGGCAGCGGACCAGGTCCTCAGAGGGACATAACAAGATACTTAAACACATGCCAATAAAGTACTGAAATAAATATCTAAAGGGGTCGCCTAACCGTCTAAAGTGAATGCAGTTAAGAATAACTTTTCCCACAAGTGAGCTATCTGGCTGAAAACTGGGATTTGGCATGGTTCTCTTTTGAAGATCCAGGGGCCCAAAGGTACGTCGTCTTTTGAACGGCGGAGGCCCGTCAATGTATATATATGGGTCATCACCACCCGTATCTCCAGCGGAGAATCCGGGCGTCACAGAAAAAGTGCAAAGGAGCTCAAATGCGGTACTTGTTCTTCTCCCCACCCAATGCTCTAAGCATGTCACATCCATGACACGATAACACTCTAATAACTGCCAGGTCCACTAGCATGCAAAGTTTCTAACAGCAGTTATTCCTAACGTACGGCCCACACGTACATGAGGCCAACCTGCACGCAAGTCCGTGATCTACATGAGACTCACAACTCGTGTAACAACTGTGTCACGGCCAATGAACCTAAAGATGCTACATGATGATGGGGTAGTCTCATAAACAAGGTCAATGCAAATACATAAATAAAAACATACCGCGACGACACAGTCGCAAGCATTTTTATATAACAGTTAAAATATATGAAAAGACAGAAAATAAAGATGCATGCAATATATGGAATAAAAATAACAGTACAATGGTAAGGTATACTTGCCTGGCAAGGAAGCTGCAATGTACTAATAACCTGCTCCAGAAATCGCGCAGAACAATCCAATATCCTATGTACACATAAATATAATATAATAGAATCATTAGTCATTACACTAGCACATACTCAACCATATTTATACTGGAATCAGGGGGTATACTAGGGGTAACACTAGTCATCTAACACGGTCAATTACGCATTGAATTACGCGGGTGTCGCATCTTCAAGTACTGTACGAAATCAGTCAGTCAACTGACAGGTGTCTATGCCAGTACGTTAGTGTACGCAAGGCAGACAAATTCACAAGTTCTTAGGGTCAACATGGTCAAGGTAAGTATGGGATAGTCCACGATATCCTAGGGTCATACAGTCTGAATATTTAGTCATAATTATCAATTAGCATTTACTTACATATATATTCATATAACTATATAATAATATAACCATTAATTTATTTTAATTTATTTAATTCTGGAATAATTACTCTAAAATCCTATTTTAATCTTATTATTCTGATTTTTATGTTAATTCCTAAATTTTGTCCAAAAACTGAATTTTATCAACTCGAGACTCATGGCACGCAAATCGAGGCGATCTGTTGACCAAAAAGTCAACAGATATAAACTCGACTTTCATGCATGATTTCCTGTAGATTTCAGCATCAAAAATATACTGGAATTTACGGCTCGTCTGAATTCAAATTCGTTTGGGAATTATGGCACATACAAATTTTGTATTGTGCACCAATGGTTAAATTCTAATCTAGAAGTTCTACAGAATTAAAAGTATATAAATACTTCGAAATAAATTCTGGGAAAAATATATGTCGATGATCTCGACATTAGCTTTCCGAAACTTTAAACGGTTCATTATTCTGATTCCTGGTTCTCCCGGAATCGTGAAAACATCAAAACACGTCTATTTTTGGACATGCTGTGCTCTACGAATTTTCCAGAATTGAATACTAATAATTTAAAAAAAACAATTTATATTATCAGAAAGCTAACCTCATTATCGTTCTAACAAAAAAAACTGGAGCATATTTGGAGTCCGGAGCTAGGAGATATCGTCTTTTTAATTCGTCATAACTAGTAGAAAATGAGGCTGAATTTATGACGAATTTTGACTATTTTTTGGACGAAAAAGAGAGGAATTTGGGAAAAAAAAAAATGAAGGATGAGGTAATTATAATGGTGGACACTACTTAATTAAATACGAATAGGATTGGTTAATTTGGATTGGATTATGATGAATTTAAATAAGGATAGGATATGCATGAAGTTAATTTCCTAGTAGGTTCAGGATTTGAATTAATTTAAAATAGAGTTTGAATTTATCTCAATAATTTATAATCTTAAATATAATTAAAGATAATACAAATAATTTATAAAATCTTATTAATATCTATTAACACTAAATTAGTATCTATCTAATATTAAGACTATATATATCTAAATAAATCCTAAATAATTTTAAAATCTAAATAATTTCTTAAAATTCTAAATAAATTACACAAAAAATATAATTAAATATTTTAAACTAAAATAAATATTTGGTAGGAACGACATGCAAGTATGGTCGTATAGTAAATCATAGAAGTCCTAGAAATTTATGTTTTCTAAGTTTTAATTACCAAAAATTCTAGAAAAATCTCTAAAAATCTAAAATAACCTAAAATAATTCTAAATGAATATTTATATAAGTAAATATATCAAGAAATTTATTTTCTAATTAACTAAGAGCATATTCTAAATAAATTCAACATATATAATAAATATAATAATATAAAATATACACAAAATACCTATTTTGGGTGAGGGAGTTTACACTCCAATTTGTCGACCTTGTTCCTCATTGATAGAGGTCTCTATTTATAGAGTTTTAGTGACAGTGACCACTCCGTCGGTGTAGAAACCGAGGAGTGGAAAGTACAGCACCTTTTTACACAACGGTTAAAGTAACCAATGCCTGCGTATAGATGATCTTTTGAATGAGCGTGTGACGCGGGTCCAACTAAGGGACACAACGCGTATAATCGCTACGAAGATCACGGCGTAAAAGCCACGTAGCTAGGTATCCATTGTGTAGAAGAGGTTGGCATAGAAGCCAAATGTCTGTCACCATGGCATAGAAGCCAAATAGTTATCAAACCGGCATAGAAGCCGAACAGGCGTAGAAGCCGAACAGGCGTAGAAGCCGAGTGGTCGTAGAGGCCGAACAGGCGTAGAAGCCGAATGGGCATAGAAGCCGAGTGGTCATAGAGACCGAGAGAGCATAGGAGCCGGGTGGGCGTAGAAGCCGAACAGGCGTAGAAGCCGAGTGGTCATAGAGACCGAGAGAGCACAAGAGCTGGGTGGACATAGAAGCCGCTGCGTACCGTGCCAGAGTGCTGATGGGGACGTCTTAGCCGGAATTACGACTTTTGAAGATATAATCAAATCTCTTGCATTAAATGCTGAGATTTGCCACCATCCTGTGCATTAAATATGGAGGCGTGTTCTTTGACGGTCTGCAACCCTTTCTGCGCATCAGTCGCAGAGACGTGCCTTGAGAAACTATCATCGCTTTATGGATTAGACGAAGAGACGTGCCTCGAACCCTGTACGGAGTGCAGCTTTTGGTGTGGCAGACGGTTTTGTCTACTGCAGAACGTAAACAGCTCGCATTTTGCCGGTGTAAACAAGGCAGTGTATCCCTTCGTGCTTGTAAAAGCAGTTTACACGAAGGGGATGGCGGTATTTGACAGCCTGGGTCGCAGTGTTGTGCCATCATTATAGCCGTCGCCTGGGTAGTCGAGCCGTATCCCCTTTTCAGAAGTCCAGATGTCAGGTTCATTGCAGGATCTTCGTTGCAGGGTCTGACAGGTTCACCTCAGAGAATACGAAGCGTCTCTTGTACACCTTAATGTCGCGTCTGAAAGAGGATGAGGCGGTGAAGCACCCTGTTTTACGCTGAAGCGGCTTGGACGTACTGCTTTACGCGGATGGTCCTTCGAACTTTTACATTTCATGCTGCGTTCTTGGCGAAAAGAGCTCTGTTGCACGCTTGATGGCTCTTCAGGCCTCTGCTTTATGCCGCTCTGCACTAATATGTCGCGTATAGTTATCTGGCATATTTTTCATGCTTCTACATAATTGAAGAGGAGAAGGTCAGAAATTTGGTCAAGAAATCCAATATCAGATCCAAGGTCGACAAATCGGAGAGAAAAGAGAGAGTAAAATGGGCTTTCGAGAGAGGAGAATCCGGAGCTCAGGCAAAGAGTAGTGATCGACGACTTTGGCATCGTGCATCCATCCTCTTTTGCAACCTTCGAAGCTATTCTCCGTCTTCTATGGCACTTCTTCATCATCGTGTGGTCCAAGGGCTAAAGTGATCGACTGCAGATCAGACACCCATAGCAATATTTACCCAGATTAAATAAATTGTACTCCCACATCCTCGTATAGGATTAAAATTGTACAAGCTTGTTTGTAAACCAAAGAAGAAAAGGGTTTTCTTTCGTAAATAAAGAACCCGTCATTTTCTTTTACGACCCTTTCGTTTATTTTATCCGAAACAATGACGCATGTGGCTTCTCTATGACTTGGTTGTTTCAGGTCGTATAGGGCTTCTCTGCAACTTGGTTATTCAGGCCGCATATGACTTCTCTGCGGCTTGATTCTTCTTTTTGATGGGGGGCATGACCTTTATGCGTCATGCATAATTTTTTATGCTTCTACAACTCTTTCAAAGTTTTCAAAATGACAATTTTGGAATATATTGGATAAGAACCATGGTCGAGCACTTTTGACCTCATAAGGGTGACATGATGCGTAGCCATGTTGCCGCAGAGTTGTCTCTGACAGGCTGCCCGATCATTAATTGAGGATTTACTTTATCTTTGATCAGATCTATTGGGATTTTGTGCCATCTTCTGGCACGGGGCTCGAGGCATCAATTTTTAAGGAGATTAGAGAGGATCACATGGATCGAGGTATCAGGTTTATCTTATTAACCACTCGGTTCATTGCCTCGATCCCTTCACGCAGTTTTGGAGCCTATAAATAGGCAGTTAGGGGAGAGAGAGAGAAATTTTATCTTCTTGCTTTCTTTCTCCTTTTCCTGCGAAGGATGCCGTATGCTGCAGCCCTTCTCCCTGATGAGTTTGTCAGTAGTGGCCATGATCTGTGGCGCCCTGATTTTGATGGTTTACTTAGAGGTAGGAGAGCACCGTGTTCTTCGTGTTAGGCTACCATGGACACAGAGACACCCGTACACAGTCTTGCTGCGTGGATGAGAAATCATTTAGAACACGCGCATACTTTTTATACTGCCTTGTCGCAAGGATAAGAGATCATCACGAACATGCACGAGCTTTCCTCATTAGTCTATTGCATGGATGGGCAACCATTATGCGACAACTAAGATTCTGCCGCATGGATGAAGGCTTGACCTGGACATGGGACAACCATGACTCTATCGCATGGATAAAGGTTCGATCCGGACATGCGACCACCATGGCTCTATCACATGGATGGAGGCTTGATCCAACATTCGACCATCGTGGGTCTACTGAGTGGATGGAGGTTTGACCCAACATATGACCATTGTGGCTCTGCCGTACAGAAGACACCTCATACGCCGACTAAGTTCTGCCGCATGGATTTTATATTATCTTTGTTTACTAATGCCATATGTTTTCCTTGTGTACGCTTTATTATCCCTCGTGTTGCTCATGATCGAGCATGGAAGGATATTATAATGCCCATTGTTTCGTGTCATGATCCGCACCCAAAAATTTGGGCATGAGTCGTGGGTACGTCCAGCCTACGCCGCAACATCGGCGGTAGAACGCTGTCTAGGTCTCAAGACTAACAAACATAACTCATCCTGTCAATGGTCTCAACTCCATATGGAGGACAATGATATTTCATGAATCAACAATTTATAATATACTCAATCACGAGACTATTGGAAAGCAAATGGCAGAATGAGATATAAGGGTAGAGAGTACTGACATATGTCAAGCACAAATATAAATACAACACAAGTCTAGAGTCTAGATGTCCACATAAAGCCTCAATAAAATATACAACCCAAAACTCAGTTCTAGAACAATAATACATAAATAAGACAATCTAAATGCCTGTAGGTGGTATCTCCTCTAAGATGGGAAATTCCTCTAGAATTTCTGGTATAAAAGCTCCCTCTACTGCCGGGCCGTAGTGGGTAGGACAGAAGTCCTCCAAGTCCTCTGAAAAATGTTATCCAGTCAGGATTGGAGTGAAGCACAAGCACTAAACAGCAGTTTCATTTAGGTTGACAGAACTATAAAACAGTGTAAGAAAATATAAGATGAAAGAAATACTGGAAATGTAGAATACTAGAGAATATGTAATAAGCAATAGAACATCTAGCAATGAATAGAATGTAAGTGAATGCTAGAACAAGTGAACTGAAATAAAGAATAAATATCTCGCTATGTGTTTGAAATATCAGTTTATTATGTGATCGGCTTGGGACAAGATCAGGCTTGTTATATATGATTGGCTGTGATATATGTGAGGTCAGGCTAACCATCTGGTTAGCTACGATGCGACCAATAGTCAGGCTAATCATATATAACAGGCTATGAGGCATATAATTGGTCAGGCTACACCCGACGTGATATATGGGGTGAGCTATGATGCATGTAAGGTGGGGTATGATCACATAATCTGCTAATATTTCCCCATCCCCAGCTAGCACGATGGATTCCAATCACGACTCCTCATGACAGGTATCTAGGATGCTAATCCATGTATCCACAGTGTCAGAATCAAGTACACTATACAACTATAATTATAGAATTAATCAACAAAAACAAAAACTGTCAGAGAATGTACTCGCCTGTGGTCCTGAGGAAGGTGCGAGGATCAATGTCCAAGGCGAGCTCACAATGACCTAATTATGGAATATCAATGTCAAAATACTGAAATAAAGGAATAAGCATGTTTAACTAATTAAATATGAGGCCTCTAGGTCATGTCTAAGTCCATACTAGGTTAACTAGGACCATACTAGGTCTATACCTTGTTACTATAGGCTTTCCATGTTAATACTAAACAATATTTACATACTAGGCTATTAGTATAAATATAACTCCTATATAGATTCTAAGGTATTACTTAACTATGTAACTCTTACTTAACTAGTACTCAAATTCTAACCTCAACTCATACTGATACTCTAAGACTTTTTCCCACTCCATGCCAACCTTACCCTTAGCTAACCTTACCATACCAATCTACCCATACCAGCATTCATACCAATACCTGATACACCATTACTTACACTATACTTGCACTTACCTGTGTGTGGTTCCCCCTTAACTGACATTAGCATCAGTCATCCAAACCCTATACTCCACAAGCCTTGAAGCCTTGCATCCTACCACAATACCAATCCCCTAAGTGCATACCTCACTTGGACCTTAATGCCACAGTGTCCAACAGTGTATGTTGCTGCCCCAACCTGGAAATGAACTGCCCCCCCCCTCACCAGGCTTCCAACAGACCTATACATCCATATACAACCACAACAAGACACCCTACATGTATGACTCCCTGTCCCTTAAGAACTGGCACAGTGAACTGACACAATTTTCACAGTTTGAAATTGTCCAGTTTCACACAACAAGCTATAGCTAGGACTAGCATATAGCTATTGGCAGGATCAACCAGGTAGTTTCCCTCAACTGTTCTCTGATACACAGTATCAGGAACTGCAACCCTCACTAACACATAGGTGCCTGGACATCCAACCCGATACTGAACCTGTTCTGAACCTATCCTTAGGCTGATACCCCCACCTGGCATTTAACATATCATCAGCATTTACTGAATCCATGCTACTCTCTCTCATATTGGCACACTATTGATACATGCCAAAACCCTTAATCATACACTGATACTTATCAGTCCACTGATACACCACACAGTGATCAATAATGCACCCCCATTGATCACTCAAAACCCTCAGCTCTGCAGGATACCCGATTCTCTTTCCCCCAAATACCTGATACATTGATACACTATGAACTCACCGAGAAACTAAACTCACAGGACCCGAGCCTCACTGAGACACTCACAGCCACAGGATACAATGAACCACAATGTCAGTGTCATTGAGACACTCACACCCACAGACACAAACATAACTGGACGGATATACTGATACACCTAACACTCTCAGAACCCAAGCACTGATGCACTTGCTGTGCTGAATACAATATAACACCACATCACACACAGTGAACCCGACTGTACAGTTCTTCCCCCTCCCTACAATGTATTCCCTCTCCAAATCACACAACAAATATATATATATATATATATATATATATATATATATATATATATATATATATATATATATATATATATATATATATATATATATATATATATATATATATATATATATATCATACATCAAATTAGGTAATAAAGAGTAGATTAGATAGGTATTCCCCTATTAAGCATTTCATCAAACATATAAAGTGCTGAATTCGGATTCCACAATATTACTCATGAATACCCAAACCAAAATCCTAAAATCATAATCAAAATCGTATGTAAATGATGTAACCATGTGTAGATACATATATCCATAGTTAGGGCTCACAAATTTGGGGGAAAACCATTATTGAAACACAAAACCCTAAAATCACCCATGACCCCATGGAAGAACCAAAAGAGTCATTCCTAATTCAAATGGTGGGCTCCTAATGGCCAACAACAATTAAAAAATAGAATTAAATGAGGTTTAATTCAGATCCTACCTACAGTGTATTCCCTCTCCAAATCACACAACACATCTATATATATATATATATATATATATATATATATATATCATACATCAAATTAGGTAATAAAGAGTAGATTAGATAGGTATTCCCCTATTAAGCATTTCATCAAACATATAAAGTGCTGAATTCGGATTCCACAATATTACTCATAAATACCCAAACCAAAATCCTAAAATCACAATCAAAATCGTATGTAAATGATATAACCATGTGTAGATACATATACCCATAGTTAGGGCTCACGAATTTGGGGGAAAACCATCATTGAAACACAAAACCCTAAAATCACCCATGACCCCATGGAAGAACCAAAAGAGCCATTCCTAATTCAAATGGTGGGCTCCTAATGGCCAACAACAATTAAAAAATAGAATTAAATGAGGTTTAATTCAGATCCTAACCTATTGGGAGATGGTTTCCCAATGTAGCTCCTCTTTCTTCAAACCTCCTTGGTCCAAAGTCCTAGATCTCTCTTGATGGAGAAGGAAATGGGTTTCTAGGGCTATAAATTCCTAAAATTTTGAGGAAGGAAGTGATTTTCTAAGTGGAGACTAGGTTTAGGGTTTTTCTTCATGAATGAAGAAACTTGAGGGAGGCTCCCTCTCATTCTATAGGACTAGGGTTAGGGTTAGGGCTTCTAATGCCAAGTTTCTTAATTGCCCTTCATGATTTGTCATGAAGAACTTAAATTAATAAAAAGGGTTTTAGTCATTCATATAGGGTTTAACTAAAAGCTTAAAATAATAATTAGGGTTTGGTCACAAGGTTAAATCTAATGGGTTTTTAGGTTAAGCCCATAAACCTATGCATTAAGAACACCCTATAATTTATTTAGTAAACTTATCATACATATTTATTTACATAATAAATTAAACATGGCAATTTACAATAATGCCCTAATCTAGAAATGTGGTAGTGACATTTGGGGTGAAGACCAATTTTATGCGGCAGTTCCTCGTCAAGAACTGATCCAGGAGAAGAAGACAATTTTCTAAGAACTGATCCAAGAGACGAGGATGAGCATCCTACGTCATGCACAGAGCTATCCTTGTTCATGCAACATACTAGCTGCATTTCTCCCTTTATGCGGCTTGCTACGGGTCGGGAGACTGTGGTATCAATGACAGAATTTGGATTAATTACCATTCCTTTCTTCGGTCTTCCCGCATGATTGTAGAGCACCTGCTCCTGCTCCTCACTTGCTATCCGTCGGTATGGATTATTTTTCATATACTGAGATTTACACTGTGGAGGGATGATCCAGAAGGCATTGAGTCTTGCTGCGGGCTCGACTTTTGTCAGTAGCAATGACAACACGGAGGGGCGCCTTTAATAAAAAAGGTTTGTATCAGCGAGACTTCATGGAAGCCCTTAAAACAGGCTTACATCATATGTACTCATGATCTTGAATACTAATAAAAACCCTTGAATTTAATAGATTTTCATCATTATATGTTTTGGACTTTGGATATCGTACCAGAGGTAATATGAATGTAGTACAATATCACAGTCTGTTTAGGATATCCCACTTGGGGACTTAGGTGGACCAATTACTTCTTGTGCACTAGAGTGCAAGTAGTAGGTTTGAGACAAGCCCTGCCAGAGGTGTTTTGGACGTGGCGGGTTTTGTTGACTTAATACTGCTGGTGTACTTAGAGATAATTACGGGTGATAAGTTAAGATGACAATCGCTATCAGAGGTAATGTGAATGTGATAATCGATAGCCAAATCCGGGTGGTTTGCTTAAAGGTAATATGGATATGGCAAACATGATTGGAAAGAAATGTTAGGACAGCAGTTCAGAGGTAATATGGACGTGAACTAGCATCTGAGAAACTCATTGAGGAGTGGTTTGCTGAGTGTGGCCTACTCGAGAATGTAAATAGACTTGAGGGTTATTCCACTGGGAAGATTGTTAGGCTGATAGCTCGGAGGTAATATGGACATGGCTAGCGTCTAACGAGACAGTTTTTGAGTGGTCCCTATGGGAGTGTGCAGGTGGACCTGGGGATTGGTCCGGTGGAGAGCTTTTGAGGATCCATAATTTTTTGCATATTCAGGACTCTTGAATACCGATAATGACTTATTGAGGAAAGGTTCTGCTATGCATAGGCACTTGCTGGGGATGAAGAACCAAGAGCGTAGATACTAGACATCTGGGTTGCCCTGTTGGGGATAAGGGGAGTACAAGTCTAGCTTAGACATAGTACATTTTTAGGAATTTGTCGTTGATGGGCATCATGAGAAAGTCGCCATTGGGTTTCGCCAGTGGGTAGGCGTCGTTAGAGAATACAAATTCTACGATGGACGGGCCTTCATCTTGTCCTCCTTATGGAGTTGAGATCATTGACATGTTATTTCATTGTGAGTTGTGTTGGTTATATTGAGACCTAGACAACGTTCTATCGCCGATGCTGCGGCGTAGGCTAGACGTACCCATGACTCATGTCCAATTTTCAGGTACGGATTGTGACTCGGTATATCTTTTTATTCTATCAGTAGAGGGTTTTCAGGTTGGATGTCGATCGTCCCGTGGATTTTTCTGTTATGATTTTCCACGTAAATATCGTGTAATGTGCTTTCTTTATTTTTTAGCTATTTGGTTTATGCGACTTTTCTTCGTTCCTCGCCAGATCTTATCAGTTTTGGGGAACGATTTCCGTATTTTGTTCCCAACATGTTTCTTTACTAGTAAGAGGTTTGTATTAGGGGGATCTTCTATCACCCTATATGTTCATCATAGTAGTGTATTATTTTTATATAGGAAGCAATTAGCTTCTGTCTTCAAGAACATTTCTCTCTCAGTTTCCCATCTTTTATATTGCAAATGATCTACTTGTGTTCAGTCTGTCATTTCAAAGGAGTATTGCTAATCTTAAGGGACTTATGGCTGAGTTTGGTCGAGTATCTGGTCTCCAACTCAATAAGAATGGATAAAAGCAAGGTATATTTCAACCGCACTTGTCCTCTATAAGTGCCAGGCTTCACTCCAGATTAATAAGGGTTCTCTCCTAGTTAAATACTTTTGTCTAATGCTATCAGTTCACTATGCTAGAGATGCTGAATGTTAGGGAATAGTAGATAATGTGCAAACTAGACTTGAAGGTTGGCAAGCTTAAAACTTATTCTTTGATGGTAAGATTGAGCTTGTAAGGGCGGTTATTACCGTATTTGCGACATATTGGCTCCAAGCTATTCTCCTTCCCACAAACACTATTAATAGAATTGAGCGGTATTGCGCTGAATTCATGTAGAGGGGGGATGTCCATGCCATATCTTGGAAAGAGTTGTATCGTACAAAGGATGAGTGGGGTGTCAAATTGTGGTCCTTACAGAGTGTGCGGGATATAACTAATCTTAGGATGTCTTGGAATTTCCTAGTAGACAACTATCTTTGAGTTACTTTGATTAACATGAGATACATGGCCGGAACCAACTTTGGGGTACAGGAGATTGATAAATTTTGTCATCTTTAAGTCCATTCTTAATCAGAGGTCGAGGTTGAATCATGTAATATCTAGAATTATTTGCAACAGAAAGTATACTAGGTTGTAGTTTGACCCTTGGTTAAATCGATAGAGTCTTATAGATAAGTTGGGAGGGCCTATATTTCATATGCTTAGGGGTCGAGAGCCGTTGAGCAGGATCATTCGTCAAAATAAGTGGAATATAGCTGCTAGAAGGTTGGGTCAGTTATTCGCGGAGGATATTGGGCAGATCGAGATTGACAAGGATGGCCAGATGGTTATTGGAGATGGAAGGATTCACCAATAGGGTAGTTCATGTTTCGGCTTGCTTATGACCAGTTTCGTCCTAGATATCCTCCATTTGAGTAGGCTGAGTTTGTATGGTTGAAGGGAGCTACTATCAAGACTAAATTATGTCTATAAAGTTGTAAGGAGTAGGTTGTTCACTCTGGATAAGCTTTATAAATTCGGTTTAGTGGATCATTCCATGCTTTGTGTGTTGTGCCAACATGCAGAAGAATTTCGAAGGCACATGTTCTTCCAATTAATATCGTGCATCATGGTATGTGTGGCAGAACCAGAGTGAACTTCTGGGGATTGTTAGGCGTAGAGAATAAGGAGGAGACTTGTCCTCTCCTATATATATATATATATATATATATATATATATATATATATATATAAACTCTCTCTATTAATAAATTATTCAATTATTTCATCTTACATGGTATCAGAGCCATACCATCATCTCTCTCCCAAAAGATAATATAAAAAAAATTCTCTTCTCTTCTTTTCTACTACCCCCTTGCTAGAGTGGCAATCAGTTAGAATCATCGATTGAAACCAAGTTACCCACCTTTGAGTTGTAAGAATTTTGATAGAACCTCTTCCCATGGGGGGGCGGTTAGATTAGGCCAGAGAAGATCTAGCCATGGATCTAAGGAATATTGCTTACTAAACCATAGAAATTAGACAATTTGGATGGAAAGAGAAAGGACTTTCATTCAAATTCACTCATCTAAGCTATTTATATGACACTCATCTAGCTAATTATAATTAACTGAACCAACTGACTAATTACAAAATGCTGGCTCAACTAAGTGGCTAATTACAGAATAGCCCTTCAACAGCAATTGTAACTTGTAATTGGACTTCCTAGCCTGCACTCCTCCACTCCAGGCCAGGTTACTGTGTGCTGCTGACTTTGAAGGCTATTCTCCCTTCCTGCTGCTACTGTCTGAGTCCTTACTGGAGCCATGATACTATCTTCTAGAGTTCTGATACTACCCTCCTTCCCTACTGTCTGCACTTGCCATTGTCTGGACTAGTGTTTGAGTTTAATTAACTGGCACATAGGAAAACTTAACTAGTTAGCTGCATTTAGTCTACCCCTACTGGACTAATAAATAGATTGGTAATCACCCATCTGGATATGAGCAATAGAACTGGCACTTATCAAACTTATGATCAATGTACGTACTTAACCTTTTGAATTTGACTGATTTATTTAGTTTTGATTCACTTTAAATGGTATCATCTTAGTATATGTGAAATGGTTTCATTTATGTAATCTTTTTTCAGGACTACAGGCATCGTGTTAGAACTTAAAGACTCGCAAATTTTAAGTAATAATTGTGTTGCCTGCTGGACCAGCACCTCTGCCCGGGTCGTCAGCGGGTTGTCGGGCTGCGGGTGCAGCGGTAGCAGCACCGAGGACCCGGTACTTGGATAGCTCCTGGGAATTGAATCTGGAATTGGCGGGAGGGTCTTGACAATGACGTTGCGGGTGGGATCGAGGATGACGGATCGGGTATTGGCGAAGACGAAGAGGGAGCCGTCGGGGAGGAGGTGGAGGAAGGGGTAGAGGTTGTTCTCGATACGGGCCCGTCGCTCGCCTGCAGCAAGAACGGGAAGTTGTAGAGCTGCTTCTTGGGGAAGAACTCGAAGGAGAACTGGCACCGGCCGCCCATGATGATGACGTCTCCGTTGGGGAGGATCTGGTTGGAGGCGTACCAGCGGCGCACGGAGAGGAAGTTGGGGAACTCGAACCAGTCGGCATTGGCATTGGCATCGGCATTGGCTGAGCCTAGGGTGTCGAGGGAAAGAAAAGAAAGGAAAGGAAAGGAAACTCAACTCAACTCTACTCTACTAATGTAATGTAGAGGTCCTATTTATTTATACCCTTCTATTGGATACATAACCTACATCTCACGCAAATTAATTTTTTTAGTTAAACTTATTTGGAAAGAAAGGAAACTCAACTCCATATTTGGAAAGAAAGGAAACTCAATTCTAGTAATATAATTTGTTAAACTTATTTAAATTAATTTTTTTGGATGTAATATTGATAATATCTTGATATCTATTTGTTATTATCTTTCAATCAATATAAAATTTATTACTATACGTACCCAAAATTTATTTGCTTTAAATAGCATAGATAACTTTACATATTAGATTACTTGTCATTATCCGTACACATAATTTATTTTGTTTAAAAAAAAAAATCAAGTAAATAATATATTTTATTTTGGATGATAATAGATGTAATATTACCTATTTGTTGTTTTCTTTTTTAATAAAATTTTTTTACTTATGGTTGTAGATTTTAATTTAAATTGGTTGAGTATTTATTTAAGACTTAGACGACTCAATTTTAGAGCCCATTCCAAGCCGCTTTTATCTACATGAATATGATATAATGGATATATGCAAATACGTTGGTTTCTCCACATTTCAAATTGACATGGTTATTCTTTCCATATTTATACCTTTCTTTTGGATACGGACATCCAATCTCTTTTTACTCCATAGTCCTAGTAGTTAGTATTCCTACTTCTACTCTAACACTTGTTTTTTTTAACAAACAACTACATAGACCAATATTAATGACTTTCTTTTATCACTTTTAACAAGAAGAAAATCTTGATCCTCAAATCTTCTCGTACAACAGAATGGGTAGTTTTACCATACACGAGATCCTCTGTCAAATTTAATGGGGTTAGGACATTTTTTTTATTATAAATTATGTAGTCAATTTCATTCCAAAATTTTTGAGTGATTTTCGTAAATTTAGAATATAATTTTGGGAGGCCTTACTTAAATGAAAAAAAATATAACAAAAAATGAAAAAAGGATCAAAAAAATCAAAAACGACTAAAAACGATAAAAAAAATCCGATAAAAACGACAAAAAAATACTAAAAAGACAAAAAAAAATGACCTAAAAAAATCAAAAACGACAAAAAATGACTAAAAACGATAAAAATACAAAAAACAACCACAAAAAACGATAAAAAAAATTACAAAAATGATTAAAAAAAGACCAAAAACGACAAAAATGACAAAAAAAGATTTAAAACGACCAAAAATTGACTAAAAATAATCAAAAAGAAAAAAAAAAAGAAAATGAAAAAAAAATGACTAAAAAATTAAATTTTGGAAAGAAAGGAAACTCAACTCCAGTAATGTAATGTAATATATAATTGTCCTATTTATTTATACCCTTCTATTCGATACGTACGTACATCTCAAGCAAAATAATTTGTTAAACTTATTTAAATTAATATTTTGGATGTAATATTGATAATATCTTGATATCTATTTGTTATTATCCACACAAATAATTTGTTTTTTTAAGAAATCAAGTAAATAATATAAAAAAAATTATATTTTGGATCATAATAGATTTGATTTATTTTTTAATAAAAATATTTTACTTACGGCTCTAGATTTTTTTTTGAGAAATTTTGAATTATCCCTCACTTTATTTAACATATTTCACGGTGCACCCACTTTTTTCCATAATGTACAAATTTCTCCACTTTTGACGAAATTCGTCCATAATTGACAGTCAACCAATTTGACCGAGAATTTTGGACAAAAATATCCCTCTCTCCTCCCCTGCACTTGATCCCGCGCCTCCGAGCTCGGTCCCACCCTCCTTTCCCGCCGTAACGCTCGCCCCGCGCTCATCCCCGCGCCATGGACTTCGCCGTCGCGCCGCCCTTCCCCGCCCCTCCCCCCCGCTCCCCTCACCCCACCATCAGTCCCCATCTTTCTTGCTCCCCCTTCCCCGCCACCAGTCCCCCTCCCCGCCCCTCGCCCCCGCTCCCCCCTTCCCCCCCCCCCCACCGACCACCCTCCCCTCCACCAGTTCCCTTCGCCCCCGCTACCCACCCACCACTGTCACGTCGCGATCTTCCGTAGGAATCAGCCGTCCCCACTAGGCGCGAATCACCGTGCCAGCACTCCAGCAGGATAATTGTTCCTATCTGGACGTGATAATGTACGAGCACAAGCTGCGTCCGTGCAAGGTCATGATCCGAACATGCGGTAAAATGACTAAGCCACATAGTCGCACAGATAGTTCGAATGCAGCAGAATAAAAAATAAACAGGCTATTGGTAACAAGTTCACAGAGTCATCAATAGCGGAAGCAGTGAATAACACAAGTAAAGAAGTAAAATAAGCACTTTATTGATATTGTACAAGTATTACAAGCGGCGCTAGGCCGAGATTATAACGCTCAAGTCCTCTCTCTCGAAACAATAAAAGCGTGCCAAGTGGCTACAATTTATGGAATGATACATAGGCGATGTTCCAATATTATATCTTGTATATGTGCTTCAGTTTCGGATGCAACATTTTAAGGCTCCAGAGCGAACTCTACGCCTTAGCACGCACGAAGGAGTTTTCAGACCGAACGAGGTTCTCCCGCACCCTACAAGCAATCTGGTGGGTTATCAGTACATGAATGCACTGGTGGGGAGGCTTCTCGTCCGCTCAACAAATCCAAACACGTTATATAGGTTCCGTGCACTATCTATTAAGTTATCTTTCTAGTCTTGTCTTAGGATCAGTTTCATGGCATAATAAAAAGCCTAACTCGTGTGGCGGTGCGCCGTACGATATATAAGTAACACGGCGATACTTACCAACTTACCATTCTTCCTTCCCTGTCCAAGGTAAACCAAGTTAAACCAATCACGAATGTATATATATGAAATCTAAGTCAAATTGCATAAGCGCAGGGGCTGCGCATGGAGGAGGGGCGCACACACGCGCGGGGGCTGTGCGCGGCGGAGGCAGCGGAGGCCCCCTCCTCCTCCTCTGCCTCCCGCCTCCTCTTCCAGTCTCCGCCTCCGCCTCCTTCTCTGCCTCCGCCTCCTAATACTCCTCCTCCTCCTCCTCCTCCTCCTCCGGCGGGTTAGGGTTAGGGTTTGGGGGTTTGGGAATTTGAATAGAGATAGTAGAAATTTAGAATGACGGGTTTTGGAAAGGTTTGGGGGATGGGTTGGGCTGTCCTGAGTAAATTTTGGGCCATACTAAGTAAAAGTTACAAAAATCTAGGTTATCCTGAAGTAATGGGCTGTCCTAAGAAAACTATGGAGTGCCTATAGAATTTGCCTAACATAATGGATAGTTTACCAAACACGAGATCCTCTGTCAAATTTAAAGGGTTAGAACGTTTTTTTTATAAATTATAGTCACTTTCATTCCAAAAATTTTGAGGACTTTTCGTAAATTTTGAATTTAATTTTGGGAGGCCTTGCTTGCACTATCACATCATCTTATCATGGCTGTCATTTTATTTAAGATAAAAAATACAGATATTAAAGTTTTAAATTACACATTAACAAGATTTATTCAAATTTAATTTTACCCAAATCTAAAGTATGGCTAACAAGGGTTGAGGATATAAAATGGATATGGTTTCTGTTAATGTTAGAGAACTATGACATTAACAAGTTGAGAGAAAATGATAGCATACCCCAAAAGGCATGACATCGACTATGTATATACAAAATTATATTATAGATTAAGGGGAACAATAGCGCAATATATTGACTTTAATTATGGGTAGAATATACCTACTATCTAATTGAGAACAATATCTTTGATAAAAGAGAAAAAAAATGATCAAAAATGAAAAAAAGATTAAAAAAAGATAAAAAAAACGAAAAAAATGATCAAAAAAGATCAAAAACAACTAAAAACTAAAAATAGGATAAAAATGATTAAAACGATAAAAATGACAAAAAAAAAATAAACGATATAAAAAGACTAAAAATGATTTAAAAAAAGACCCAAAATGATTAAAAATGATAAAAAAACCAAAAATTGCAAAAACGACAACAAATAAAAACGACAAAAAAATGACTAAAAACAATCAAAAAGACAAAAAACAACAAAAAATGATTAAAACGACTAAAAAAATCAAAAACGATAAAAAGCGATAAAAACGACAAAAAATGACCAAAAGTGATTTAAAAAGACCAAAAATCGACCAAAACGACAAAAAAAAAATCAAAAACGACAGAAAATGAAAAAAAGTTAAAAACGACTATAAAAAATAAAAAACAGCAAAAAATATCCAAAAGACTAAAAACGACTACAAACAGAAAATGACTAAAAATGACCAAACCCGTCAAAAACGAATAAAAAGACAAAAAAAACGATAAAAAGGCCAAAAACGGAAGAAAAAAATCAAAAACGGAAACAAAAAAGGAAAAAGGAAAAAAACGATAAAAATAATAATAATAAAAGAAAAAAACTAAAAAAGATTTGTTTTTTGTCCGGACAAAAAAATATACCCATCTATTCTTAAGGAATATGATCCCCATATTTTGTGGGTAAATTATTTTACCGGGTATTCGTAAGTTCCGTGAATATTTTTTTTATAGCCTAAACAAACATGGTAATAGATTCCCACCCTAAATTCTTTCAAAAATAAAAAAAATTACCGCATACCAAACACCCTCTAAATTGTATAATTTGTCAAGCTGACTTCAAAAAATTGGAAAACAATTTTTTGTTTTTTGTTGTCGTTGATGTTGTTGTTTATGGAAATTGAATAGTTCCTCTAATATCATTGCCTGCATATTTCAATTTGACGGCTTTTATGAGTATTATAATGAAGCGAAGATTGAATGGAGTTCAAATCGAAATCAACAACACCTGATGAACACCACAACCGTAACTATTATAAGGCAATCTTTGCTTTAATGGCGACAAACATGAAATTATATGTTCTGCTACAAGTTATATATTTATTATCATCATAAAATCCAATGATCAACAAAAAATCTCAAGACGAACAACAATATTTATGCGATTAAGGTAAAATCATATCTTAGTTTTTGTTAAAAGTGTGCTAACACATTGAATAAGGATTGGGCATAGCAAAAAGATAATGAGCAAGTGTAGCAGAGTAAGGTTCTTTAAAAAGTTAGGTATTTGCGGAACAAAATCTTCTGCCACCAAGGGCTAGTCAGTGTTGGGGCTGGTGTGGGTTATTAGGGAGGTATGGATTCAAGCCTTGACCTTGACCTTGACCTTGACGAGAAAAAAATCTACATAAGTTTCAAGTTGAATAAATTTGTAATCGATGTTACATGGGTTAACTTGAATAAATCTTGTTAATTTGAAAAATAATATCATAGTTAGATGTATAACGCTGCAGGTATACCGAAGGTATACCAGTCTGACCCGATTTTGTCCAGAACCATTCTGACTCAAAGAGGATATTTTTGGTATACCGCCATGCTACCGGTATACCGAAGGTATATCGATGTCGGGGAAAAAGGTTGAAATTGGGTTTTTTTATTAACACTGTTATATCGACATGTTCTTGGCATTGAGGTGCTTTAAATTGGTGTTTTCTAACTCTAATCAATTATCATTATCATTTGAGTTATTCAAAAGGAGAGAGTTCTCAAATTTGCAACTTTCTAAGAAAGGAAAATAGAGATTTGGAGTTTCAGAGATCGTTTCGAAGAGAGATTCAAGGAGTTCTATAATAATTCTTTCTTTTCATCTTGTCTTCAGTAATCTTTGTTCTACTCATTGTAATCTATTTTCATATGATTGAAATGGTTGCGGAGATCCGAGTGGATCATGAGATAAGTGTGTAAGGAGTCGGTGTATCTTCTTATTTTATTAGTTGAAACTTTTTCTGGTTGGACTCTGTTCATATCTTAGTTTTTTTCGTCAGGGTTTTCCACGTAAATATCATGGTGTTTGTGTTGTGCTTTCTTTATATTTTTTTGGCTATTTGGTTTGTGTGACTTTTCTTCGAACCTCGCCAGGTCCTATCTAGTAGCAAGGAGCAAGGGTAAGTAGTAGCAGCAGTACACGAAGAAGGGGGGTTTCTCAATAGCATATGGCAGCAACTTTCTTTGCCACAATAACTAAAGTTAGAGCAATAGCAACAATAATAACATGAAGAATGGAGTTGGGGGATCGGTTTGATAAGTAGCAGCATTAGTTTATTTAGAAGAAGCAATAGCAGCTGCAATGAGGTTGTCATATTATAGGGATGGATGTTCAAGTGTGTGTGAGGGGATATCAGGTATGTGTAAACCTGAGAGTATAAGAACATCTAACCGTAGAAGTAGGGAGTGGTATGAGTGTACATATGAATTAGTGAGTGAGAAAAGACAAATATAGTTAAGGGTTATATGAATACCAAGTATTAGTTAAAGTAATGGTTAGTAGGAGTATTTAGTATCATAAGTTAGGTATTAGTATATATGAATAACTATGATACTAAGTATAGGTAGTGATAACTAGGATACCAAGGTTTGAGACCAAGGTAAGGGGAGTTAAACTAGGGTAATGAGATATTGTGATACGAGGTATCTCTAGTGTCTAGATATTAGGTAATACTATATATTCATAAGTTATACAAGTAGATACTTGGTGATATTAACTAGTATGTATAAGCTAATACCTTCAAGGTATGGACTTAGAAACCTAGGTACAACCTAGTATCAACTAGTTTAGACTTGTAACCAACCTAGAAACTATTTTTTAACATAAAATCAAGGTATCAGCCTTGTTTGACCTAGTTTGACTAATATGACCTAGTCTTGACCTAGAAAACTATATTTTAGCTTATTTATCACTTTATTACACCAAATGACATAAAATATTATATATAGGTCAGTATGACACTAGTTTGGACACCGAATCGTATCATTTGCTCAGGACCACAAGCGAATACATTCTCTGATAGTTTCCTTATTTGATAGTCTCTATGTTACATATATTTAGTATTGAGATATTTGATTCTTGATATGATGGTACACGAATTGGTAAACTTGGATCCCCGTCATGAGATATTCTTTTCCGTGATCACTTATTATTACTTTATGATTATACATATAGACCGTGATTAGTGTGCATGATATTACAGACCGTGCATAGTGATTATCATGTGAGGGCGTGTCGTAATTTGGATCCGTGTACTACTAGGGGGCAGAGAAAGTATTAGTGGATATATGATTATACCTTATAGCCCATGCAGTAGTATAGACCGTGACAACTAGCTGATCATACACTTAACGTATGGTTGAGCTAGTTCCCTTTTATTTATAGATCGTTATAGGTGCAAGCCGATCACATATCGTACTAATATTTTAAGGCACTTATTGTTATAGTTCTCTTTTACTTCTAGTTCATATATTGATGATTCCTATCATGTTGCTCTGAGTTATTTTTTATTACATGTCATGATATTCTCTCTAGTATTTATGCTTACTATCTCAGTTGCTCTTTATCATTTATTTTCATTGCTATTACTGTTTCATAGCTTCTGTCATTTATTGGAACTACTATTGGGTTGTACTTCGCTCCAATTCAGAATGGATATATTTTTTAAATAATTATTTAAAGGACTGGTATCCTACATATTATGGACCACAAGACGGAGAGCCAGCTGAGGTAGCACCCTTAGTACATGAGGATCCGGTACTAGCAGTTGAGGAGGCTCAGCTAGTTATAGTAGACACTTAGCTAATATTCTCTTATTGTACTAGATCTATCTCCAGCCTTAGACCATTAGCATGTTATTGATATATTTAGACTTATTGTGATTTATTGTTAGACTCTAGACTTTGATATTGGTTGTGTCATATCTACTTAAAACTTTGTGATTTCTATTCTTCTATTTGATATCGTGTCATTATCTTCCTCTAGTTTATTATGATTGAGTATTGATTATCATATATATTGTCATCTTGTCCTCCGTATGGAGTTGAGATATATTTGACAGGTACATATATTATTGTGTGAGATGATTAGATAGCATTGTTGACCTAGACATCGTTCTACCACAGATGATGCGGCGTAGGCTGGAGGTTTTTCATGCACTTGTGCCCTCACATCTGGGTAGGGGTCGTGACACATTTTTGTGGTGGCCCTGCAGGTCAAGCTTCACAATTATGGCGATATCGTGGTAGTGCAACGACTTAGTTGTACTACTGCCAGCCTGCGATAGGATATATGATGAGAGAATAGTCAATCATAAATTAGGATTTCTTGAGAGATTTATTGGACGACCCTTGAGAATCTTACTATAAACTCTAATTCAAAATCTATTTCTACATGTTTCCGTTTATTCTCACTTGATCGTTGTTGAATTTGATTCTTGATGTTCGTTGTTGACTTTGATTTTTATATCGAGATAAATTTTATGGTCTGAATTGAGGTCTATTCTTATGACATATTTTGATGAGGATAGTTAGAAAGGTAACCGTCTGCCTTGGTTATGGAGTCTAGAGTTTATCGCAGCCTTATTAGTTGGCGTGACAAAAACGTAGAAACCTGATTTTGGATGTACATAACTTAGTGATAGAATTTAGAGTTTTTTGCAGCTATTCTAGTCGGCATAACGAGGATTCTAGAAAACATGATTATAGAGGTGCATAACTTAGGTATGGACTCTATCATTTATCGCACCTATGATTACTAGCGTAGCGAGGATTCTGAGTAACATAATTTTGGATAGACGTGTATGATTATCAGATTGTATCTAAATTGGTTCTTAACATATCGTCTCTATAATTCAACCTTGTTATCATTGAGTTTTGTTTTATCATTCTACTATCTCAAGATAGAGATATCTTTAGTTTCTCTAGTTAATTCCTTATAGGGCTTCACCTTTATTAGTTCCTAAGGCATCTTCCTTAGATAGTGTAGTAGTTGGTATCTTGCAGATAGGTTGTGTCCAGTAGAGTATTTGTGTTGGTTGTAAGGAGTGTAGCTTGTGAGTCTGAGAATAGTTCTTGGTTGGGTATATGATCATCAGGTATCAGTGTATAAGCCTAGAAATAATCCATAGTATAGTACCATCTGTAACAATGGAAATAAGGTTGTTGTCAGAGTATAGTTAGTATTGGTACTTGGTATTAGAAATAAGAGAGTTATGAGAGGGAGTAGCATACCCATTTGTGATTCTAGGTATTGGTATCATGTCGTCATGTATATTTTAGATGAATATAGGTTCATATAGTTGAGTGATCCAACTGGCAATTGAATATCATAAAATTGTTTTGGAAATTAATGAAGCCTCACTGTTCTATTGGTGCTTGACACTTGGTTGTATAGAGATGTGTATCCATGAGATGTATTAGTGAGTGTGCGATGGTAGAGTGGTACCCATAAGTGTATAGGTGAGTGTGATAGTATTAGAATATATTTTGTTAGGTAGTAGGACTTGTGCTACACGTGAAAGTTGTGCATTAGTATGGGTAGATGTGTGTGCATAAGTATGTGTCTACTGAGGCTATATCACCTAGTATTTGAGGCTGTTGATGTGTTAGAGAGTGATATATGTGGAGAAAGGAAGTTGAGTGTCTAAAATTGTGTGCACAAGTGCACAGTAGGGATATGTGAATTGCATGATGGTGAAGTGAAGTACAATATGGGAGTTTCATGAGTATCATACAGTAAGAGTCTGGGTATTAGAAATAACAATAGTATATTAGTAAGGCAGGCTAGTGCCAAGTTGGTATTCTGGGTTATTAAGTGCATATGACATGTATAGTTATGAGTTGGTATCTGCCACCAGGAGTGCCTAGAGAGTGCAAATATTCAAGTGTATCAATATTGAGATGAGTAGTATATGCTAGTTATAGCATGTCAGACTAGTATCAGTGAGTGTTTTTATGGGTTATAGTATCAGTTAGGAGTATTCGTGTAAATTTGAGGTAAGGTATGTAAGGGAATATCAGGGAGAGTAGTAGTACAAGTGTTCAGGAAAGTAAGAGAGGAAGGCTAACTTGTGTAGGGGTAAGCTTCAGCAAGTGTGGATACATTACAGGTGTATTGAGTATGTGAGTGGCTATCTATTAGTGAACTGCCGGATGGGTAGAATGGTAATAGTGTGATAGCATGCTCTATTGTTTAGTGTCATAGTGGATAAAAAGTATTTATATATGTTTATATTGCCAAGATACGGGTAAGTATCGATCCTAGAGTGATTGTTGAGTGTTAGAATTGGGAATACAGCCATATATCAAGATGGGAGGAGTACCGTAGTGGCAAGATCCAGAGTACCTCAAGTATTATGGAGATTTAGGATACAAGCATCCTAGTAGCTAGTGTACTAGGTATAGAAGAGAAACATGAGTAACCTAGTATGAGAGTATCATCTAAGTGTCACATATAGGAGTTAGTGCCTTATGTAAATAGTGTCAAGACTTAGGTAGGCACCCTATAGAGGTTATTCTAGATTGGTAAGGGTATACAATAGGGTACTTGAGTGTGAGTGTATACAATTGTTTATTTCCAAAGTAGAAAGTGGTTGAGCAGTGTTCAGGTGCCTGCAAAAACTGAGACAGATATGAGACTTTATGTGTGTTAGAAAGTGAGGTAGAATAAGAGTTGACATGTTAGTGAATGCTTCATGTATCTAACACGGACGTATATAAAATCTGAGTGTTGGTAGAGTACCATTCTTGTGCCAGAATATAGTATCCTAGAAGTGTTAGTATAGTATCATGGGTAGTGTGTGCCAGTGAGTTAAGTGTGTCCATGGCTTGAACCATAATATGCCATTAGTATTAGAAGTGATAACCCCTGATATTAAGCATTTGGATAGGTTGATGCTAGTGAATTCTTGGTGTGAGATATAAGTAAGAGGTCCAGCTAGGCCACCTGTGGTACCACAAATGCCTAGCACTAGCAGAGGGAGATACCCCAGCTTTTACTATGATAGTCGAGGGACCGATGCTACAGGTATTGGATTAGTAGGTTTTGAGCTTCTCTTATCCTTCCTTCCATCCATTGATCTGTGAAATTTTTTAGTATCTTATTGTTGCATTAGTAATGATATGCTATAGTGTAGTTAGTAGTAACCCTGATAGAGACTATAATAATATGACAGATAGAGACCATAACCATGCATGTGTGAATGTTCTTTTTTAATAGAATTATATATTGTATGATTTTAGGTAGAATTTTTTTAGACCATGACTAGATGGGGTCCTGACTATAGTGAGGTTTATGAGTAGGCTATAATCGTTAGAAGTGAAGAGACGAGATGTGTGAGGGATACCCTATCTTTGAACCATGAGATTTTTTTCATTCGTTCCTACTTCCGTCCTTAAATTTCAAGGAAAAAAAAATTTATTCGTTCCTACTTCCATCCTTAAATTTTATTGGATTTTAGGAGTGTATCATGGTGTTGTTTGTTATTTGTTCGCCATTAAATTGGGGTTGCTTTAATAACAAAATAAAGAAAGTACAAAGAGGTCCTAGACAGACAATCTAAGTACATTTTTTGATTCTGGGGCGTAACGATAGAGATTGAGTGATGCAGTGACTCTTTTACTCCGTTGATAGTCCGATGTGGGCTTGAGGAAGCTTTTTTTGTTCTCTCTCTTGCGCCTGCTGCTCGCCTCTGTGTGGGGTATGCTACCCTTACTATTTATAGCCATCAGGACGATGGGCTATAGATGTCGTATATGCCTTTGTTTGGTTGCCGCATGGGGGCTTCTTCAACAGAATGCGATTGTAACTGGGCTGCATACTACGAGCGTGCTACCACATAGCCTTGGTTGGAATATGCGGTTGATACAATCTCGGTGAAGGGGGTGGGTCATTATTGACCCATTACGTGTGCGATCTGGTCAGCTGGACATGTGGTCTGCACTAATTGCGTGAGGATCTCTTTGGTTGCAACAGAAAAGATCTTGCAAGTTTGAAGTCCGCATAACTTCTTGGCCGCATAGTCGTCTTGGCCACATATGTGCTATCGTCCGCCCTTGGTCTGATGTACACTTTGGATTCATGAGGTCGAGGATACATAGAGTCGAGGCTGCATGTGTGCTTTCGTTTGGCCTTGGTCTGATGGACATTTTGGCTTCATGAGGACGAGGACACATAGAATCGAGGCCGCATGTGTGCTCTCTTTTGGCCTTGGTCGGTTGGACACTCTGGCCGCATGATGACGAGGCTGTATGGGCATATAGTCGCATGCAAGCTCCCGTTTGGCCTTGGTCGGATGGACACTCTGATCGCCTGATGACGAGGCCACATGGGCATATAGCCGCATAGGGATGGGCACGTAGCGTGGCACCTCTGTCGAGGCCATTAATGCGTGATCTGACTTTTTGTATTTTCCTGAGTCATCGTCTCGAATCCCGAAGCGTCTCAATGTGACGAGTAATGTGTCAGAGTTTGACAGTCATCGAATGCTGTGTTAGGGGGGTTGTATGCGGCCTCCCTGTTCTGTGGTTGTTCAGACCGCATAGGGTATACTATGCGGCTTCTAGATCTTTGTTTGATCAGGATGCATGTGGCTTCTCTGCGACTTGGTTGTTTCAGGTCGCATAGGGCTTCTCTGTTTCTTGGTTGTTCAGGCCGTATATGACTTCTTTGTGGCTTGGTTTTTCTTTTTGATGGGGGGCATGACCTTTATGCGTCCTGTATATTTTTTATGCTTCTACACAGCCCCCTTCAAAGTTTTCAAAATGATAATTTTGGAATACTTTAAATAAGAAGCATAGTCGAGCACTTTTGACCGTATAAGGGTGAGATGCTGCGTAGCCATGTTGCCGCATAGTTGTCTCTGACAGGCTGTCCGATCATAAAATAAGGATTTGCTTTATCTTTGATCGGATCTCTTAGGATTTTGTGCCATCTTCTGACACGGGGCTCGAGATATCAGTTTTTGAGGAGATGAGAGAGGATTACGTGGATCGAGGTGGCAGGTTTATTTAATTAACCACTCGGTTCATTTCCTCGATCCCTTCACACAGTTTCGGAGCCTATAAATAGGCAGTCAAGGGGGAGAGAGAAAAATTTTATCTTCTTGCTTTCTTCCTCCTTTTCCTGTGAAGGATGCCGCATGCTGCAGCCCTTCTCGCCGATGAGTTTGTTAGGGGTGTCCATGATCTGTGATGCCCTGATTTTGATGGTTTACTCGAAGGTAGGAGAGCACTGCGTTCTTCAGGTTAGGATACCATGGATACAGAGACACCCGTACACAGTCTTGCTGCGTGGATGAAAAATCGTCTAGAATACGCGCAGACTTTTTACACAGCCTTATCACATGGATAAGAGATCATCACGAACATGTGTGGGCTTTCCTCATTAGTCTGTCACATGGATGAGCAAGCATTATGCGATAGCTAAGATTATGTCGCATGGATGAAGGCTCGACCTGGACATGCGACAACCATGACTCTGTCGCATGGATAAAGGCTCGATCCGGACATGCAACCACCAAGGCTCTGTTACATGGATGGAGGCTTGATCCGATATTCGACCATCGTGGCTCTGCTGTATGGATGAAGGTTTGACCCAACATATGACCATCGTGGCTCTGCCGTACGGAAGATACCTCATGCGCCGACTAGGTTCTGCCGCATGGATTTCATATTGTCTTTGTTTGCTAATGCCATATGTTTTCCTTGTGCACATTTTATTCTTCCTCGTGTTGCTCATGATCAAGCATGGAAGGATATCTTAACGCCCATTATTCGGGTGAAGACCAACTTTATGCGGCGGTTCCTCGTCAAGAACTGATCCAGGAGACGAAGACAGTTTGCCAAGAACTGATCCAAGAGACGAGAATGAGCATCCTACGTCATGCACAGAGTTATCCTTGTTCATGCAGCATACTAGCTGTATTTCTCCCTTTATGCGGCTTGCTACCGGTCGGGAGACTGTGGTGTCGATAACAGGATCTGGATTAATTGCCATTCCTTTCTTCGGTCTTCCTGCATGATTGTAGAGCATCTGCTCCTACTCCTCACTTGCTATCCGTCGGTATGGATTATTTTCCATATACTGAGGTTTGCACTGTGGAGGGATGATCCAGAAGACATTGTGTCTTGCTGCGGGCTCGACTTTTGACAGTAGCAACAACAGCACGGAGGGGCGCCTCTAATGAAAAAAGTTTGTATCAGCGAGACTTCATGGAAGCCCTTAAAACAGGCTTACATCATATGTACTCATGACCTTGAATACTAATCAAAACCCTTGAATTTAATAGATTTTCATCTTATGTACTCATGATCTAGAATATTGCCCAATAAAGTCTTTTTTCCTGAATTTCTCTTTTGTATTTGTCACATTATATGTTGTGGACTTTGGATATCGTACTAGAGGTAATATGGATGTAGTACAATATCGCAGTCTGTTTAGGATGTCCCATTAGGGGACTTAGGTGGACCTATTACTTCTTGCGTACTGGAGTTCAAGTAGTAGGTTCGAGACAAGCCCTGCCAGAGGTATTTTGGACGTGGCAGGTTTTGTGGACTTAACACTGCTGGCGTACTTAGAGTTAATTATGGGTGATAAGTTGAGATGACAACCGATATCAGAGGTAATATGGATGTGATAATCGATAGCCAAATCTGGGAGGTTTGCTTAGAGGTAATATGGACATGGCAAACATGACCGAGGAAAAATGTTAGAACAGTAGTTCAGAGGTAATATGGACATGAACTAGCATCCGAGAAGCTCACCGAGGAGTGGTTTGCTGAGTGTGGTCTACCCGAGAATATAGATAGACTTGAGGGTTATTCCACTGGGGAGATTATTAGGCTGATAGCTTAGAGATAATATGGACATGGCTAGCATCTAACGAGACAGTTTTTGAGTGGTCCCTGTGGGAGTGTGCAGGTGGACTTGAGGATTGCTCATGTGGAGAGCTTTTAAGGATCCATTATTTGTTGCATATTCAGGACTCCTGAATACCGATAATGACTTATTGAAGAATGGTTCTGTTATTTATAGGCACTTACTGGGGATGAAGAACCAAGAGTGTAGACACTGGACATCTGGGTTACCCTGCTGGGGATAATTTGAGTACAAGTCTAGCTTAGATATAGTACTTTTTCAGGAATTTGCCGTTGATGAGCATCGTGAGCAAGTCACCATTAGGTTTCACCAGTCGGTAGGTGCCGTTAGAGGATACATATTCTATGATGAACGGGTCTTCATCTTGTCCTCCTTATGGAGTTGAGATCATTGACATGTTATTTTATTGTAAGTTGTGTTAGTTATATTGAGACCTAGACAATCTATCGCCGATGTTGCGGCGTAGGCTAGACGTACCCATGACTCATACCCAATTTCCGGGTACGGGTCATGACTCGGTATATCTTTTTATTCTATTAGTGGAGGCTTTTCTAGTTGGACTTCGATCGTCCCATGGTTTTTTCTATTAAGATTTTTCATGTAAATATCGTGTCATTTGCAATGTGCTTTCCTTTTTTTTGGCTATTTGGTTTGTGCGACTTTTTTCGTTCCTCGCCAGATCTTATCGGTTTAGGGGAACGATTTTCGTATTTTGTTCCCAACATGTTTCTTTACTAGTAAGAGGTCTGTATTAGGGGGGTCTTCTATCACCCTATATGTTCATCATAGTAGTGAATTATTTTTATATAGGAAGTAATTAGCTTCTATCTTCAAGCATATTTCTTCCTCAGTTTCCCATCTTTTGTATTGCAAATGATCTACTTGTGTTCATTGTGTTGTTTCAAAGGAGTATTGTTAATCTTAAGGGACTTATGGCTGAGTTTGGTCGAGTATCTGGTCTCTAACTCAATAAGAATGGATAAAAGCAATGTATATTTCAATCGCA
Organism: Iris macrosiphon; assembly: GCA_036927795.1. Classification (NCBI taxonomy): domain Eukaryota; kingdom Viridiplantae; phylum Streptophyta; class Magnoliopsida; order Asparagales; family Iridaceae; genus Iris; species Iris macrosiphon. The sequence goes on along the minus strand of JAYESA010000009.1, from coordinate 149,255,958 downwards.
CTTGTCCTCTATAAGTGTCAGGCTTCGCTCCAGATTAATAAGGGTTCTCTCCTAGTTAAATACTTTTGTCTAATGCTATCAGTTCACTATGCTAGAGATGCCGAATGTTAGGGAATAGTGGACAATGTGCAAACTAGACTTGAAGATTGGCAAGCTTAAAACTTATTCTTTGATGGCAGGGTTGAGCTTGTAAGGGAGGTTATTACCGTATTTGCCACATATTGGCTCCAAGATATTCTCCTTCCAATAAACACTATTAATAGAATTGAGCGGTATTGCGCTGAATTCGTGTAAAGGGGGGGTGTCCATGCCATATCTTGGAAAGAGTTGTGTCATACAAAGGATGAGTAGGATGTCAAATTATGGTCCTTACAGAGTGTGTGGGATATAACTAATCTTAGGATGTCTTGGAATTTCCTAGTAGACAACTATCTTTGAGCTACTATGATTAACATGAGATACTTGGACGGAACCAACTTTGGGGTGCAGGAGATTGATAAATTTTGTCATCTTTAAGTCCATTCTTAATCAGAGGTCGAGGTTGAATCATGTAATATCTAGAATTATTTGCAACGAAAAGTATACTAGCTTGTAGTTTGACCCTTGGTTAAATCGATAGAGCCTTATAGATAAGTTGGGATGGCCTATATTTCAGATGCTTGGGGGTCGAGAGCCGTTGAGCAGGATCATTCGTCAAAATCAGTGGAATATAGCTGCTAGAAGGTTGGGTCAATTATTCGCTGTGGATATTGTGCAGATCGAGATTGACAAGGACGGCCAGAAGGTTATTGGAGATGGAAGGATTCACTAATAGGGTAGTTCATGTTTCGGCTTGCTTATGACCAGTTTCATCCTAGATATCCTCCATTTGAGTAGGCTGAGTTTGTATGGTTGAAGGGAGCTACTATCAAGACTAAATTATGTCTATAAAGTTGTAATGAGTAGGTTGTTCACTATGGATAAGCTTCATAAATTTGGCTTAGTGGATCATTCCATGCTTTGTGTGTTGTGCCAACACACAGTAGAATTTCGAAGGCAGATGTTCTTCCAATTAATATCGTGCATCATGGTATGTGTGGCAGAACCAGAGTGAACTTCTGGGGATTGTTAGGCGTAGAGAATAAGGAGGAGACTTGTCCTCTCCTATATATATATATATATATATATATATATATATATATATATATATATATATATATATATATATATATATAAACTCTCTCTATTAATAAATTATCCAAATATTTCATCTTACATGGTATCAGAGCCATACCATCATCTCTCTCTCAAAAGATAATATAAAAAAATTCTCTTCTCTTCTTTTCTACTACCCCCTTGCCAGAGTGGCAATCAGTTAGAATCATCGATTGAAACCAAGTTACCCACCTTTGAGTTGTAAGAATTTTGATAGAACCTCTTCCCATGGGGGGCCGGTTAGATTAGGCCGGAGAAGATCTAGCCATGGATCTAAGGAATATTGCTACTAAACCATAGAAATTGGAAATTTTGGATGGAAAGAGAAAGGACTTTCATTCAAATTCACTCAAAAGGAAAATTACAATTTGTAAAGAAGAAGAAAGGAATTCCATACATTTCTTTCATACTCCTCTCAGCCTTCTGATACCTATTTATATGACACTCATCTAGCTAATTATAATTAACTGAACCAACTGTCTAATTACAAAATGCTGGCTCAACTAAGTGGCTAATTACAGAATAGCCCTTCAACAGCAATTGTATCTTGTAATTGGACTTCCTAGCCTGCACTCCTCCACTCTAGGCCAGGTTGCTGTGTGCTGCTGACTTTGAAGGTTATTCTCCCATCCTGCTGCTACTGTCTGAGTCCTTACTGGAGCTATGATACTATCTTCTAGAGTTCTGATACTACCCTCCTTCCCTACTGTCTGCACTTGCCATTGTCTGGACTAGTGTTTGAGTTTAATTAACCGGCACATAGGAAAACTTAACTAGTTAGCTGCATTTAGTCTACCCCTATTGGACTAATAAATAGATTGGTAATCACCCATCTGGATATGAGCAATAGAACTGGCACTTATCAAACCAGAAAATTTACTGTAGCGAAATTAAATTATATTAAATTAATACAAACGAAACAAGTTTGCGAAAATTTGAAATATAGACAGAGTCAGCCAACAGTGTTAGCGGAAAACACAACAGACGAACACGTAGTTAGGGAAAAAAATTAAAGTGGACCCCACAAGCCAATTTTCGCCAACACTGTTGGCTGAAATTGGGGGGAGGCCAATTTCCGCCAACATAGTTGGCAAAAATTGGGTATGAGGGCCCACGGGTTCGGTTGGTGGTTTTGGTTTGGTTTGGTTTGGTTGGTTTGGTTTGATTTGGTTTGTTTTATTAGTTTTTTTAATTAGTTATGTTTTGGTTTTTTTTTTATTTAGTTTTCTTATATTTAGTTTTGTTTTGGATTTTGATTTTTTTTATTTAGTTCTGTTTTGAATTTTGATTTGATTTTTATTTGGGTTTGAAATTTGAATTTTGGTTTGGTTTGATTTTTATTTGGATTTGAAATTTGATCTGGGTCTATGGATTGATGTTGGTTCAGGAGTTGGTTTTGGTTTATGTCCACTGTCTATTATTTTGGTTTGGTTTAATGTGGAAGGGATAATATTCTTCGGTTTGGTTTAACGAGGAAGAGACAAGAAAGACTACACAACAAAAATACTGAGAGACAAGAGAGTTGACAGGAAAAAAGAAGAAAAGACTTGACAAGAAAAAAGAAGAAAAGACATGAGAGAGTAAAGAAAAAAGAAGAAGAGACATGTCTCGTGGGTGAGGAGAGGAGTAATGCACAACAGAGAAAAAGTTGGTGGGAGGTGGGAGCTATAAGAAGAGAAGGAGGAAGAAGAACATAGTGCACTACGATTATTTACAGCATTCCTTATGAGCACATAGCAGCAATTCAAGCAGCCTTCATTTTCTCTCATTTGCAAGTGGACACAGCAGTCTTTGTAGTCTTTGTGAGCACACACAATCCTTATTGTTGAAGGTCTTTATTCTATTCTTCTTCATTTATACTCTTATTTGTATATGCAATATTTTATGTTAGTTTTAATTTTGTAAATGCTAGGATACTAGTGTTTATTTAGTGAATTTAGGTTATGTAATGTGCAAAACGACGGGCAGCCAAAATATGTGTTTTGACAACCATAATTGTACAGATGGGCAACCAAATCGATGGACGTATTCCTGGAGGGCCTACTACGGATTTAATAATCCAGCAACGTACGAAACATATATCTAGTTTGGTATTTTATGGGGAGGTACAATAAAATATAATTGTGTAAAACAATATGAATAATATTTTGTACATGTCTACTAATAACATCGTCTATATTTTTCATATATAGCAATACGATTATACTAATGATGGACGGTGCCGAGAGCATGCCTCGTGGTGTCACGATAGCAGACTTGGGTATTGGAGGTTGATCGACCACCAAGTGGCACTGTTGAAAATATTTGGCTTTTATTTTGTTGACAAGATACATTTTATGCAACACGATAGAGACTTAATCTTTAGTTTAGTTGAGCGTTGGTGGCCCGGACGAAATACCTTTCAGCTACCATTCGGAGAGATGAGTATTATTCTAGCAGATGTGGCAAATATTTTAGGTTTACCTATTACGGGTGAACCTATAATATTTGATAAATTAATTTCCGTCGACACTATGATTATGAAGTACCTAGGTGTGGAGGCACCGCGTAATAAATGTAGTAAAATCTTGTGACGTTTGTGTGGCTCCGTCACAACTTTTTGCACCTAGATCGTATTGGTGATCAAGTTATCTCAGTTGATGAGGATCGGGTAAGTATGTTTTTTTTTGCAACTTATGTTATTATTTACGTAGTATATTTTTAATTAAATTTAACGCATATAATTTTTTTATCATTTGTTCAGGTCATTGCTTGCACTAGAGCCTACTTACTAGGTTTATTAAGCGGAATGTTGTTTCCAGACTCATCAGATTTACTTGATTTATATTTTTTACCTTTTTTGGTAGACATGGCCGCACCTACGCGCCACGCTTGGGGAGCGTCAGTGTTGGCATATTTATATAGTTCTATGACAGATTTTGTACAATTTGAAGACATGAATGCAACGAAGGTAAATCTAAGTGGTTGCGCGACATTAATACAGGTATGAAAATATGTGCACTTATATCATATGAAAAGTTTTACTTAATTCTATTTACATTGAAAATAGATGCACTTATATCATATGGTCGTATTTTTTAGGTTTGGTCCTACGAGCACTTTCATATTGGTAGGCCAGTCTCCCGCATTAATACCGACGTTGGTGTCTTCCTGTCAACTTTACGGTGGACTACGGATGCAGCAGATCCAGTACACTGTGAACATGCGGTTATCTCTTTATACTGGGTCAAATTTGATACACTGAAGTATAACGAGGTTAAATATCTGTATTATTATTTTATAAAGCCATTATAACCATTATCTTATAATTTTTTGTCATAAAATAGGTGACATACTGTCTGTACCGGCTTGAGCATAATCCTACTGAAATACAAACAACAGCCTATGACCTTAGTGTCCATAGTTGTTTCCTAATATTCGACGGTGAAATCATGTATCATCCAGCTGATCGCGTTATGCGACAATTCTAGGTGAAACAAAAGATTCTCGACTAGGGCGTGACACCAGGGCACTTATTAGTGGACGGGTAAGGGGATGTCACAGGCACGTACCCCACAGATGGACCGAGAGGTAGGCGAGGGGACGTCACAGCCTGGTGGTGACTATTGGGATTATTACATACAGATTGCCACTTCTATATTTGATGCACCCCAGTTTGATACAGCTACTCAGTTATTTGTGACTCCAACAGCGCCAGTGCAGACACAAGAGCTGATGAATTTGACCCATGGGCACCATTGCCAGGGGAGAGACCCGAGGATACAGTAGTAAGAAGAAATAGACTCGGTCTTAGGCCAAGGCCTCGTAGGAATTATAACAGGATGGCAAGAGGCAGAGAATGAAATTCTTGTACTGCTAGATTTTATTAGAAATTTATGTATTAGCAATAAAATTACATCAATGAAATTATAACTTTTCTAAGATAATCTATGCCAATGCATTTATTCTCTTGGTTGGTTGGTACATCTTCTTCGATTGTGTCCTAAACTATTACAGCTGCTACATCGGAGATCTCTTAATGATTGATCCTTCGTCATGATGCGGTTCTTCTTTGGTCTTTCCGCTTTCCGTCGTACATCTAGTACTCCAATTTTGCCTATAACCAATGTACTTTGAATGTTGTAAGGGACTGGAATTGGCTCCAGGTGTGGCTCATATACGCTTCTTAATGCTTCTTTGGAAGAAATACCTGGATAAAAACTCTCGATGCTAATATTTTTAGAATTACAAGCATAACATATATGTACACATGGCAGACAAGTATGATACCATTTAAAACATCTACAATATTTTTTATCGAAGTTCACAACATATATTCTATTTGTTTCACGATCTAGTATTTCAAACAAATAACCAACTATACTCAATATTTGCAGGTGGTGTCTTTTTCTTGTGATACTGGCCATAGTATTTAACATCTTCGGACAATAATCAGTTGCAAGATTATCAGTTTTTTGTTGATTTTTGTCCTGGAGTGTTATAATTTTGGCTCGAATACCATCAAGTAGTGTTGTTATTGGTTTATCGTGTAAGTATTTAACCCAGTTATTGAAGCATTCAACAAGGTTCGACGTGTTAATATCTAATCTAGGACAAGGAGAATAAGATGTTATCCAGTGTGATAAAACACGAGTTTCATTATTTACTCCAACAAGCCAATTGTAAACATCGATGTTTTCAGCCTTAATTGTTTCAAAGCAAATATTCGCATCTGTCTCATTATAACATCTTGCAAGGTAGTATAATTTACGTTAAAAATAAGGCAGTCTACATACTATTTTTAAATTTTGTTTAAAATATTGAATACAATTAAAATGAGGTGATTCCAGAAAAGTAGCACACATGGCATTTATTAATCATTTATGTTTATCTGATATAAAAGAAATTGTATCCCACGCATTAAAACTACCTTCAAAAGATGTTTTTAAACCGTTTAAACACTAAGTCCAAGAATCCGTGTTTTCGCTCTTAGCAACAACATAAGCAATTGGATATAATTGATAGTTAGGATCATGAGCACACGCAATAAATAAAATATCTTAAAATTTAAAGGAAAGAAATATAGCATCAGTAGTAATCACAGGTAAACATCCCCTTAAAAAGCCATCAATGCATGCCTTGAAAGAAATAAAAATTCTTTGAAACTTATTATTTTTTGTAGTCTTTATATAACATCTGCTACCTGAATTTGTCTCAATGATTGTAAAAGCATACTCTTCAAGACTACTATATACATCAATATAACTACCATTTATTTCTGATAGAGCAATTTTGTCACGCCCCAGTCCCAAAACGTAGGACTAGGAACACGTAAGCATGCCAGCCGCATGGATATGGCAACTCCAATATATGGAAACCATAACCCATACGTACGCTGTAATATGAATATAAACTCACATGTGGTATATATAATGTCACAAGTCACAGATATGCTAATCTCATCCACACAACAAGTCATAGAAACGAAATACTAAACTAGAATAAGGAGTCTGAAATATCTAAAAATAATAGTCGGGTGGAGACAAATCCACTACCAATGACTATATCCAAAACTAAAATGAGAGAGGAGTATAAAGTCTCCAATGTAAAATAATATGAAGACAGAAGTGCATCAGTTAAAAGAATCCATCGCCAGATAATCAACGATGCTCAGAAGGTAAGACCTCCTCGGCAGAAAGGAATGCGTCAGGTCCAGGCCCGTACTCCTGCAAATACTCAAGAGCAGATACACCTGGCAGGGGACCAGGTCCTCAGAGGGACGTAACAAGATACATAAAATACATGCCAATTTGAATACAGTAAACATGCATATAATTTGAAAATAAATAAGTACGCTGTACAAGACAATCTATATGAATGCAAATGAGGACAACTTTTTGACGTATGGGCAAGGGTAGTCTACTCGATCTAAGCCTCACAACTCATGCACTCGTCCATGAACATCATCAGCCGACATACCTCGGGGGTAGCGACCCTCGGACTCCATCAATCGACATACCTCGGGGGTAGCGACCATCGGACACGACCCACCATAGTGCGTGCTAGTGACTACGGTGTTACCAGAGTGGTTAAAAGCCCATACGCCTAATAATTATTCTCTATGATACTAAGTGTCAAGTGTGTGTCAACATATCTAATATATAGTAATGACTGAAAGAAAAACTACAAATGCAAGAACTACACAAAAATAAAATAACTAAACAGAAATATCAATAGCATGTAAAGTACTGTAATAATTTGGCAAGGTATCTTGCCTGGCAAGAAAGCTGCAAAATATAGTGTCCCAATGTCAACACCAAGAGTCAGAAGCTACGGCCTCAGAATGAACGACTCCGGATGCTGAAATAAATATCACCAACGTTTCCAGAATAAGCAAAATAGCTAAAAAGCACATCCCTTTCGTCCAATTTGGACACAGGGGCAAAACGGTAATTTTGGTCAAAAGTGGGGTCCACGGGTGGCTCACTTTGCACCGAAAAGCGTACCGAGGGTAACAGTCTCTAAATGGGACAAACTATAGGTCAAACAACTCTAGATGTTAATACGAACCCAACGGTATGTCCAAATGTGGATTCCGATGAGCCGAACTCAATTTTGTCCAAAAAGTCAACTGTGGGGCCCGCCAATTGGCGATTTGGTCAACCGTCTCAGCATTGCATGAAATTTGGGTCACAGGACCAGCGCGTTACCACGAGTCCAGTGGCGTAAGTTTCGTCGCAATCTGACAAGCGTGCACAAAATACGTGCGAGTTCCACAAAAGTTGCGACACGAAATGTGTCCGCGGATACGGCCTGATTCCGGCGTGCACGTGCGTCCGAATCAGTCTCCACAAATTTTCACGTGTCCGGTTATGCTGCGTGCACCATTGGGTACACTTGGCACACGGCGGGGCGGTCCCGTTTGGCGGGGCGGCTCCGTTTTCCAACTTTTGGAAAACCGAAAAAAGTGGGTGTGCACAGTTTTGTGACGAATATAACTATGTCCACAGCGACTAATAGCACAGGGTTATTTAACAGAAATTAAACTAGGTCAGGTATTCTACAGGTATCAAAAAGAATCACCGAATTCGGATCTCTGTGGTGGGAGATACGAACTCGGCAATATGGGTGGTCATTCTGGAATTCTGCGATTCCTGAATTGGGTCTGTCCGTCCACTTTGGACGCTGATTTACACCTAGGGGCACACATTTTTTGAGGTTGGCTATAAAACAATATTGAAGAGGGTTAAGGGATGATCATACCTATGAAAACGGAACAGCGTTTGGTCGAGCGAGTCGACGGAAAATCGCGCCGGAGCGAAGGTGCCTCGAGTGGGAAACTGCAGTTCACGAGGTCGGCGTCGAAGGGATGGTTGGATGGCTTGACGGGGCTTCTCTGGCTGCGGTGACGGCTCTAGATGGGAAGAGGAAGTCTGGGAATTTAGGTTAGGGTTTTAGAGCTAACTATATATATATATATATTATACATATTAGGAGAGAGAGGGTTTGGACTCCGCGGGTTTGAATGGAAGTAAGGGGTCGGTTGGATAAATCGGCTGAAGGGTCAATGTGGGCGGTCCTGGGTGTCAAGTTGCTGCGGGTTCCACAAAAGTAAGTTGGCTGCACTTGCTAGCAATTGCTAGTGAATGGGATTAGTAGTATTATGTTTATTATTATTATTATTATAATAGTTAATATTAAATTCTTATTTTCTTTTCTTTCTTTTTAAATAAATATGTACACATATATATATTTGTATATATATATATATATGTATATATTTACACACAAGAAAATTTATAGGTTAGGGTAATGCACACCGTTAGGCTAGCAACAGCTCAAGGGGTCTCCTACATGGAATAAATTTCGAAAAATTCCTGATGGTCCCACAAGTCCTCTAAGTGTCCGAACACCTAACATAAAAATTATTAAAAATCTATTTCTCCTATTTAGACCTAATTACTATAATTTAATTAATAATTAATAAGAAAAAGGTATATACGATTTTCTAGGAAGGGGGTTTTACATTCTACCCAACTTACAAAAATTTTGTCCTCGAAATTGACACTAACCCATATTCATAATGATCACTATAGCTATTACACTACATTGGTATCTAGTAGGACTCCTAAAACTCATGGTCTGCCATTCTAATACTTCCTCATCTATTGTCCATACACTATTCTATCATCCTCTAACTTGTCTATACTACCCAACTTACAAGAATTCTACTAGTGGTCACCTTCTTTGAAGCTATTGTCTAGATTGTAAGGCAATTATATTTATTGGGTCGAGAATCTTGGGATACCTGTCTAGAATCTCATAACTATGACTTTTTCCCATAACCGTCAAGTATCATAGTCTAATACTGCCTCGCCACCTGGCCAGTATGGCTGCAAGTAATTCGACTACTCTACCATAATCGTCTGGCGGCAACTGTCGCTACCTCGCCAGCGATTTGTCATAGTCATCAGTTCGTAACAGTGCCTTCAACTCTTTCTTAGGCATAGTCTAGGTTTTAGGGAAACACTTAAGGTCTTGACTAACTATTAGGGGTATGATCTGCCTCAAATGGTCTAACAATTTCTACTAGGCTACATGGTGCTACTTAAGGGTTAAACTACTAAAGAATACAGATATTGCTATAGTGCATATATATATTAAAAACTCATCCTTAGTTATCAAGCATTACTAACACATTTATGTTTAACTAACAAAATAGGGGTGAGGTTGATATCAAACAATTTATAATGGCACGAAAGATATGACTATGATAGGAAGAGTTACGCACGAGATAAGAAATGAATATAAAAGGAGGAGATGAGTCACCCAAGAGGGCGAGGTAAGGATAGGGGAAGAATAATACTACTGCTACTCCCGTCATCCATTAGCATCGCGTGTATGCCATCTGGATAGAATAAAAATATATCCTCATAACTGCTAGACTACCATATATATAATTCTATATCTATTTGTGCATCTAAGATCTTGTGTCACAATGGGATTATGAGTATGCAAAGACAATTATAACTAAAAGGTCGTACCTGTATCTACGGCTTCCTGTGTCTGCTCTCCCATACTTGTCATAATGAGTGCTTGGTCTTGTCCTTGGTTATTCAACTGGGGTCTAGTCCCCTCCATTTGTGCAGAATATAGAAGCAGTAGTGGGTCCCTTTGGTCTTCTATACTTGAGGGTGTATGCGGTGTTCCTGATTCTAATGCCATAGGTCTCTGGTTCTGTTTAGGACATTCTCGGGCTTGATGGTGACTTGATCCATATATCATGCACAACCCCAATCGACGATGACAGTCTCTTAGAATATGACCTGTCCTTCCACAATAGTGACAAGTACGGAGCTCCTTGGTTGGATATGGTGCAGCTAGCACTATCTGATTGCTGGCGTGTCAAAGGGTGTCGAATGGGTCCTCCTTGCTGTATCCTTACTGGTCCTTGGTGACTTCTCTGTTGAATTCCGTTTCCTTTGCTGATGGCCTCCTGGATCCTGGCCTCTGTCAATAGCTCGGCATAAGAGATCCGGGACTGGGAGCTAGTGTAGTACTGGAGCTCCTGAGTCAGCCCGCGGTGAAACCTCTTAGCCTTCTCCAAGTTATTAGGTATTAGGACTGTGCCATACTTACTGAGACGGCTAAATTCTGCGTCATACTCATCTACCGTCTTGTCCCCTTGCTCTAGATGGAGGAACTGATCGTACAATGCGTCCTTTACAGTATCCGGGAAGTACTTCCTCTCAAAGCATTCCAAGAATTGTTCCCAAGTCTGACGCGTACCCAACTGGCGCTCCATTGATTCCCACCAGTGATGCGCGTTGCCTTCTAACTGAGTCCTCACGCCTATCATCCATAGGTCAGAAGGTAATTGTGATGCCTCTAACAACTTCTTGGTATTGGCAATCCAGTTTGTGGTCTCCTCTGGACTCTCATTGCCATTATATGGCTTAGGGCCCATCTGCACAAAGTCCTTGACTGAACCGACCCGAGCTTGTGGTACTGAAACTAGGGCCTGGGTTGGTGCAGGGGCTAGTGCAGCCATTCTCTCAAGCGCTGCCAGAAATTCTAGCCTCTGCTCTGCTGTTTGCTGCCTCTGCTCGGCTGCCTGCTGCCTTTGTTCCTGTATTATCATCTAAAAGAATTGGAACAGCTGTCTGGCCATCCTGCGGTGCTAGTGGAGCTGGAAATGTCCAATTAGGTATCGTGGAGGGGGTTGATGGAATTGGATTGCTAGTCGGTCCATCCGGTCCAGGAAGAAGAGGTGGTGTTGAGGTCACTCCTAGTGGTTGGTCGTCGTTCCCTGGAGACGTGTTATCCCAGGTGGCGGCATGCCCGTTATTCAAATTCATCTCTCTGCAAGAGATGGATGAAGGATTAAGAAGAGTACATGAATCAAGCAGGATGCAAGAACTTAAGTAGGACATGTTGGAAGAAAGGTAAGTTATAGTCAAGTGTGGATGAGATCTAAAATTCTAATCCTAGGTGCAGGCCCGCTCGGTACAGTTACATAACCGAAACGGCTAACTTGACCTGCATGGGCTACCACAAAAACATGTCACGCCCCGGTCCTAAAATGTAGGACTAGGAACACGTAAGCATGCCAGCCGCATGGATATGGCAACTCCAATATATGGAAACCATAACCCATACGTACGCTGTAATATGAATATAAACTCACATGTGGTATATATAATGTCACAAGTCACAGATATGCTAATCTCATCCAAACAACAAGTCATAGAAACGAAATACTAAACTAGAATAAGGAGTCTGAAATATCTAAAAATAATAGTCGGATGGAGACAAATCCACTACTAATGACTATATCCAAAACTAAAATGAGAGAGGAGTATAAAGTCTCCAATGTAAAATAATGTGAAGACAGAAGTGCATCAGCTAAACGAATCCATCGCCAGATAATCAACGATGCTCAGAAGGTAAGACCTCCTCGACAGAAAGGAATGCATCAGGTCCAGGCCCGTACTCCTGCAAATACTCAAGAGCAGATACACCTGGCAGGGGACCAGGTCCTCAGAGGGACGTAACAAGATACACAAAACATATGCCAATTTGAATACAGTAAAGATGCATATAATTTGAAAATAAATAAGTACGCTGTACAAGACAATCTATATAAATGCAAATGAGGACAACTTTTTGACGTATGGGCAAGGGTAGTCTACTCGATCTAAGCCTCACAACTCATGCACTCGTCCATGAACATCATCAGCCGACATACCTCGGGGGTAGCGACCCTCGGACTCCATCAATCGACATACCTCGGGGGTAGCGACCATCGGACACGACCCACCATAGTGCGCGCTAGTGACTACGGTGTTACCAGAGTGGTTAAAAGCCCATACGCCTAATAATTGTCCTCTATGATACTAAGTGTCAAGTGTGTGTCAACATATCTAATATATAGTAATGACTGAAAGAAAAACTACAAATGCAAGAACTACACAGAAATAAAATAACTAAACAGAAATATAAATAGCATACAAAGTACTGTAACAATTTGGCAAGGTATCTTGCCTGGCAAGAAAGCTGCAAAATGTAGTGTCCCAATGTCAACACCAAGAGTCAGAAGCTACGGCCTCAGAATGAACGTCTCCGGATGCTGAAATAAACATCACCAACGTTCCCAGAATAAGCAAAATAGCTAAAAAGCACATCCCTTTCGTCCAATTTGGACACAGGGGCAAAACTGTAATTTTGGGCAAAAGTGGGGTCCACGTGTGGCTCACTTTGCACCGAAAAGCGTACCGAGGGTAACAGTCTCTAAATGGGACAAACTATAGGTCAAATAACTTTAGATGTCAATACGAACCCAACGGTATGTCCAAATGTGGATTCCGATGGGCCGAACTCAATTTTGTCCAAAAAGTCAACTGTAGGGCCCGCCAATTGGCGATTTGGTCAACCGTCTCAAAATTGCGTGAAATTTGGGTCACAGGACCAGCGCATTACCACGAGTCCAGTGGCATAAGTTTCGTCGTAATCTGACAAGCGTGCACAAAATACGTGCTAGTTCCACAAAAGTTGCGACACGAAATGTGTCCGCGGATACGGCCTGATTTCGGCGCGCACGCGCGTCCGAATCAGTCCCCACGAATTTTTACGTGTCCGGTTATGCTGCGTGAACCATTGGGTACACTTGGCATACGGCGGGGCGGTCGCGTTTGGCGGGGCGCGCTCCGTTTTTCAACTTTTGGAAAACCGGAAAAAGTGGGTGTGCACAGTTTTGTGACGAATATAACTATGTCCACAGCGACTAATAGCACAGGGTTATTTAACAAAAATTAAACTAGGTCAGGTATTCTACAGGTATCAAAAAGAATCACCGAATTCGGATTTCTGTGGTGGGAGATACGAACTCGGCAATATGGGTGGTCATTCTGGAATTCTGCGATTCCAGAATTGGGTCTGTCCGTCCACTTTGGACGCTGATTTACACCTAGGGGCACACGTTTTCTGAGGTTGGCTATAAAACGAATATTGGAGAGGGTTAAGGGATGATCATACCTATGAAAACGAAACAGCGTTTGGTCGAGCGAGTCAACGGAAAATCGCGCCGGAGCGAAGGTGTCTCGAGTGGGAAACTACAGTTCGCGAGGTCGGCGTCGACGGGATGGTTGGATGGCTTGACGGGGCTTCTCTGGCTGCGGTGACGGCTCTAGATGGGAAGAGGAAGTCTGGGAATTTAGGTTAGGGTTTTAGAGCTAACTATATATATATATATATATTATACATATTAGGAGAGAGAGGGTTTGGACTCCGCGGGTTTGAATGGAAGTAAGGGGTCGGTTGGATAAATCGGCTGAAGGGTCAATGTGGGCGGTCCTGGGTGTCAAGTTGCTGTGGGTTCCACAAAAGTAAGTTGGCTGCACTTGCTAGCAATTGCTAGTGAATGGGATTAGTAGTATTATGTTTATTATTATTATTATTATAATAGTTAATATTAAATTCTTATTTTCTTTTCTTTCTTTTTAAATATATATGTACACATATATATTTGTATATATATATATATATATATATATATATATATATATATATATATATATATATACACACAAGAAAATTTATAGGTTAGGGTAATGCACACCGTTAGGCTAGCAACAGCTCAAGGGGTCTCCTACATGGAATAAATTTTGAAAAATTCCTGATGGTCCCACAAGTCCTCTAAGTGCCCGAACACCTAACATAAAAATTATTAAAAATCTATTTCTCCTATTTAGACCTAATTACTATAATTTAATTAATAATTAATAAGAAAAAGGTATATACAATTTTCTAAGAAGGGGGTTTTACAAATTTCTCTAGCTTTCCAAGCTTTACAATATTTAATATGTATTCGGTGTTCCCTACAGATATCATTTATAACATGCGATGGACTATCCTACTGATTATCACGAATTTTATTAATAATCTTATTCTTAACCCATATAGTTGTCGCTAATGGATGATTTCCCGTTGTAAGTCCACCTAAACAAGAATGTACATTTGCTAGCGTACTAATGACGAATGTTTCGCCGTTTCTAATGGCTTTAGCGTACACTCTCCAATTACAACTAGGAACATTACATTTATATACAATTCCACTGGTATTGTTTCTAGTAGCCCTGCAACAAATTTTTTTTGCAATTGCTATATCACTAATAAAACTTCTAAATGCATGACGATTCATAAATTCTCTTCCAATGAATAAATTATTTAAACTGTCAACATTATCATCAAGTACATCATCTATATTTTCTATTAAATCATCACTATTTTCATCGTCGGTATTACCATCATCTACTATATGTTCTTCTTCAGTAAATGAAATAACTTGGTGAGAAGAACAAGGAGCACTACTAATTCTTGGTGGTAGTGGTGGTGGAGTCACAAAAATATTAATATACGCTGATTGTATATTAACTTCAAGAATAAATTTTCATGCTTCCTCACTAACTAAATTTATGCAATTAGATAGATAAATATGTACCAATAAAAATTCATAGTCAATAGAAAAAATTTTAAATATTAAATTACGTAAATTATCAAACAAAATATTTCGATCAATTAAAAGAACTTCAACTAAACTTCCTTCATAAGCTAACCCATTTAGTACACCACCAAGCGAGCATAGTATTGTTATACTTCGATCCATGGCAACAAGAAAATGGACTTCAAAGATTGTATATTGAACTGAGCTTCTCCTGTGTCGAAAGAAAGAAATTTCGTATGGAAAGAAATAAAATTTTTGATTGCAATGTTTGATATGCTGATATCAAACAAATACTACGTTTATATAGGTAACTTCGAACCGATCGTTAAACGAACGTTGGATATGAACGTTGAAAAAATAAGAGCCGTTGAAAGAGCCGTTGTGAAATAGCCGTTGTACATAAACCAACTACTAAATCAACAATCCATAGACCCAGGCCCAATTTCAAACCGAAATAAAAACCAAATTATTCCTCGACCTATTATTTGTCTTTCTTCTTTACTTAGTCTTTTTTTTCATATAAAAAAAACTAAACCATTAAAATAAACATAAAATTAGAGGACACAAATAAATACTAGTTTTTATTTTATTTTTTCTTTATTTACTTTTTTTTTCTTATCAAACATTGCAATAGCCGTTTTTTTTTCTTTAAGTAACATTTTTCTTTACAATTTTCTAAATAAACTAAACCATTTTTTTTAATTTGTTCCTAATTTTTCTTTACAATTAATTTATTTTAATTTTATTTCGTTAAAATAAATTTTCTTAAATCTAATTCCAAAACTAAACTAAATAAATAAAACCAAAACATAACTAATTAAAACTAACTAATAAAACAAACCAAACCAATCAAACCAAACTAAACCAAAACTACCCAACCGAACCCGTAGGCCCCCACACTCAATTTCTGCCAACTATGTTGGCTGAAATTGCGCCCCCTCCCCCAATTTCAGCCGACAGTGTTGGCAAAAATTGGCTTGTGGGGTCCACTTTAAATTTTTTTTTCTGCCTACGTGTTCGTTTGTTGTGTTTTCCACCAACATTGTTGCTGACTGCTCTGTCTCTATTTCAAAATTTTCCAAACTTATTTCGTTTGTATTAATTTAATATAATTTTATTTCGCTACAGTAAATTTTTTGTATTAGATTCGTAATGTTGTACGTTATGTTCCCTTGTGTGTCAATGATAAAAAAACACATTATCAATATACATGAATAAAAAACCCACCTAAAAGTCATATACCCTTTCGTTTGTTGCCCTCTAAGAGGGGATGTATATAAAATCGAAAAATTTCGTTCAGAGCAACAAAAATATTAAAAATCCCACTGAGAGCATACAATTTTAAAAAAATTCAAGAACAACAACATAACGGCATTTGGAATGGCGTTTTACGCTTTTTCGTCCGCTCTCCGTTAAGAAAAAAAACCTCCGTTTAAAAAAAATAAATAAATAAAGAATGAAAAATGTCATTTGGAATTGCGTTTTTTCTAGAAAAACGTCCTTCCAAAGGACCTTTTTCATTCTTTATTATTTTTTTCGTTTTCTCTCACCTCTCTCTTCTCTCTTCTCCTCTCTCTCTCTCTCTCTCTCTCTCACTCAATCACTCTTCTCTCTCACTCTCTCTCTCTCTCTCTCTCTCCTCTCCTCTCCACTCCTCTCCTCTCCTCTCTCTCACTCACTCTCTTCTCTTTCTCTCTCACTCTCTCTCCTCTTCTTTCCCGCTCGTCCCTCTCTCTCCTCTCCTGTTCTCCTCTCCTCTCTCCTCTCCTCTCCTCCATCGAGAAAGAAGAAGAACCTCCTCCATCGAGAAAGAAGAAGAAGAAGATGTCGATGTTCAGGACCCCCTTCAATGGTTACTCCGTCAAGTTCAGCCCTTTCTACGAGCAGCGCCTCCTCGTCGCCACCTCACAGAACTTCGGCATCCTCGGCAACGGCCGCGTCCACGTCCTCGACCTGAGTCCCAACTCCCCCTCCCTCACCCCCGTCGCCTCCTTCGACACCGCCGACGGCATCTACGACTACACCTGGTCCGAGTCCCACGACTCCCTCCTCGTCGCCGCCGTCGCCGATGGCTCCGTCAAGCTCTTCGACACCGCCTGCCCCCACAGTCCAAGAACAGGAAAGGAGAGAGAGGGACGAGCGGGAAAGAAGAGGAGAGAGAGCGAGAGAGAAAGAGAAGAGAGTGAGTGAGTGAGAGAGAGAGAGAGAGAGAGAGAGAGAGAGAGAGTGAGTGAGTGAGTGAGTGAGTGAGTGAGTGAGTGAGAGAGAGAAGAGAGAGAGAGAGAGAGAGAGAGAGAGAGAGAGCGGGTGAGTGAGTGAGAGAGAGAGAGAGAGAGAGAGAGAGAGAGAGAGAGAGAGAGAGAGAGGAGAAGAGAGAAGAGAGAGAGTGTGAGTGAGAGAGAGGAGAGAGAAAACGAAAAGAATAAAAAATAATGGAAAACGCCCTTTGGAATGGCGTTTTTCCTAGGATTTTCATTATTTATTATTATTAATTTTTTTTTTTAACGTATGTCTTTTTTTTCTAACGGAAAGCGGACGGAAAAACGTAAAACGTCCTTCCAAAGGGCGTTATGTTGCTGTTCTTGGAAATTTTTAAAATTATATGCTCTCAGTGGGATTTTTAGTATTTTCGTTGCTCTGAACGAAATTTTTCGATATAAAATTAACAATATTGACATTATAATCCTAAAATATAGAACCAAAGATATCGTGGAAAACAAAACCTACAAAAACTATTGGGGTTTTGAACTTGAGTAATGATATTCGTACCTCCAAAATATTCCTCCAAGCCATTCATTTTTATGTGACGACTGACGTTGCATGCTAAATAGCATTATGTGATAGCTGACATGACAACTGACATAGAAAATTTTGGTCGATCGATAAATCGATCTCATATGGTCTTAAATCGATCTAGAATCGATTTAATCTCCCTTTCATGTACTTTGACTTATGAGGATTAAAAACTAACCCAAAAAATTAATCATCCAAAAATTTTCAATGTTAATATTAATGTTAATTTTAATTTTAATATTAATATTAAATTTAATTTTAATTTTAATATTAATATTAATGTTAATTTTTATGTTAATGTTAACGTTTATGTTAATATTAATATTAATGTTAATTTTGATGTTAATTTAAATTTAAATTTAAATTTTAATGTTAATGTTAATTTTAATTTATAATTTGCCATGTCAGCTGCCACATTAATCGTCATGTCATCTGCCACATAAGGAAGGATACTTTGGAAGTACAAATAGCATTATTCTTTGAACTTGGACTCTAGAATTATAGTTCCACATTATCTAGAACGAAGTGTATATTTCAATAAAATGCTATTTTTTGTATTGACTTGTGCACATGCGGTATAGTAGTCCATGGGATTGAAATGATGGGGTGTTTTTTCGAAGGTACAATGTTTGAATTCTCATAAAAATATTTTTATATTTTTTGTTATTCAATTTCTTTGAATTTTTCAGTGCAAAATGGCACTTTGATAACGCACTTTACACTTCGTGCATACGTGCGCAAGATGGCATTGAGTTGCTCGTGGCATCTGCATGTGGTTTTTGTGCATGGCTGCTAGCGTAAATGCCTCTTCAGTTACTCCAGGAGTGTAACCGTCCACTTAATGGTGGGTGCTCAAGAGGTTGGCTCTTCATATATATTCTTGAGTTCTTCGTTTTTGCATACATAGAACAAGATAATGTACTACGTGAGAGTGAACTGCTGCAGCGATTGGAACAAGTAAGTTCTGTCCATCCAAAGAGCCTAAGTAGTATCCGAGCAGTTCGTGCAAGAGTAACAAAGAAAAATTCCAGAAGTTCATGACTTTGAACTTGTTGATTCCTGAGAGTATATCGACGAAAAATAGTTCAAATTTTGCATTGAGTAACAGTAGTTTTTATCACCCCCAACGGGTTATCTTTCTTAACATCTTCTTCCTCACTCTATTTGTGTTTTGTAACAAGCATGGTAGTACCAACTGTGTTGCATTATGTACAAGTTTTACATTTCAAATTTTTGTGTTACAAGTCGGTTGTATTTTATTTTTTTCTTGTGAGTTGTAATTATTTATTTTTTAATACTTGTAACACAAAAACTGCTACACGGGGGGATCACTAATGCGACTAAATGATATATAAACCAAAAACTCCTACATAGGAAGCAATTCAAATTGTACTTCAAATTCACAGTGGTTCCAGTTGCACCAACCTAACTCAGTAAGCTCCTTGACCGACTCCGTGAGCAAATCAAATTGTACCTCATAGTAGGAAGTTTAAGCGGGCAAACACTCTCACGGCTAGGGAAGAGCGTAACGAACCGAGAAACAAAATTTGGTTCGGTTTCAAAAAAAAAAAAAAATTGATTTTGTTTCCATAATACTAAAAATGTTTATTTAATTTAAGTTTTGGATTAAAAATCAAATAAAATTTACAAATATATATATATATATATATATATATATATATATAAACGAAATATAAACCATGTATATGTGAACCAATAGAAATTGATTCCTACATCCCATATGCACCCATGCACACTAGTACACTCATTTCCTATTGGTCCACATGTACATTGGCTCATGTAAAAAATATTGTGTATATTTTAAAATTAACAATTATAAAAATATTTTTTAAAATCCAATTTTGATAATTTAATAATTAGTCCAGTTTGAAAGCCCAACTTTAAAATACAACAAAATATATATATAAAAGTAATATATTTTAATATAATTTAACTATAATTCTTTAGATCTGATCTATTAAATAATAAAAATAATCCAACCAAACAAACAAAATCGATTAACAGTTTGGTTTTGATTTTGAATTTTTTTAGAAGTTCAATTTATTTGTTTTTGACTATTTCTGTTCGATTGGAATCGAATAAACCAAACTCTCACATATACTCACAACCCAAGTAGCCCAAGTAGTCAGTAAGTCCGCAATGACTGAACGACTTCAACTGCAATATTTGCATTACTAAATTTACGAATGAATACCATGAAAATAATAGGTTAAAACAATACAATCAAGAAGCCTCTCTTTTCGTACAAACTAGGAAGAGGACAAGAGAGATGATCATTAATTTAAACAATACAATCAACAACGGTTTGGATCAGTTTGATACCATCACATCACCTCCCACCCATCCATTCTTCCAAACTGCAGCATCTTAACTCAACATGGTCATATATAACAGTCCCATAGAGCTGTTGACCTATGTGCATTGTAACTTGGGAAGGTTTTGATGAATAGATCCCCAATGAACAAAATTGTAGCCAATAAAATAAAATTTTATACCGATAATGTGAGACATAGTAGCTGGGATCAAATGTCTATTAGCTGACGGCCAAAATACATCAACAATGGTCAAGGCCATATAATTTGAATATGATGATACCAAGCTGCTTCCAACAAAGATGAGAAAAATACAGTGCAACATTATAACCAGACCTTGTCCTTTGTATTAACAGGTAGAAGAACAAAAAAGGAATAGATAAATTATAGTAACTAGTATCTGCAAAAGGGGCTAAAATAAGCTACACATGTTTCATTCCAAGGTTTTCAGGAGCCTGAACAAGCCAGCAGCTTCTCTTATCCGCGAAAACTCAATACAGAAAGCCTGGACTTCAATAAATAGATCTTGCACTGCATTTCACCACAACATTTGAATCCGTTATTACTTTCTTTTTTCCTTTTATTCTTGGAGGAAAGACGCAAATAATATCATCATACAGTTCAAAGATTTACATATCAGAAATCATACATTCAGAGGCTACACTCATCATATTTATCTCTGTTGTGATAATATAAACTCCTCACATTATCTTGTTTTCTGGTGTTCTAGCATGAGATATCCAAAAGGTAAGTTAATGCAACTGTATTCCATTGATACATGTCGCAGGGGACAATTTGTAACCCGCCCTACGCTTTTGTGTTCTTGATAGTGACACACATGTTCCTCACGTAACATCAGACATGGTTGAACCACTACCTAACTATGACATAATCTTATGTTTTACAAATTAAACCCCTTTGTATTTTTAACCTCATAAAGATCATTTGGATTTTTTTTCCCTTGTCATTGAGATTGTCATTCCTGAGCTCTTCGGCGTAATGTGTCATAGAGGTGAAAGAAATTCCCTATAGCAAATTGTATATCTTACCTCTTTGTCTAGATTCTTTATGGTCTAGGAGAGGATGCTCCTTGGTTACATGGGATTAAACCTTAATCCAAATCCAAAAAGTAGGTCTACCTACCTACCAGCTGGCCACCTATGTTTTTATGGCATGACCCTTTAGTGGTCATAGCGATTGTCACCCTCACATTTTCATTTAAGGGTAGTTTGGTAATTGACACGGGTATTTTTATTTTAGGATTTATTGTATTTAAATATTGTGCATGTAATTTATTTATTTATTGATTGTTAGTTGTAGATTTATTTTGGACTTGTATAGTGGACCTAACCCATTTATTAGTTGCATGAACCCAACATTTAGATTATTTTAGATTGAGCCCATTAAATTAGGCCCATGGATTAGGAGGATGGATTAATTAGTGAAACTATTATACTAGAACCTTCCCCCTTAATTAATTTCTTCATGAGATGCCCCAAGGGGTGTTTTGGACATTTCGTATTGCTTGGGAGAGGGTTTATGACCAGCCATTAGAGGAGGAGAGAGAGTCTCTCCTTTCATTTTTCCATTTCCAAATAGATCTAGATTTTCTCCCTTTCCAAATTCCTTCATTCCCTCACCATTCCTCACCAAATTTCCACCCAAATTCCTTTCCTATTCATCAATTGAGGCTACTACAACAATGATCTATAATAAGGAAACAAGGATCTAGAAGGAGGAGGCAAAGATCTAGAAAGATGAGCTATTTTCCATTTTGGGAATTTTTTATTGAGAATCCATCTCCCAATAGGTACATTTCAGTTTTTCCTCTTCTAGTAGACTCTAAATCTGAGATTTAACCATGAAAAACTAACCCACATGCATAGGCTACCCATAGGAATTGGTTTTAGGTTCATAGGACACCGATGGTGGAAGTTATGTGCATTTTGGTGCCAATTTTGGGAAAATTCCGACATTGACACATGTAGTGGTTGTCATTGGGTCTAATAGATCTAATTGACATTTGATTGCTTGTTTGTGACTAGTGTCGTGTCCACAATTAGATACGTGTACGCCGTATCTCGTCAATTTGACAAAACGGGTTGATTTTGGGGGTTTCCTCCGACACGGGGAGTTATGCACATCAATTCTTGACACGGACACGTAGTGAATCTAATTATGGTTCGTATATTTCATAATTAGTATTTTAGACTTGCTCGTGTCCTCCAGGATGCGTTTGGTTGTGTGTTGGAGTCGTATCGCAAGCGTATCATAGAATTAGTGTGATACGGGTGCGGCGCACTCCACGTGTTTGGTTTATTGTCCTTTTTTCTATTTGTGCATGTGTATTTATATATATATATGATATTTATGTAATATATGTACTTGTATATATTCATGTGTGTGTTTGTATTTATGTATGAGAGTGTATACACAAATATATCTATCTATAGATATATGAGATTGTGTAGGTGTATATATATATATTTAGCTATAGGTAGTTGTGTTTATATATATAGCCATATAGGTGTTTATATATATATATATATATATATATATATATATATATATATATATATATATATATATATATATATATATATATATATATGTGGGTGAATCTATACATATCTATAAGTGTAGGTGTGTTTGTGTATATATATATATATGTATAGAGGAGTGTGTATATACTAGTTGATATCTATATGTATATATATGTGTGTGAGCATAGATGTGTAGTGTTGTGTTTGTTATGTTGTGTGTGGCTAAGAATTTGCCCCACAGACGTTTGACGTCAAGTCAATAGTCGGTCATAAAACTTTGTGAAATCTTGTATAGAGCTTTCTTAATCTCTCCATAGCTTGGATGATGATGATGATTTTTTTTTCATATCATGTATCTTCTACAGCACAAATGGGCATATATAGTGTGTACATCCATTGAGAAAAGAGTTTTGTTCAGCTTTATACAGTCAGCCATTGAATTAATGATATTATATACGGGAAAAAGAGGTTCTTTCAAGGGATGATCCCCATAGGAAATTTCCTAAGAACTTGTTCCTGTGAAAAAGTATATACGAGTTTGCATATATACACTAAGTGTAAACTTTTGCATGGTTCACAAAATCTTTAGTCTAACATCTATGATATATGTTACTAGAAACATGAAAATGTAGCCGCATCTATATTCTTGCAACTTAGGTGACTATATTTACCAATCAGAAAATGTATCTCATATCGTATCCTTATCTGTGTATATATTCATGCAACAACAGCTTTAACATTTTTTTTTGTAACAGTTTTAACATATAAAGTTAAACTTCTGTTAGGTTCAAACAACGAATCAAATAAATATAACACAATTTCCATCTACCATGTTCTCTGTTAGTAAATTGTATTTATTAGGGAAGCCACTCTAATGCTCTACTAGGGAAGCCACTCTAGTGCTCGACTATTGTCCAAACTCCAGATCAAGATAGATATAAAGCACAAATTCAGCAATAATTATTGACTTTACACATTTCAGAAGATAGACCCCCCTTCCATAAATTGATTTTACTATGAACTTCAATCACATCCCTACAGTCATCTTATATCTAGCATATATACTGAAATAGAAAATTATTAAGTAGATGAAGAAATCTCATTTGCAAGCTTATTTTGAAATGAAGAGAGTTACCTCTTACAATATTATTGAGACTGTTGATATGGTATGTTGGGTGTCATATTTAAGTATAGTATAAGCACATGGGAATATCCTGAGGACATATTTGGGATGCCAGAATATGTCACAGGATATTCCATTATGAGATTATTGTCATAATGATTGAAATCATTGTATTAATGACTGTAAGGCTATATAATGCCAATGAGACAATCATCAACTAATTTTAACATGGTATCAGAGCCAAGTTTCCACAAACCCTAGCCGTCACCAAGCTTCCACAAACCCACAGGAGGATTTCCTAGATCTCCTCCACCGAACTCTTCCACGCCCCCCCCTTTTTTTCCCTCCTCTCCTCTTCTCCGCCCTTCGTAGGCCGCTCTTCGCTGTTGTTGCCCCGTCCCGCTACTGCTGCGGCTACTACTGCTGCTGCGGCTGCTGCGACTGCGACGGCGGTTGTGACATGCGTGCTGCCGCCTCCTCCGCACCAGCACGAGGCAGCGCCTAATAGGGATGCCTAGATCTGAAAAAAGGGGAAACATGTTCGGATCTAGGAGCGGACGACGAGGACAAGCGTGAGTCGTGGAGCGGACGTGACGTGATTGGATAGACGACGCATCGATGGAGGAGATCATCAAGAAGCTAGATTCTGCAGAGGTGGCGACATTGATGAAGTTGTTGACGATGTCGGCTGGTGAGAACACGACACGAACGTCGCCGGAGTTGAAGCTTCCCTCCATCGATCTGAAATTAGATGGACCAGCCACCTATCTGAGTTGGTCACGACGGGTGAGAAGAACCCTCGCAGGAAAAAACATGGAGGGCTTCCTGACGGGCGAGACGACAGAGCCGGACGAGGGCTCGACAGGACGCGATGAGTGAAAGTCCACTCATATGGTGATCTACATCTGGCTTCTCAACTCCTTAGTCCAGTCTATTGCCGCCACAGTAGACGGTATTGAGATGGTGAAAGATGTGTGGAAGAAGTTGAGAAGGACCTATGATGGTGTGGGGAATAACTTACGGGTCTTCCAGATAAAGGGGGAGATTGATGACACCGTACAGGGAGAGAAGACGGTGCAGGAGTATGCCACAGAGTTGGAGCGTCTGTGGTTGGATTATGATCACTCCTCAGATCGGGCGAGCTGCGGGAACCCTAAGTGTAAGGAGAGACAGGTGTGTCTTTAGGAAAGGACAATGAAGTTCCTCAAAGGGCTGACTGCAGCTTTCGCACAGAGGACGGCCCTACTTCTAGCCCAACCAAAGATTCCTAGCCTTGAGGAGGCTATCTCATCCATGATCCAGGAGGAGACACGCATCAGGCTGCAAGCCGGGACAGGTGGTCCCCCCGAAGCAAAGTCAGCACTAGCGATCACCAGCTCAGGTAACAAAGGATCTAAGGGAGAGCCCTGGCAGCATAACCGGCAGTGCTACAACTGTGGGAAGATGGATCATCATCGGTATGCTTGTACCAAACCACCTAGGGAGGGAGATTCAGGTGGTGGACGAGGACCGTTCGGCGGACGAGGATATAATGGAGGACGTGGTCGTGGTCGAGGGGATAGACGAGGCGGCCGAGGAGGTTATCGGACAAACCTCCTGATATCAGAAGTGAACGGAGAAGCTGATGGCACATTTACTGTGGAGGACCAGGCACTGGGAGACATGAGGAGTAGAACAGAGGAGGCGTCCACCTCATTCTTTGTTAGGGGCAACGCTGCCATGTATGCCCATCCATCAGAAGGTACTGACGAATCACTTGCCCTTGCGTCTATCTCTTCCCTTAAATCATCAGACTGGATTATCGACTCGGGAGCATCTCGACATGTGACGGGGAATGCTAGTGAGTTTTCTTCCTACACTCACCTAGCATCAGCAGACAGCATTCAGACAGCTGATGGCACTTTCCAGCCAGTGGTCGGTAAGGGTACTGTTAATTGTACAGGTTCAGTAAGATTATCTAATGTTTTACATGCTCCATCCTTTCTAGTCAGTCTCTTGTCCATTAGTTCTATAATCCTCCAACTTAAATGCATTGTTTCTTTTGATATTCCTAAGGTGACCTTCCAGGAGAAAGGGACAGGACGAAGACTTGGGACTGGCACTTGGCATGAGGGACTGTGGTACCTAGATCGAGAAGGACTGGGCTCAGTATTGGTATCTATGGCAGAGAAGGCTGGCATGGAAGGACTGCAGCAGAGGACTGAGGATACCTTGATACTCCATCATCGGAGGATGGGACATTCTTCCTTTGATACTCTAAGTAAGTTGTATCCAGAGATTTATGCAAAAACAAATAAAAAGAAATTAGTATGTGATGCGTGCGAGTTAGGAAAACTTACTAGGAGCTCATATGTTGGCATGGGTCATAGGAGCACTTTTGCTTTTGAGGTAGTACATTCTGATGTCTGGGGTCCATGTGCTACTAACACTATGAATGGTTATAAGTACTTTGTTTCTTTCATTGAGTGTGCCTCTCGTGTTACCTGGTTATATTTGATGAAAAATAAGAGTGATGTACCTGCTTGTTTTCGGGATTTTCATAAGCATGTCCAGACTCAGTACAAAGCAGTTGTGAAGGTACTGAGGTCTGACAATGGAACAGAGTATACCAACAGGACGCTTGCAGAATACTTGTCAGCACACGGAATACAGCATCAGACCACCTGTGCATACACACCAGCACAAAATAGAGTTGCAGAAAGGAAAAACAGACACCTTCTGGAGGTCGCAAGAAGTATGATGAACGACATGAATGTCCCACAGAGTCTGTGGGGGCATGCAGTGTTGACAGCAGCTCAACTCATCAACAGGATGCCCTCGAAGGTCCTCGGATGGAAGTCCCCATGTGAGGTATTGCAAGGCAATAATAGTGGGATACTCCCACTGAAGGTGTTTGGGTGTGTGTGTTTTGTGAAGGACAACAGGCCATCAGTTGGGAAATTTGACCCTAGAGCGGTCAAATGCATCTTCGTAGGCTACTCAGCGACCCAAAAGGGGTATTTGTGCTGGAGTCCAGTAGAGAAGAAGAAGTTTGTCAGTATGGATGTCCACTTTCGGGAGCATGAGCCATACTACCGCCAGGACAGAACTTCACACAACACGCCTAATACTGCCAGTATTAGGCGAGAGGGGGAGATGGAGAACTTGGTGGTAACCGATTTAGAAGTTTGGCATGGAGGCACGGAGAAGGAACAAGAAGGTGAAGGTGTTAGGCCTACGGCTCAGGGAGAGTTACTTACCTACAGCAGGAGAGAGAAGCAAACTGCAGGACCAGTACCGACAGTGCCAGTGCCAAGTCCCTTGCCTGCGTTCGTCCCAACTCCTGAGGCACCGACACCAACCCCCCTTCAGGTGATACCCCCTCCTTCACAAGATATCATTCCTCCTACTACTACTCCTCCCACACCACTATCTGTACGGAGGACCACTCGCAGCAATGCAGGAAATTCTCCAAACAGATATGGTTGGGATATTGCTCAGTTTGTTTCTTATGACCATATCCCTTCTTCTCATAGAATATTTATAGCATCTTTGGATAGTATTACTGTACCTAACAATTGGCAGGTTGCCAAATACGATCCAAAGTGGAAAGCGGCAATGCACGAGGAGTTGGGAGCTCTGGAGAAGAACCACACTTGGGAGCTTGTGAGACTGCCAGAGGGGAAGAGAGCAGTTGGATGCAAGTGGGTCTTTACCGTGAAGCAGAACCCAGATGGACAGGTTGATCGCTACAAAGCTCGACTAGTAGCCAAAGGATACAGTCAGACGTACGGCATCGACTATGACGAGACCTTTGCACCAGTTGCAAAGATGAGCACTGTCAGGACTCTGATTTCTCTGGCAGTAAATGGTGGATGGAAGCTACACCAACTGGATGTGAAGAATGCGTTTCTTCACGGAGATCTAGTGGAGGAGGTGTACATGGAGATACCACCAGGATTTGGCACCAATTAGACAGTAGGCAAGGTCTGCAGGTTGAAGAAGTCCCTCTATGGACTGAAGCAGTCTCCTCGAGCGTGGTTTGACAGATTCAGAAGGGCGATGATAGGGATGGGATATCAGCAGATCAATGCTGATCATACTGTGTTCTTCCGTCGGAGTGGAGGCCACATCACCATGCTTGCGGTGTATGTGGACGATATGATTATCACAGGAGATGATGAGCAGGAGATCGCCCAACTCAAAGGAAAGCTTGGCAAGGAATTCGAGGTGAAGGATCTCGGCCTTCTTCGGTACTTCCTTGGGATTGAGATTGCTCGAGAAGCAGAGGGGATTGTTCTCTCTCAAAGGAAGTATGCACTGGACCTTCTCACAGAAACTGGAATGTTGGGGTGCAAACCTGCAGCGACACCAATAGATCAGAGGTTCAAGATTGATGCTGAGGCTGGAAAACCAGTTGATCGGGACAGATACCAGAGACTGGTTGGCAAGTTGATCTATTTGAGCCACACACGTCCTGATATCTGCTTTGCAGTAAGTGTGGTAAGCCGCTACATGCATGACCCACGGAAGGGTCATATGGATGCAGTGTACCAGATTCTGAGGTACTTGAAATGTGCTCCCGGGAAGGGACTAATATTCAGGAAGAACAATCACGTGAGCATCGAGGGCTACTGTGATTCTGACTGGGCTAGTTGTGCTGATGACAGGAGGTCTACCTCGGGATATTGCATATTTGTAGGAGGTAACTTGGTCTCCTGGAGGAGTAAGAAGCAGTTTGTGGTGGCCAGATCGATAGCTGAAGCAGAGTACAGAGCTATGGCCTTGGGAGTTGCAGAGCTGCTATGGTTGAAGAATATGCTGGTGGAGCTGAAGCTGGATCAAGGAGCCAAGATGAAGCTGTGGTGTGACAATCAGTCAGTTATTAGTATCGCCAACAATCCAGTACAGCATGACAGGACCAAACACATCGAGATTGATAGATTCTTCATCAAAGAGAAGTTGGATAGAGGATTACTGGAGCTTAGCCATGTTCCAATTCCAGGGATCAAGTAGCAGATGGACTAACCAAGGGACTCGCCTCAGTGAGCATGATTAGAGGATGTGACAAGATGGGCTTAGTGAATATCTTTCACCCATCTTGAGGGGGAGTGTTGATATGGTATGTTGGGTGTCATATTTAAGTATAGTATAAGCACATGGGAATATCCTGAGGACATATTTGGGATGCCAGAATATGTCACAGGATATTCCATTATGAGATTATTGTCATAATGATTGAAATCATTGTATTAATGACTGTAAGGCTATATAATGCCAATGAGACAATCATCAACTAATTTCAACAGAGACAATCTCAAGTACGTGGCACCAATACACTATGTTTATGGATAAAAGATAATAAACCTATGATATAAAACAAGTCTTATACCAACTAGACCTAAGGTTAGATAGGGAAAATGCTAGACCATGAGGTAAAACTCCTGTGGGAAATAATGAACCTGGACCCTAAGCTGGATCCAGATCAAAGCTTTTTAAGGTGGCGTAGAGGCGGCGAGGTAGCATAGCCTAAAAGTCCTAGACGGGGCCTCAAGACAAAAAATTTAGGTTGTGCAATAGGTAGGTTAAGGAAAACATGTAGTTAATAAAACTTATGTTATCCCAAGTCATTGCCTCTCTCTCTCTCTCTCTCTCTCTCTCTCTCTCTCTCTAAACAAGAAAATATTTTAAGCCTCTAATTAATGAATATAGAACTATGGTTACCTAAATCCACCATATAAGCTACGAGTATGACATGGCATGTTTCAGGCACGAAGACAGATTCAATATGTAATATGGTGTCCTAGTGTAGTATGGAGTGTTTGTGGTGTTTGATACGTGTCCAACACGACACGAATATGGCACAGACTTTTGGAGTGTATGTGCTTCCTAAACTAAATGCGGGAGTCGATGAAGGAAATACCCTACTAGAGGGAGAACAAAAATTCGTCAAAACAAAGAGGAGAGGGGGATATCAGAGATATCAACATCTGTCAGAACTCATCGTCAGCATCGAGATCCTTGGACAATAGCAAAGGAGAAAAATAAAAAAGAAAGAGAATTGGTAAGGAAAGGGGTTGGCGATAGATAGATTTACACATTGCTTAATAACAGTGCCCATTGGAGTAGGAAAGAACCCAGAAGAGGAAAGAATATTGCTCCTCTCAAATTCTCTAATATCTATATTAAATTATTATTAATATCTACGACTTCTATTTGACCCGAGTCAAATTCCAAATTTAAAAAGTAGCAAAAGCCATGTTATATTTAAGTCACTGCAGTTCAAGTTGCGTGAGATGGCCCAAGACGGGTTGAGGCACTCAGAGGCGGTTCAAGCCGGGTGTCTCACATTCCAAGGCGGAGGTCTCAGGATCTCACTGACTAAAGACGTCAGGGTAACCAAAATGTCTAGACGGAAGCCTAAGGCAGCAACACAGACGCCATTTAAAACATTGGTCCTGATTAGTTCTGGATCCTCTATATTAGAGATTGTTCCCAGCCTGTCCATTATATCCTAACGTTAGAATCAAGTCTGGGCATTTGACGAAAACCTACATGAATATCACTAGGATAACTGTTTTTTAAACTAAATCTACTAGAATAACACCAAAAAGTATACAATATAGACTATCAAATATTTGCAATAAGGACCAGTCGGTCAGGAATAGGGGACCTGATCTAACCTGGTAGTAGTACCCATGGTGCTCGAACATGATCCTAAACCTGAAACTTAGTCCGAGTAATTTAGGTCGCATCCTGATCATGGTTCTATATGATATAGCCTTAATACCAATACATGGAACAGGAATACATGATCGACAAATCTGTACCAGCCATAATTACTGATAAGGAATCAGAGTCGGGACACAAAACAAGAAACTGGCACGGGATACGTGGTCTTTATAATACCGAAAGCATGATACGGCTATACATCAAGAGTGTTGGTGAAGAATTAAAAGATGTGGACAAAGTTTTCGTAAAAAAATAATGCAAAACTTGTGAGATAGGAATTGGATACTATTTTATATGATATTCAATATAAATTCTGGGAAATAATTGAAATAGTCGATACTATTATTATGTAGGCATGGATTATTGCATAATATGTTTGTTCAAGCAGGTGGATGGGTCAATGTTAGTCTTGTATGTTTGTGTAGTGTGTAATGTGTATGTCAGGTTTAGGTATGATTTGTCTGTACAAGATATGGGATTAGGTAATAGGTTTAAATCCAAATTCTACGGTCCACTTCAAACCACATTGTATCAGATTCATTTTATTAGACAAACTATTAAACTTTAATGCTTTTATGATCAGTCTGAGCTACATGCCCAATCACATAGGGTTTGTGCTGAACTGGCTTGGTTGAGCTTTGATTTTTTTTTCATTGAAGCACATGAAACCAAACAGTCAGTACGGTAACTTGCATTCAAAAAATTGCCATATTATTGAGATTCTATTAGCAAAGCATCTAAGTCACTGATTGTTGCAACTGACTAGTTACATGCAACTCTTATTAAAACAATACTCCAGATTGCAACTCTCTGTGTTCTAGTTATGGTTGTTAATGTTGTAATGAAGGTTCAGAGTATAGTATTGGATCCATTTTGGACCCTTATTATGAGCGTCGGTACAGGCAGTTTCAGATCTGAGATTTGGACTCCTCGGTTCTGGAAAGCTAAATGATAATAAGAAATTACTTCAAATACTAAAAATAATTGACACATTTAGGAATAGTCTTATGTGTTGTTTATTATTTGTTGTTTCCCTTAGTTTTGAATATAATAATATTCAAGATGGCATAATTGTTCATCCGCAATAGATTTTTCAATGGAATAATAGTAATTAATGATGAGAGTTTATAGTACATAACTTTGATATAGGGTAACGCATTACAGCATGTTGATCTTCGGCACGATAAAAGCACGATCAAATCATCATGCTGACATTATTTTACACCAAACTTAATTTTTCTTTGTTGAATTGACTAGAAAATAAGTGGTATTGGCCATGTCGCTGCCGGTTTATTAACGGATAGGCCATGCCGTAACAGATACGATACGGTCTATACGTATCACCTAGGAAGCATGGACAATCCGATATTTTGGGCCCCAACATTTCGAACGGTTATCAGACACGTACGGGACACCATGGACAGTCCAAAATATACTAGGACTCATCAAAATAGGTGCTGTGTCC
Source organism: Iris macrosiphon (assembly GCA_036927795.1). Taxonomy (NCBI): domain Eukaryota; kingdom Viridiplantae; phylum Streptophyta; class Magnoliopsida; order Asparagales; family Iridaceae; genus Iris; species Iris macrosiphon. The sequence continues at coordinate 149,223,815 of JAYESA010000009.1, read as the reverse complement.
GTGTATCATGTCCTTACCATTTGTGTTGTATCCGTCTGTGCAACATAACATATTAGTATCAGCCAATAGTACAACCTTGGTTTTAATTATTGAATGAAGGACTTCCTATTAAATGGAGAAACAGCTCCAATAACAGAACAAGATCCAGTTATCGTGTTTTTTCCTGGGTTGGACCATTTTAGTACAGGAATCACTAAGATACAAGTTATTACTGAAGTCATCAATCCAACAAAATTGTGTACATACCATTTATAATCTTGTTCCGGATGAGGCTTTGTAGAAAGACACAAACCAGTCTCACCAATCTGTTTTGCATATACTTGTCCTGAAAGAGCACATAAAACACTAAGAAATTTTGATACATCAATGAGTTATTTCACAAGTAAATACCGAAATTAGGGCACATTGACCACAGCCCTTCTCCATAATAAGTAATGACAATAAAACATATCATATGAAAAACTAACACTAGTTGATATCTTTATTTCTTCTTTTGACAAGAACGCATTGATGTCATGAAAAGGCTAGACATATACAACCAGATTAATGGCATCATATATCAGTGTTTTATACTTTACAAGACATATTAGAGACGAGCATGGAGCATAGAATAGTAGAGTAAGCAAAAATGAAGACCTTGATGTTTTCGCAGGAAGATATACAGTTTGTAATGTACATATGTACAAATTCTGTTGGGAGTTCAACAGCTGTAGTGAGCCTATTTACAACTTCCATAGAATGTAGGCTCATGTCCATATTCACGAGAACTGTAAAATACCTGCGACAGCAAATTGCAGCATAAAAATCTAGATTATGATGTCACACAACTATCATTTAGGGAAAACAGGAGCATACTCCGCAATTTCTGCAGAATTCATCAACTTAATGAGGATCTCAACAGCAATAAGAGGGTCGTTTTCAACTAGTTCCTGTAACAAGATGGCACCTCTTTAGATTTCACAATGCAAAGAATAGTTCAATTTGTTTTAAAACAGACGCAACATACTGGTAGCTTTCGTGGAGTGATTCCACAGTGATAAACAAGCTTCGGATCGCTGGCAAATTCTACCAAGACTTGCTGCAACGAGTGGAAAGAAAACAATCACAGTTTTGCACTCATAAGGAATAAATTCCTAATAAGTAAGAAACAAGGTATGCACATATTTAAAAGCAGAAACTGTCGGAACAAATCAAACTAAAAAAGACTTCTACCCAAGGAAGATGTGTACAGTATCTGGTACCCACCTAAAATTCATCATTTAACCTGGGTAAAAGCCTAAAACACAAACTAAAAACGAGCAAAATCTGATAAATACTTTCAACTGCTCACGATCAAATTAGTGAACTTTTGTTTCATTCAATTCTAAAGCCAACATGCAGATCTATCTGTTTCTTTTCAACTTGAATTCTTTCAGTTAGACAATTGTGAGGTTGTTTAGACAATTGTGAGGTTGTAGTACAAAGAAAACCTCTTGTTGAGCAGGAGCAAGTGGACCTTTCAAGGCTTTAGCTATCAAATCTCTCACAGCAGCTCCACGACTAGTATCAGCACACATGCCATGATCCCAGAATAATTCATGGTTATTATCAGGGTTGAGCCACAGAAGCTGGCAACAAATCACGAAAAGATTATAGACCAATAACTATTAGTCTAGCAATAATTATTTGCTGGTTATCTCTAAGTGGCACTTGCCTCGCCATCGAGTAATGGGAGCATTGGTGGACGTGGCCTTATCCATTGAGGGCTTAATCCTTCCAAAGATGAGTTCTGAAGCAATCCAATTACATCTGCAGCCCTATCCCCAGACCCTAGTCTTGGTTTTGCGCCTTCTGGGGCAGATTTAAACCTGCAAAACAATGTTATAATCAACAGAAGATCTAATCAAATGTAAAGAAAGGCAGCTAGTAATGTTGGGTTTCAGGATTCTTCAAGTTGACATACTCGAAAGAATTTAAATCATAACCAGGAGGTACATCTGGGTCTGGTATAACATTTTTTACAGCTGCAGATCTAATAATGCTATTATAGTCCTCTTGATGTACTCCATTGCCATGTTGCTTCTGTAATTGTTCGCGCTGCAATAAAATCTGAACCACCAAACTGTGAATTCTTCAAAATAAATGAAAGAGCAGAAGTCTAATTTGTCTTCAAGAAATATAATTAATTCATACTTAATTGAGCATGTCAATTTCTTGAATGTTCAACATAACTCCATATGTATAAACTCACATGCGCGGATGAATTAAATCCCTTCATGTAATCTACAGCTGACAGCTTCAAAACCTATTTACAAAAAAAAAACAGATGAAGAAATTGAAAAGATTGTAAGAGCATAATTATTTAAAGGTAAAAAATCATAAGCATGAAGAATAGCATGATTAGAGCATACTCTAACATATAAACATAATAATCCAGTTGTCATTAAAATAACAGTAGACTGTTCTAAAATATAACATAATCAACCCATATGAATGTCTTAAATAAGGTGAGAGTATACCATATGAACTTTTCCAACCATATGAATGAGGCATATTAGTATGGCTATTGAACTATTGCTTTAAATTGGCAAGTGTAAGTGTTAGTCCTAAACATATGACTACTAGCAATTATCTATCAATAAATCAGATCCTTAGAAGCCAGACGCAGGAACGGAGGCAGGAGCAGAAGCCGGAGAACGTGACTACTTAAAAGAGTCTAAAGTTGAAAGCGTAACGGGAGTATCAGTCGGTATCGGATCGGGACATAGCAAACTGTATCGGTATCGACCGTATGGTATCGGTCGATACTGCAAACAATGATCTACAGGTCTGCCCATACGAACCGCATATGTAAAAGGCAAAATAGTGGATGAATGAACAAAAATGGTATGATCTTTTTGTCTTCTTTAAGAAACTTTAATATATTAAAAAGCCCAAAGACTTCATTAGACTAGAAACCCCTTTCAGGTGATTTTATTGATAGTGTTGAGAATCTATGACTTAATTTCATCAAAAACGAGCGTCTAAAATTCCCGTCTTGACGACGTGAATTGCTTGTCATTCAATTATGGAGGGAGTTAGAAGCAAAGAAAAGCAGTTCTATTACCCCAGAATGTTAATAATTTGAAATAAAATCTGATATTAGAAAACATGGGGATCATAGTTGGCAACAAAAAATGATATTATCATAAAGGAAAACATGAAGGTCATGATCCTTATATGGCTTTTATATGAAACTATTTAAACTGATCCTTCAGAAAGTAAGTATTCTATATAAAAGCTAAAGCAATAAATGCATAAGGATATAGAATTGTATTGATGTATTGAAACCTTTAACCTGCCAATGGTCATGATATGCTACATAAAAAAGAGCCCAGACATGAACTACTTTGAAATAACCATGTAATACCCTGGTTATACATCTCAATAGTTAAAAGTGTTAAAAGAGAGACTATCATCTACTAGCAATGTGCTTCTTGGTTCCTTCAGTTTCATCCAGTTCAGAGAAAGCTCTGCTCAACCAAATATGTTAAATGGTTAAATTTCCAAAAGAAGAGAGAAACAGGATGGACAAGCTTCTGATTCCCCAACAGTCAAAAGATAACTCTTCGAGAGAGATCAATATGAGGAAAGAAAAGCCACGATATAGCTCAATAAGAGTAATAAGAAATGAGCTCAAATAGCATAATTAATAAAGCCTTATAAGTGGGTTATGGCACCCCAAACTTAGATGACTACTCTTTCTCAGAAGGTGAAACTCCCACCTGTTCTCCAAAAAGAGGTATGCCTTTGTACAAACCTCTCCAAATCCAAATGATGCTCCCTCTATTTGGCTTCTAAAGATGGCAGATCAACCCCTTTTTACCCATATGTTTGAAAGCAAACATCCATTGAGTTCAAAAGCCCTGTCAGCTTAAAGGGTTGTCTGTAAATAAACGTAAATCTTAATGACACTCTTCTTTAAATGACATGCAAGTTGCAAACCCCACCCTTATAGAGCATTCTAGAAAATGAAACTCACATAAAAACAGAATAAGACAATTTGCACACATTATAGAGAATCAGAAACAAATCTTAAAGGTCAAGAATCTCAGAGAAAGTACAAACAAGAGTGATACAATACCTCTTTGTCATTGTTTCTACCAATAGATCCCAACAGTAGCTGGATAAATGACTTCTCCAGATGCTCAGCGACATCATCAGATGCTGCCTGTCAACATTATGCATGTATTATTTAAGAAAATCCCATAGCATTTATATTTATATTGCAGTTCAAGGTACAACCTTAATGCTCATGCTAATTAAAATAAAAGTAGCACCACAGACTGCAGAGAGTTCCAGTGATAAGGTGGCTCCTAGCAATATACAATCATGGCCATAGGCCACATGTTCATTACCATGTCATCATTTCATAAGAAGATCTCAGTCAGAAAAAGAATCTATTGAAATTTGAAAGTGAACTCGTGCAAGAAACTACTACTTATCCATGTGATCTAAGTGCAACGTAAACTAAGCATAGTAAAATAATGCAGAGGACATGAATCATACTCGACAAACTTCTGATCACACAAAGAATCACAATATTTAGATGACTAGATGTAGTTTTCTACTACATTTCATCGTCATTGCACTAAAACCGAAGAGGATCATGCAAGGGATGGGTTGTGAAACAAGAAGAGGAGATAAGAATCCTTAACACACTTTTCTAAACAACGGTTTCATATTTAGACAGCTAAAGACCAATGCTCGTCTTCCCATCAGGGGTCTCAGACCTCAAGCTGAATGTAATGATAAATGTGATGTCAGTGCACCCACAAACAATATGAACTGAAGAGTTGTCTTGTTGGCAAACTTCCCATAAAAATCACCCTGAGTAGATGAACAATTTTGGAGCATATATTCCCAAATCCAACCATCAGCAATGAAGCTTCCTACTCCATACTTAACTATTCACGTCATCATTTTCCTTTATAATGAAGGTATCCAGATGGTCATGTCAAGGTAAAACATTCTAGAGATCCAAGGAAAGATTATTAGCTATATTGTAATGCTGGATAGGAGTTGGGGCATTCCAAGTTCTTCAAGTTTGATGGAGGGTTTAGAAAATGGTTGAAAGATTATTAGCTATAAAGGACCTTTTAGTTTGGCTTTTGTTGAAACCTTGATTTGAAACCATCCAAGATATCACTTAAGCAGATACCCTATTATTTTTAAAAACAAATCTGTAAAAGATCACAAAACACCATACCATTTGTGGTGGTGGGGGGGGGGGGGGGGGGGGTTGGGGGGGAGGGGGGGGGGCGGGGGTCGGTCTCAAGGTTTCAAATTGGACATGTACAGCTTCCAAGTTATACTAAATAACTATCAAATAAGTAATAAGCTTAAAGAACTTGATACATGTATCAGACAAGGAGTTTCAGTATTGGTGGTCTTGGATCAAAGTATCAATTTTTTGTATATGTGTATTTGTTACATAAACTTCAAACAAGTATCAAAATTTTGAATTAACCATAAACTTCAAGATTTCCACTATAAATATATTAAGTTTGCATTGAACGCATTTTACTTTTTTGTTTATGTGAAAGCATGCAGGTAACGTTGGATGGGCTTTCGTAGGTCACATTATGTAAAAGTGTACCTACCGGGTCACATACGGACTTTGACCCATCGGTCCCATAATCATGTTTAACTCATATGTTCAGCTTTCCTACTCCCAGTTGTCTTCAAAGAAAAAGGAAGCAGCCATTTATCACTCAACTTTCAAGGCTTAGGGATGATAGTAAGTTACGGACAGCATTGTCAGACTGACGTGAAAAGGCCCTAGTTGACTCTGGCCCAATTGCGAAATGGGTAAGGTTGGGCTCAACATTTTGGCCCGGTTTTTTTTTTGGAACAGGTTTGGATAATAGTCGTCCTGGCGCAACTCACTGTAGGACCATTATCCCGTCATATAGAGTTGATGGGTTGGGTTTGGAGAAGAGAGAGAGATGTGTTGGACAATCGCCTAACCCTAAAAGCAAATCTCCTCCCCTTCGTCTCTTTGCAAAAAGTGTGAGCAGTCCCAAGGTGCGACTTGCACTTTTATCATATTCCTACAAAACAATGGTCCTTGCATTTTATTGTCATATTTATGGGTCTGATTGTACAGTGTAACTGAATCGTGGTAAAGTGTAACTGAATTGTGATTACAAGAAAATTGACTTAATTGGTCAGCCTGAAAAGTAGGTTGGCTGGCCCAAAAAGTCTGTTGGTCGGCTCAAAGGGCAAGTTTAGAGCCTAGGTTTTGTAAAAGTAAACCCAAACCGGGCAATTTTTTTGGTCAGGAATATATTTAGCCAGAACCTTAGAAGTCAGAATCTCCTATGAGGCCAATAAATCTCAGTAAGAGAAGCGATTTGGGAACTCGTTTCTCCGACAATGGGAGCATGTTTCTCCGACGACATGAACGTTTCCCATAACAAGACCAAAATTTTAAAAGATGACAGAAATTTCGGAAAGAAAGTTGAAGAATTTTTACTACACGTTGATCAAAGTAACAAGAAACTAATGATTACTTACCTTGACATCATAAAAATTATCATGCATCTGTAACTTAGAACTGAACTTTATAGATTCTAATAAATATTAAGATATCTATAAATTTTGATAACAATAATTATTAGTGTACGCTCTCATCACGCTCCCAACTTTAGACTCTTCTAAGTCATCGCGCTCCCCCACTCTCGCTCCTACCCCCGCTCTGGCTTGTAAGGACCGAACTGGATATTGCTTGGTCATTATCATCTCTATGTTTAGGTCTCTAGTAGATCTCTTCCCAATATCTTATCGATGATGTCGCCTTTATGTCGAAAGGCCTCACCCAGATAAGCAGCTTCTTCAACTTCCTCCTCTCTATTTGATCTTTATTCTTATATCACGCCAGAAAATTCATTAGTTTCTTCTCACTCCGCATTGTATCAATCGAAACTCAATTTGCTCACTTCTATTATAACCCGAAACATAGGATCTAGAAATCAAGACTTCGGTCGTTCATCATTCTCTCTTCAAATTAACTTGTCCAAAGTTTTTTATCTTTAACAGAGCAGCTAAATATATTGACAATAACTATTACCAAACAATAACCTATATTGATCCCAATATGTTCATTTCCTCTACCACAAATAAAATGTCCATATTGTCCAACTATTTTGCTCTAATAGTGTCCAACTATTTTGCTTTATTCGGTCAAAATTAGTTCTCTTGGCAAGTATTGGTTCAGATACTTTTAAAACCAAATTGGACTTTCAAAACCAAATTGGAAAAGGTTGATACATATTAGTATAAACCCAATTTTAGAACTTTTACAAGTACACAATCTATTATAGGTATAATGTGTGCACTCTATCCTAAATTTGTATCTAACTAGGATTGGAAGAGTAAACCCAATTTTTGCAATATTTTTCTATATTGATACATGTTGGCCATAGCTTATCGGTTTTGGCATAGCATCGTATGCAGCATCTTAAACTCGTCCCTACCGAATACTTGTTGATACAAACATTGGAGCTCATTTTCTTGGTCAATTCAACAAAATAACTTATAAGGAAACAAAGTTATCATAGGCGAAATGTGCACTTTAGTACCAAGGTCCTTTCGAGCCTAGGCGCAAAGCGCAAAAGCGAGGTGCACGCATGAGCAAAGTAAGGGACGTCTATAATTAGAAGAAAATTAGAGGTCCACGGACTCAAAATTGTTGTGTTGCTATATTCTAGGTTATACTTGCTCGTAACAAAATAAGGGAGCTTTGGCAATACTTGAACTGTAGAACGGTTCGGTTGATGATGTTATTAGGTCTTCGTATAAGGTCGCATTTGTTCATAACAAAAGCATGGCGCCAGCCAAGCTAAATTGAGGACAAGCTCCCTTGGTGCTTAGCCTATCGCCTAGGCACTAGCCTAGACATGCTTTTAAGAACTTGAAAAGAAAAAAGAGAAATATTAAAAAAGATGGTATAGCCACCATGATTTTGTCATCGCGAAGATCGCCATCAATGTGTTGCTACCTTATCAACAACATAATGTTGTTATCGACACATTGTAGATATTACCATTTGTTGGAAACTTGGAAGATGGTATATTATAAATTCATAGTATTGATCCATTGTGATATTATTCCACTTAAAAATATCTATTACAGGAATACTTTGCCTAAAAGTGGTAGATAAACAACAATACCATTGTCGGTGAACCACTAAAGCATTCGTCAATGTTTAATTTCATTCATTTCAAAATTAACGATAAACAATAAGTGATACCTAAAACTATATACCTAAATGTATGAAATACTTTCTAGCTTTTTCTGGAAAAAAATAATATTATTATTATTTGGCCTTCGGAAACGAACTCCGGAATTCTGAGGCAAAACTAACAATAGCGATAGTCGTGGGGCTAGAATCGAGTTGTGCATTATATAGACAAATTAGGTTATTAATCTATTTTGGGATTATTGGAGTGATGAGATAAGAGGGCATTATAGGAAAGAAAGGAATACCTAGAAGACAATATAGGGAAGGGTTGCAGAGAAATGTATGCTCCTTTCAATAGAGAAACTTCAAGTTTATTATATTATTAGGTTCCCTTCCATATAAGCCACATGACCTAATATTTTCACCAATCTCATATTCCTTGAAACTAGGGTGCATTCAGAGAAGGATTATCCGATTCAGATAAGGATCCAAATCCGATTACAAGCACTTTAGGATCCGGTTGGATCAGAATTTGTATTTGTTTATCTGCATCCGACTTTAATTTATCCAAATATGGATATGAATTCCACTTCAGTATCTGAATCCAGATTTGATATCTGGATACCTATATAAATATATAAATTATATTAATATATCATGCTTCTAACATTACGGGGCATTGTATTTTTGACCAAATATTATTATATTTAAAGTATATATTTAAAGTATATATCATTACTCAAACATAAGTTAATTAATATACAATTAAACTAAAATGAAATCTTTAATTCTCTTAAGAATCCAAACTCTAGTTTCGCCAAGATCCTATCATATTCGATCTGAACGAATATGAATATGGTTATTGATTTTAATATCCAAACAATATTTATATATTTATTCGTATTCGTTACTAGAAAACAAATACGGATATAGTAATACCCATATCCGTATTCGCGGTGAATGAGCCCCTCATTGGAACTACTAAAAGACCTCAAATTTCAAATAGCACTACTTGGTTTTAGTTTGAAAGTAATATTCTAATAACATTCTCTAACTCTTTGTTGATATGGTATGTTGGGTGTCATATTTAAGTATAGTATAAGCACATGGGAATATTCTGAGGACATATTTGGGATGCCAGAATATGTCACAGGATATTCCATTATGAGATTATTGTCATAATGATTGAAATCATTGTATTAATGACTGTAAGGCTATATAATGCCAATGAGACAATCAATAAAATAATCAACTAATTTCAACATGTTATCAGAGCCAAGTTTCCACAAACCCTAGCCGTCACCAAGCTTCCACAAACCCACAGGAGGATTTCCTAGATCTCCTCCACCGAATTCTTTCACGCCCCTCCCTCCTTTTTTTCCCTCCTCTCCTCTTCTCCGCCCTTCGCAGGCCGCCCTTCGCTATTGCTGCCTCGTTCCGCTACTGCTGCGGCTACTACTGCTGCTGCGACTGCTACGACTGCTGCTGCTGCGACGGCGGTTGTGACATGCGTGCTGCCGCCTCCTCCGTACCAGCACGAGGCAGCGCCTAATAGGGATGCCTAGATCTGAAAAAGGGGGGGACATGTTCGGATCTAGGAGCAGACGACGAGGACAAGCGTGAGTCGTGGAGCGGACGTGACGTGACTGGATAGACGACGCATCGATGGAGGAGATCATCAAGAAGCTAGATTCTGCAGAGGTGGCAACGTTGATGAAGTTGTTGACGATGTCGGCTGGTGAGAACACGACACGAACGTCGTCGGAGTTGAAGCTTCCCTCCATCGATCTGAAATTAGATGGACCAGCCACCTATCTGAGTTGGTCACGACGGGTGAGAAGAACTCTCGCAGGAAAAAACATGGAGGGGTTCCTGACGGGCGAGACGACAGAGCCGGACGAGGGCTCGACAGGACGCGATGAGTGGAAGTCCACTCGTATGGTGATCTACATCTGGCTTCTCAACTCCTTAGTCCAGTCTATTGCCGCCATAGTAGACGGTATTGAGATGGTGAAAGATGTGTGGGAGAAGTTGAGAAGGACCTATGATGGTATGGGGAACAACTTACGGGTCTTCCAGATAAAGGAGAAGATTGATGACACCGTACAGGGAGAGAAGACGGTGCAGGAGTATGCCACGGAGTTGGAGCGTCTGTGGTTGGATTATGATCACTCCTCAGATCGGGCGAGCTGCGGGGACCCTAAGTGTAAGGAGAGACAGGTGTGTCTGCAGGAGAGGACGATGAAGTTCCTCAAAGGGCTGACTGCAGCTTTCGCACAGAGGACGGCCCTACTTCTAGCCCAACCAAAGATCCCTAGCCTTGAGGAGACTATCTCAGCCATGATCCAGGAGGAGACACGCATCAGGCTGCAAGCCAGGACAGGTGGTCCCCCTGAAGCAAAGTCAGCACTAGCGATCACCAGCTCAGGTAACACAGGATCTAAGGGAGAGCCCTGGCAGCATAACCGGCAGTACTACAACTGTGGGAAGATGGGTCATCATCGGTATGCTTGTACGAAACCACCTAGGGAGGGAGATTCAGGTGGTGGACGAGGACCGTTCGGCGGACGAGGATATAATGGAGGACGTGGTCGTGGTCGAGGGGATAGACGAGGGGGCAAGTGATTCGTCAGTACCTTCTGATGGATGGGCATACATGACAGCGTTGTCCCTAACAAAGAATGAGGTGGACGCCTCCTCTGTTCTACTCCTCATGTCTTCCAGTGCCTGGTCCTCCACAGTAAAGGTGCCATCAGCTTCTTCGTTCCCTTCTGATATCAGGAGGTTTGCCCGATAACCTCCTCGGCCGCCTCGTCTATCCCCTCGACCACGACCACGTCCTCCATTATATCCTCGTCCGCCGAACGGTCCTCGTCCACCACCCGAACGGTCCTCGTCCACCACCACCTAAAAAAGAAGAAGTTTGTCAGTATGGATGTCCACTTTCGGGAGCATGAGCCATACTACCGCCAGGACAGAACTTCACACAACACGCCTAATACTGCCAGTATTAGGCGAGAGGGGGAGATGGAGAACTTGGTGGTAACCGATTTAGAAGTTTGGCATGGAGGCACGGAGAAGGAACAAGAAGGTGAAGGTGTTAGGCCTACGGCTCAGGGAGAGTTACTTACCTACAGCAGGAGAGAGAAGCAAACTGCAGGACCAGTACCGACAGTGCCAGTGCCAAGTCCCTTGCCTGCGTTCGTCCTAACTCCTGAGGCACCGACACCAACCCCCCTTCAGGTGATACCCCCTCCTTCACAAGATATCATTCCTCCTACTACTACTCCTCCCACACCACTATCTGTACGGAGGACCACTCGCAGCAATGCAGGAAATCCTCCAAACAGATATGGTTGGAATATTGCTCAGTTTGTTTCTTATGACCATATCCCTTCTTCTCATGGAGCATTTATAGCATCTTTGGATAGTATTACTGTACCTAACAATTGGCAGGTTGCCAAGAACGATCCAAAGTGAAAAGTGGCAATGCACGAGGAGTTGGGAGCTCTGGAGAAGAACCACACTTGGGAGCTTGTGAGACTGCCAGAGGGGAAGAGAGCAATTGGATGCAAGTGGGTCTTTACCGTGAAGCAGAACCCAGATGGACAGGTTGATCGCTACAAAGCTCGACTAGTAGCCAAAGGATACAGTCAGACGTACGGCATCGACTATGACGAGACCTTTGCACCAGTTGCAAAGAAGAGCACTGTCAGGACTCTGATTTCTCTGGCAGCGAATGGTGGATGGAAGCTATACCAACTGGATGTGAAGAATGCGTTTCTTCACGGAGATCTAGTGGAGGAGGTGTACATGGAGATACCACCAGGATTTGGCACCAATCAGACAGTAGGCAAGGTCTGCAGGTTGAAGAAGTCCCTTTATGGACTGAAGCAGTCTCCTCGAGCGTGGTTTGACAGATTCAGAAGGGCGATGATAAGGATGGGATATCAGCAGATCAATGCTGATCATACTGTGTTCTTCCGTCGGAGTGGAGGCCACATCACCATGCTTGCGGTGTATGTGGATGATATGATTATCACAGGAGATGATGAGCAGGAGATCGCCCAACTCAAAGGAAAGCTTGGCAAGGAATTCGAGGTGAAGGATCTCGGCCTTCTTCGGTACTTCCTTGGGATTGAGATTGCTCGAGAAGCAGAGGGGATTGTTCTCTCTCAAAGGAAGTATGCACTAGACCTTCTCACAGAAACTGGGATGTTGGGGTGCAAACCTGCAGCGACACCAATAGATCAGAGGTTCAAGATTGATGCTGAGGCTGGAGAACCAGTTGATCGGGACAGATACCAGAGACTGGTTGGCAAGTTGATCTATTTGAGCCACACACGTCCTGATATCTGCTTTGCAGTAAGTGTGGTGAGCCGCTACATGCATGACCCACGGAAGGGTCATATGGATGCAGTGTACCAGATTCTGAGGTAGTTGAAAGGTGCTCCCGGGAAGGGACTAATATTCAGGAAGAACAATCACGTGAGCATCGAGGGCTACTGTGATTCTGACTGGGCTAGTTGTGCTGATGATAGGAGGTCTACCTCGGGATATTACATATTTGTAGGAGGTAACTTGGTCTCCTGGAGGAGTAAGAAGCAGTCTGTGGTGGCCAGATCGACAGCTGAAGCAGAGTACAGAGCTATGGCCTTGGGAGTTGCAGAGCTGCTATGGTTGAAGAATATGCTGGTGGAGCTGAAGCTGGATCAAGGAGCCAAGATGAAGCTGTGGTGTGACAATCAGTCAGCTATTAGTATCGCCAACAATCCAGTACAGCATGACAGGACCAAACACATCGAGATTGATAGATTCTTCATCAAAGAGAAGTTGGATAGAGGATTACTGGAGCTTGGCCATGTTCCAACCAGGGATCAAGTAGCAGATGGACTAACCAAGGGACTCGCCTCAGTGAGCATGATTAGAGGATGTGACAAGATGGGCTTAGTGAATAACTTTCACCCATCTTGAAGGGGAGTGTTGATATGGTATGTTGGGTGTCATATTTAAGTATAGTATAAGCACATGGGAATATCCTGAGGACATATTTGGGATGCCAGAATATGTCACAGGATATTCCATTATGAGATTATTGTCATAATGATTGAAATCATTGTATTAATGACTGTAAGGCTATATAATGCCAATGAGACAATCAATAAAATAATCAACTAATTTCAACACTCTTTCCTCCCTCAAAAGTCAAAAGAATAACATTCTCTAGGTCCTATTAAGATGCGAACAATTGCATCTTGCTGACTAATCTTACGTTCATATTTTTCCATATAGGCCCCCTTAACCACTTGACTCCAAATAAGAAACTAAGGACATGAGGTAACACCTACCTACAAAGCAGAAACTAGGTAGGAGCTGACTAATAATAACTCAGATGGTCTCCTTCTCATGAAGACATGGTGATCTCCATTGCGTAAAAGACAAACATTTGCAGATTTAAGACTACATAATTTGGTAATTTCTAAACCATGTATCAAATGGAATAATGTATACATTTAGTGCGTCCCACAATAATAAAAAAAGATACCATTTGATTTATGAGTTAAATATCTCCAAGAAGCAATATAAATTTCAATTCATGTAGATTAAGAACAATGATATCATGATGAAAGGTACAAATTCCATGGGTGGCCAACCAAGTAACTATACAAAATACCCCCTTCCCTAGTTTATGTACGGTGTAATGATCTAAATTCTAATGTCCCTTATTCACATACCCCAACCTCCCTTCATAAATTCCTAGAAACAATGGCAGTCTCACAAATGTTCCAAGTCTAATACCTTTCAAGATCTATAATACCTCTAGTTTACAATTGTCATGTTCTGGATTAAAAAATTGCATTACCTTAATTAGAGGGTTTCTAGGGTATGGATTCTACTGTCTACAACAACAGAAAAATAATGTATTGCCCTATAAGCATCGCAAAATGATAGGTAGGGAACCACAAGTTATTCTAACCATAGTTTGCAGTATCGACCGATATCGATACGGTATGGTTTGGCATGTCCCTATCCGATACCGACCGCTACCGATATTGGCCAATAGTTTATGTAAGGTGTAATGATCTAAATTCTAATGTCCCTTATTCACATACCCCAACCCCCCGTCATAAATTCCTAGAAACAATGGCAGTCTCACAAATGTTCCAAGTCTAATAATACCTTTCAAGATATATAATACCTCTAGTTGACAGTTGTCAGGTTCTGGATTAAAAAATTGTATTACCTTAATTAGAGAGTTTCTAGGGTATGGATTCTACTGTCTACAACAACAGAAAAAGAATGTATTGCCCTATAAGCATAGGAAAATGATAGGTAGGGAACCACAAGTTATTCTAATCATAGTTTGCAGTATCGGCCGCCCTATCCGATATTAACCGCTACCGATATTGGCCAATACCGGCGTTAAGGGTTTCTTTTCCAGAAAATTCAGTAGAGAAAATTGAACAAAAAAGACCAATAAATAAGGGTATAAAGACATAATAAGGTTGTAAAAGCATGTAAATGAAAAAAAAAAACTATTTATCACATGTAAACCAATCAGCAATAGTGACTATTATTTCATTCAATTTCAAAACTACTAAAAAACACCGAAAATACTTAAAATTAATTAAAAAATACTTAAAATTAATTACTAAATGTATAAAATATTTGTTACTTTTAATAATTATTTGCTTCCTTATACCAAAAAAAATGATACTCCGATCCGCAACCGCCGATACCGATACTCATAGGAAGGGTATGATACAGATTCTGATATTGTGAACCTTGGTTCTAACAAAAGGAACATTAGAAGTATCACACTAATCTCAAAATTATAAAAAGACTAACATTAGACCAACATTCAGTACTTTGCATTCATACTTTTTTTCTCTCAACTATTGTATCTTATGATCTATGTATGTCAACTATGCAATGTCTCCATTGCACTATGTTATTCTGTTGTTCACTAGTTGTGTTGCACGCACCACAAAATGGTGTTTGTATCTGTATTGTGTATGTACAGTGTACACGTGTCCGTCTGTGTACCTATTTGAATCAAGATTTGCAGTATCGATATCGATCTTCTTACGAGTATCTTATGAGTCGAGTATCGGTATATTACAAGTATCTTATGAGTGTATCGGTAACGATCTTCTTACGAGTATCTTATAAGTATCGGTAACGATGGTTTCTGATCGAAGTTTCATAGTTATTCGTTTCAAAAGTCATAATAATTATTATTATTAAAGAATAAAAAATATTTCATAATATTCAGACGTAATTCTATGTATTGTTTGTTATTTGTTATTAGCATTGAATAGAATCATATTAAGCTGGGTGGATGTTGTGAATCTATAAAATACATCAACAAATGGAATGGTTATCGTATGTCAATAAGAAACTCATTGGCACGTCGTAGCATGTTAATGTTTGACACGTCAAATTATTGTGTCGACACCATTTTTCTACTCTCTTTTCCATGTAATTTTTCTATTGAATTTACCAGAAAAAAAGTTCCAATGTCGGTATCATCAAGTATCGGTAGAGACAATTTCGGATATGGACGGAAAAAAAAAGCGAGTATCCGATACTGAGAACCCTGCTTTTAACTCGGATATTCTTCGTCAATGCAGAAAAACATGTCACATTTTTGGGTGGATGAAACCATGAAGAGGAACGTAAAGAAGGAAAGAAGATACTCACTCCAATTCTTCAATTAGCACAAAGAACGGAAGGGTATTAAAGACATTTTCATGGTTAAGTTAGTATTACACCCAAGATTAAGTCCACAAGTATAAATATGGACCTGTTTGCAATAAATTGTAATAAATTTAAGAATTCAAAAAGAATGCATGATATTAGAAGGTATTAATATGGAAGATTGAAAGATCACGAGGTAACATTGACAAAACCATTGGCTTTAAATTATAGCCAAACACCATTAAAACCATACAATTTGGTAAAACCAAAACTAGTGAAGGCGTACATAACGAGACTAATATCAAAAGACTGACAACCAAGTTTCAAAACCTAGGTTTTGTTATGTTGTAGTCTATCTGAAGGTTCTTACTTTTACTTTTCAGGATATGCGCATGGATTACTTTGGTCAACATCTAGAAGAATTCTCATATTTTAACTAGATAAAGATGAATGATTATTCCATAGTTTGAAGTATCGGCCGATACCGATCCGATACGGCCGATACCGATACAGTTTGGCATGTCCCGATCCGATACCGACCGATACCCAATACTGACCGATACCGACATTAGAGGTCTCTTTTTCGGTCAATTCGGCAAAGAAAATTGAATTAAAAAAGACCAATTAGCAATGGCGTAAAAGCATAGTAAGGTTGTAAAAGCATATAAATGAGGAAAACTTATCTATCGCATATAAATCAATTGACAATGGTGACTACTATTTCATTCAATTTCAAAAATACTAAAAAACAATACTAAAAATACTTTAAATTATGCATAAATGTATAAAATATATTTTCTAAAATGTTAATAATTTACTAATAGTTGTTTGCTTTCCGATACCAAAAAATCCGATACTCCGATCTGAAACCGCCGATACTACCGATACCGTCGATCCCGATACTCATTGGAATGGTCCGATACCAGTACCGATTCCGATACCGATACTTTGAACCTTGGATTATTCTGAAGTTCTTAGCAAAATCCTTCAAAGTTCTAAGCTCTCCTGTGGACCACAAAATTTAGACCAAGCATTATATACGAATCATCTGCTGCAAAGTCGAACAGATTCCTATAAAGCCTAAGAGTCCATTCTGTAATGAGTTACATCAGCAAGGACAGGTTAATGAATTGCCCATATAATTTTTCAAGGTGTCTCATAGCCTTCTAGGGTACATGAAATTTCCTTTATTTTGTGATGTGGCACTTAGATCTTGATATTCACATGATAATCTTTAGGTTGCATAGTTTGACTACAAAATTTGGGAGTTCCCACTTTTCCAACAAAACCCCCGCAAACCCAAGCATAAGCTAGTACAATCTACAAATTAAATACAAGACTGCTTGAGGTCAAGTTAAACAGCAAATGCTCTCAACTAGTAAGATAACTATATTAACATATTGCCAGATTTCCTGTACACAAGACTTATGTATGGATATGAGTTGAGGATGCCTACTTAAACAAAAAGCGACTAATAAAGGATCTAGAGATGGTCAAGATGTATGTAGCCTTGTCACCTTTTGATGGAGAAGCTCTTTCTAAGACCCTAACCCACATCCTCCAAGATGCAAGCACCAAGCGATACCATCACCTCAACCTTCAAATTGCCTAGAAGCATCAAAAATAAGCAAGCATGGCACCCATCGTTATCAGAATGTTTTGAAGCTCAGATCCAAGATGCAAGGAGAATTTGGATGTGTGCCAACCACCTCCAAACAAAAGTTAGGCACTGGGCGAGAGGAGGTGGTCATCTTTTGCACCTAACATGCACATCTAGAGCAAGCATAGGAGTTGCAGGGCAGTCCTGTTCGTTTAGAGTTTTGGGTAATTACAGATCCATTTATTAAGTCTATAACTTGGAACCATTTAGCCGTTAACTTTTGTCCAAAACTTCCAAACACATTATTGTATAAAGCAACATTCCCCAAGTTACAAAACCCCTTCTATAAGTTAATGCAGACTCAAACCAGCTAATCTGAACAGGATAAAACCATAACCTACTTCTCTTCTTAGGTTTTTGTTGATATGGTATATTGGGTGTCATATTTAAGTATAGTATAAGCACATGGGAATATCCTGAGGACATATTTGGGATGCCAGAATATGTCACAGGATATTCCATTATGAGATTATTGTCATAATGATTGAGATCATTGTATTAATGACTGTAAGGCTATATAATGCCAATGAGACAATCAATAAAATCATCAACTAATTTCAACATGGTATCAGAGCCAAGTTTCCACAAACCCTAGCCGTCACCAAGCTTCCACAAACCCACAGGAGGATTTTCTAGATCTCCTCCACCGAACTCTTCCACGCCCCCCTCCCTTCCCGCCTCGTCTACCCCCCTCCCTTCAAAAAAAAAAAAAAAAAAAAAAAAAAAAATCTTCACGGCTGCTGCGACTGCTGCTGCTGCTGCGACGGCGGCTGTGACATGCGTGCTGCCGCCTCCTCCACACCAGCACTAGACATCGCCTAATAGGGATGCCTAGATCTGGAAAAAGGGAGGACATGTTCGGATCTAGGAGCGGACGACGAGGACGAGCGTGAGTCGTGGAGCGGACGTGACGTGATTGGATAGACGAAGCATCGATGGAGGAGATCATCAAGAAGCTAGATTCTGCAGAGGTGGCGACGTTGATGAAGTTGTTGACGATGTCGGCTGGTGAGAACACGACACGAACGTCGCCGGAGTTGAAGCTTCCCTCCATCGATCTGAAATTAGATGGACCAACCACCTATCTGAGTTGGTCACGACGGGTGAGAAGAACCCTCGCAGGAAAAAACATGGAGGGGTTCCTGACGGGCGAGACGACAGAGCCGGACGAGGGCTCGACAGGACGCGATGAGTGGAAGTCCACTCATATGGTGATCTACATCTGGCTTCTCAACTCCTTAGTCCAGTCTATTGCCGCCACAGTAGACGGTATTGAGATGGTGAAAGATGTGTGGGAGAAGTTGAGAAGGACCTATGATGGTGTGGGGAACAACTTACGGGTCTTCCAGATAAAGGGGGAGATTGATGACACCGTACAGGGAGAGAAGACGGTGCAGGAGTATGCCACGGAGTTGGAGCGTCTGTGGTTGGATTATGATCACTCCTCAGATCGGGCGAGCTGCGGGGACCCTAAGTGTAAGGAGAGACAGGTGTGTCTGCAGGAGAGGACGATGAAGTTTCTCAAAGGGCTGACTGCAGCTTTCGCACAGAGGACGGCCCTACTTCTAGCCCAACCAAAGATCCCTAGCCTTGAGGAGGCTATCTCAGCCATGATCCAGGAGGAGACACGCATCAGGCTGCAAGCAGGGACATGTGGTCCCCCCGAAGCAAAGTCAGCACTAGCGATCACCAGCTCAGGTAATACACGATCTAAGGGAGAACCCTGGCAGGATAACCGGCAGTGCTACAACTGTGGGGAGATGGGTCATCATCGATATGCTTGTACCAAACCACCTAGGGAGGGAGACTCAGGTGGTGCACGAGGACCGTTCGGCGGACGAGGATATAATGGAGGACGTGGTCGTGGTCGAGGGGGTAGACGAGGCGGCCGAGGAGGTTATCGAGCAAACCTCCTGATATCAGAAGGGAACGGAGAAGCTGATGGCACCATTACTGTGGAGGATCAGGCACTGGGAGACATGAGGAGTAGAACAGAGGAGGCGTCCACCTCATTCTTTGTTAGGGGCAACGCTGCCATATATGCCCATCCATCAGAAGGTACTGACGAATCACTTGCCCTTGCGTCTATCTCTTCCCTTAAATCATCAGACTGGATTATCGACTCGGGAGCATCTCGACATGTGACTGGGAATGCTAGTGAGTTTTCTTCCTACACTCACCTAGCATCAGCAGACAGCATTCAGACAGCTGATGGCACTTTCCAGCCAGTGGTCGGTAAGGGTACTGTTAATTGTACAGGTTCAGTAAGATTATCCAATGTTTTACATGCTCCATCCTTTCCAGTCAGTCTCTTGTCCATTAGTTCTATAATCCTCCAACTTAAATGCATTGTTTCTTTTGATATTCCTAAGGTGACCTTCCAGGAGAAAGGGACAGGACGAAGACTTGGGACTGGCACTTGGCATGAGGGACTGTGGTACCTAGATCGAGAAGGACTGGACTCAGCATTGGTATCTATGGCAGAGAAGGCTGGCATGGAAGAACTGCAGCAGAGGACTGAGGATACCTTGATGCTCCATCATCGGAGGATGGGACATTCTTCCTTTGATACTCTAAGTAAGTTATATCCAGAGATTTATGCAAAAACAAAAAAAGAGAAATTAGTATGTGATGCGTGCGAGTTAGGAAAACTTACTAGGAGCTCATATGTTGGCACGGGTCATAGGAGCACTTTTGCTTTTGAGGTAGTACATTCTGATGTCTGGGGTCCATGTGCTACTAACACTATGAATGGTTATAAGTACTTTGTTTCTTTCATTGAGTGTGCCTCTCGTGTTACCTGGTTATATTTGATGAAAAATAAGAATGATGTACCTGCTTGTTTTCGGGATTTCCATAAGCATGTCCAGACTCAGTACAAAGCAGTTGTGAAGGTACTGAGGTCTGACAATGGAACGGAGTATACCAACAGGACGCTTGCAGAATACTTGTCAGCACACGGAATACAGCATCAAACCACCTGTGCATACACACCAGCACAAAATGGAGTTGCAGAAAGGAAAAACAGACACCTTCTGGAGGTCGCAAGAAGTATGATGATCGACATGAATGTCCCACAGAGTCTGTGGGGGCATGCAGTGTTGACAGCAG
Organism: Iris macrosiphon; assembly: GCA_036927795.1. Classification (NCBI taxonomy): domain Eukaryota; kingdom Viridiplantae; phylum Streptophyta; class Magnoliopsida; order Asparagales; family Iridaceae; genus Iris; species Iris macrosiphon. The sequence goes on along the minus strand of JAYESA010000009.1, from coordinate 149,203,140 downwards.
CTCAACTCATCAACAGGATGCCCTCGAAGGTCCTCGGATGGAAGTCCCCATGTGAGGTATTGCAATGCAATAATAGTGGGATACTCCCACTGAAGGTGTTTGGGTGTGTGTGTTTTGTGAAGGACAACAGGCCATCAGTTGGGAAACTTGACCCTAGAGCGGTCAAATGCATCTTCGTAGGCTACTCGGCGACCCAGAAGGGGTATGTGTGCTGGAGTCCAGTAGAGAAGAAGAAGTTTGTCAGTATGGATGTCCACTTTCGGGAGCATGAGCCATACTACCACCAGGACGGAACTTCACACAACACGCCTAATACTGCCAGTATTAGGCGAGAGGGGGAGATGGAGAACTTTGTGGTAACCGATTTAGAAGTTTGGCATGGAGGCACGGAGAAGGGACAAGAAGGTGAAGGTGTTAGGCCTACGGTTCAGGGAGAGTTACTTACCTACAGCAGGAGAGAGAAGCAAACTGCAGGACCAGTACCGACAGTGCCAGTGCCAAGTCCTTTGCCTGCGTTCGTCCCAACTCCTGAGGCACCGACACCAACCCCCCTTCAGGTGATACCCCCTCCTTCACAAAATATCATTCCTCCTACTTCTACTCCTCCCACACCACTATCTGTACGGAGGACCACTCGCAGCAATGCAGGAAATCCTCCAAACAGATATGGTTGGGATATTGCTCAGTTTGTTTCTTATGACCATATCTCTTCTTCTCATGGAGCATTTATAGCATCTTTGGATAGTATTACTGTACCTAACAATTGGCAGGTTGCCAAGAACGATCCAAAGTGGAAAGCGGCAATGCACGAGGAGTTGGGAGCTCTGGAGAAGAACCACACTTGGGAGCTTGTGAGATTGCCAGAAGGGAAGAGAGCAGTTGGATGCAAGTGGGTCTTTACCGTGAAGCAGAACCCAGATGGACAGGTTGAGCGCTACAAAGCTCGACTAGTAGCCAAAGGATACAGTCAGACGTACGGCATCGACTATGACGAGACCTTTGCACCAGTTGCAAAGATGAGCACTGTCAGAACTCTGATTTCTCTGGCAGCGAATGGTGGATGGAAGCTACACCAACTGGATGTGAAGAATGCGTTTCTTCACGGAGATCTAGTGGAGGAGGTGTACATGGAGATACCACCAGGATTTGGCACCAATCAGACAGTAGGCAAGGTCTGCAGGTTGAAGAAGTCCATCTATGGACTGAAGCAGTCTCCTCGAGCGTGGTTTGACAGATTCAGAAGAGCGATGATAGGGATGGGATATCAGCAGATCAATGCGGATCATACTGTGTTCTTCCGTCGGAGTGGAGGCCACATCACCATGCTTGCGGTGTATGTGGACGATATGATTATCACAGGAGATGATGAGCAGGAGATCGCCCAACTCAAAGGAAAGCTTGGCAAGGAATTCGAGGTGAAGGATCTCGGCCTTCTTCGGTACTTCCTTGGGATTGAGATTGCTCGAGAAGCAGAGGGGATTGTTCTCTCTCAAAGGAAGTATGCACTGGACCTTCTCACAGAAACTGGGATGTTGGGGTGCAAACCTGCAGCGACACCAATAGATCAGAGGTTCAAGATTGATGCTGAGGCTGGAGAACCAGTTTATCGGGACAGATACCAGAGACTGGTTGGCAAGTTGATCTATTTGAGCCACACACGTCCTGATATCTGCTTTGCAGTAAGTGTGGTGAGCCGCTACATGCATGACCCACGGAAGGGTCATATGGATGCAGTGTACCAGATTCTGAGGTACCTGAAAGGTGCTCCCGGGAAGGGACTAATATTCAGGAAGAACAATCACGTGAGCATCGAGGGCTACTGTGATTCTGACTGGGCTAGTTGTGCTGATGACAGGAGGTCTACCTCAGGATATTGCATATTTGTAGGAGGTAACTTGGTCTCCTGGAGGAGTAAGAAGCAGTCTGTGGTGGCCAGATCGACAGCTGAAGCAGAGTACAGAGCTATGGCCTTGGGAGTTGCAGAGCTGCTATGGTTGAAGAATATGCTGGTGGAGCTGAAGCTGGATCAAGGAGCCAAGATGAAGCTGTGGTGTGACAATCAGTCAGCTATTAGTATCGCCAACAATCCAGTACAGCATGACAGGACCAAACACATCGAGATTGATAGATTCTTCATCAAAGAGAAGTTGGATAGTGGATTACTGGAGCTTGGCCATGTTCCAACAAGGGATCAAGTAGCAGATGGACTAACCAAGGGACTCGCCTCAGTGAGCATGATTAGAGGATGTGACAAGATGGGCTTAGTGAATATCTTTCACCCATCTTGAGGGGGGGTGTTGATATGGTATATTGGGTGTCATATTTAAGTATAGTATAAGCACATGGGAATATCCTGAGGACATATTTGGGATGCCAGAATATGTCACAGGATATTCCATTATGAGATTATTGTCATAATGATTGAGATCATTGTATTAATGACTGTAAGGCTATATAATGCCAATGAGACAATCAATAAAATCATCAACTAATTTCAACAGTTTTCCTCATCACCCAATTTCTCTCACCAATGACCAATCCTTTCTCCTCCTTCCCCTCTTGTCTTTCTGAGATGTCCATCCTCCTCTGCCTCCAACAACACCCACCCTGCACCACCAACATCCAGCACCTCCAATGACTTCCACTGCTACATACCAGTTCAGGTGAGTTATCTACTTTCAGGCAAGTATTTTGTCCTCTGAATATTTTCTTTTCAGCTCTCTTATGATTTGTTTTGTGTTGTCAATTTCATGACATACTGTCTTTTATAATTCTCTTTTTATTTTCCATGTACTGGTGATTTCTCCTCACAGCACTTCTCTAGTATATTTTTTATTTAGTGTTCTTCTGTTCTATCTTCTTTTACGTTTTTGAAAAATATGCACACACGATGCAACAAGGATATATATCAAAATACATCACATTCCCTAAGAAACCAAAGGAACTTTTCAGTCCAAATGTCTAATTGTACTTGTAATAGTTATGGACATAGCCGTCAAATGAATGTTCAACCACAGCTAGAAACTAAAGGTACTCACGTAGGGGAAACTAAGAAGTGCTTAGAACTTTATCCTTCGCTTGGATGTAAATTTTCCTCACATTGTTGATATTGCTTCAAATATTTATAGTTGAAGTAATTTAAAGGTTGTCAGAATGAAGAGCGAGAAATACAGCTTAACCTGAAGGCTAAAGTTGATTGTTAACTGTACTCACAAATAACTAGGCATAAAATTTTAAAAAAGTACAAAGACAGAGTAGGTGGCGTTGGCTGATATTTTTTTGGTGTCAGTCATTGTACAAATTACAAAAATGAGTACAGTATGAAATGTTCACAATGCTATCAACACAATTTCAATGCTCTCTGTAATTCATGCTTTTTATTCTTAGGTGGCTACATATTTTCTCTAGCATCCCGTCATATATAACAAAAGATGGCATGTCAAGATAAGAATATCTAACACAGACGGACAACAGTTTGAAGTTTACATATAAGCAATACATGATTTGACATGAGAAATCTTTATATGTAATGTGGTCATGGAGATCCAAAATCAGAATTTACATCTCTATGATACTTACTTCTATGAGAAAATCAAAGAAAGGGTTCGAAGAGGGAGGCCGTGAGGAGTAAGTTTGATGCAAGATAGCAAGTGCCACCAATCGCTCGCTGAGTTTAAGCATTTTATCCTGGAGGCAAACATAATCCGAGTAAAGTCAAAGAAAGCAAGCAGATACAAAAGGAGCACCACTTTCTTGTATTATTATCATGAAGCATGGATATTTGAGATCATGCAAAGAGACATAAGATCGTGAACTTGGGAAGCAAAACTTAGTACTCAAGGTATAAATAGAAGATAAGCATAAGGCATAACCTACTATTATGTTTCCCATGAGTACGTATGACTAATAAATAAATCTCTACTGTACAGTTTGATCTGTAACTATTCTCATAGGTTAACATGCAGATAACATAAATTTTAGTTAACAGAAGAAGTCAAATTTAACACAAGTACCAGCTTAGAGAAATGTGAACCATTGAGATGTTTGATATGTTGGATAATTTGCTGATGAAACCAAAATCATGATAATTGTATTAGTTCATGGTCAGCATGTCTTCTAGTACCTGATTCACCCGTTCTGTCTGGCCATCGGTTTGAGGATGGTAGGCTGAGCTGAATTTCAACTTGGTCCCCATCGAAGACTGAAGGCTTTCCCAGAAACGTGAGACGAACCGTCCGTCCTGATCTGATACTATGGAAACTGGCACTCCGTGCAGCCGGACTATCTCGTCAAGGTAGGTCTGGGCTAGGCGATCGGCGCCCCAAGTACTTTTGATGGAGATAAAGTGTGCAGACTTGGTTAACCGATCGACGATGACCCAGATTGCGTCGTTCTCCCGTTGCGTCCTTGGCAGACCAACAATAAAGTCCATGCTGATGTGCTCCCACTTCCATTCCGGGATAGCAAGATTCTGCATTTCTCCGCCCGGCCTCTGATGCTCTGCTTTCACCCTCTGACAGGTTATGCATTGTGACACGAAGAGCGCCATATCTTTCTTCATGCCGTGCCACCAGAAGATAGTACGAAGGTTCTTATACATTTTTGTGCTCCCGGGATGGATAGTATAGGCCGCGTAATGTGCTTCCGTAAGGATTTTCTTTCTGAGTTCTGAATCATTGGGGACGCATAGCCTTCCCTTCACTCGCAATGCCCCATTCACATCTACTGCAAAGTCTTTCGCCTTCCCCGCTTGAACCTGCTCCCGCATTTTTCGGAGGAATGGGTCGTCTCTTTGAGTAGATGTGGCTCTCTCTATCAGATTGGGTACAAATCGCATCTGAGCAACCCGTGCGCCGCGATAACGAATCCTGAGTTCGATGCCCATTTCTTCTAACTCCCTTTGTAGCCTGCGATCGACGGACAGAGATCCCGCAAAGACCAAACTCAACGCATCCGCTACCACATTTCCCTTGCCAGGTGTGTAGTCTATCGTTAAATCGTAATCTTTTATCAATTCTAGCCAACGCCGCTGTCATAGGTTCAGATCTGCCTGGGTGAATAAGTACTTTAAACTCTTGTGATCGGTATAAATTTGACAAGGCACTCCATAAAGGTAGTGTCGCCATAATTTCAACCCGAACACATTTGCTGCCAGCTCCAGATCATGTATGGGATAATTATTTTCATGCTTTCTCAGCTATCTGGATGCATAGGCTATCACTCTGTCTTGCTGCATAAATACACAGCCTAAGCCCTGCCCTGAAGCGTTACTAAAGATTTGGAATCCCGAAGTCTCGTCCGGTAGTGCAAGTAACGGGGCAGAAGTAAGGCGATGCTTTAACTCAGCAAACGATGCTTCGCATTCGGCGGACCACTCAAATGCGACTCCCTTCTGTGTGAACCGAGTCAGAGGTGAGGCAAGTTTGGAAAAATCCTTTACGAACCGTCTGTAGTAGCCCGCTAACCTGAGAAAGCTTCGAATTTCACTAACGAATGCAGGTCTCTTCCACTCAACAATGGCCTCCACCTTCTTCGGATCGACTGAAATGCCTCCCACAGAAATGATGTGTCCAAGAAAAGATACACTGCTCAGCCAAAATTTGCACTTACTCAGTTTCGCATACAACTTGTTGTCTCGAAGGGTTTGTAGCACGGTCCGCAGGTGCTCTGCATGCTCTGCCCCATTCTTCGAATACACCAAGATGTCATCAATGAACACTACTACAAATCTATCGAGGTACGGCCGAAACACTTGGTTCATCAAACCCATAAAGGTGGTAGGGGCATTGGTCAAACCGAACGGCATCACCAAAAACTCATAGTGGCCGTAGCGAAAGCGAAAGGCTGACTTCGGCACGTCGTTCGGCTTGATTTTGAGCTGATGGTAACTCGAACGGAGATCAATTTTCGAGAATACTGTTGCGGCTTGTAACTGATCAAAAAGATCATCTATTCTGGGGAGGGGATATTTGTTTCGAACAGTTGCTTTGTTTAATTCCCGATAGTCGATGTAGAGTCGCATCGAGCCATCATTCTTCTTAACGAACAGTACTGGTGCACCCCACGGAGACACACTAGGCCGAATATACCCACGATCAAGCAGTTCCTGTAGCTGATTTTTAACTCTTTTAGTTTTGTCGGTGCCATTCGATACGGAGGTTTGGAAATGGGTTGGGTTCCAGGAAATGTGTCAATAGTAAAATCTGTCTCTCGATCGGACGGCATACCGGCAACTCGTCTGGGAACACATCGGGAAAATATGCCACAACGGGAATGGACTCAACGTTTGCACAATCTTGCCGAGTGTCTCGAACGAAATCCAGGTACCCGATGCAGCCGGAGTGAATCATCCGTCGAGCAGACATTGCTGATATCACCATGCAGGCATTCGACGCTTTCGACTGTGGACTGAACGAATAATAAAACTCGATCTCGCCAGGAAGACAAAACACGACTTTCTTCTCCGCATAGTCGATAGTAGATGAACAAGCGCCTAGCCAATCCATTCCCAGAATGATGTCGTAGTCCCCTATGTCTAGAACTATCGCATCTAGTGACAATTTTCTTCCTCCGATGCAAATATAGCCATCATTACAAGCTAAATCTACAGGCAAGCTCGTGCCTGACGGTGTACTGACGCTAAGCCTTAGGCCTAACGGGGTTTGAATGAATTTGTGTTCCCTAGCAAAGTTTGTTGACACAAAACTGTGTGTGACACCAGAATCAAACAATACTCAAGCAGGTACATCATTGAAGAGTAATATACCTGACACCGTCGTGTTTGATGCGAGTGCCTCATCCCGCTTGAACCTGCTCCCGTATTTTCGGAGGAATGGGTCATCTCTTTGAGTAGATGTGGCTCTCTCTATCAGATTGGGTATAAATCGCATCTGAGCAACCCGCCCGCCGCGATAACGAATCTTGAGTTCGATGCACATTTCTTCTAACTCCCTTTGTAGCCTGCGATCGACGGACAGAGATCCCGCAAAGACCCGATTCAACGCATCCGCTACCACATTTCCCTTGCCAGGTGTGTATTCTATCGTTAAATCGTAGTCTTTTATCAATTCTAGCCAACGCCGCTGTCGTAGGTTCAGATCTGCCTGGGTGAATAAGTACTTTAAACTCTTGTAATCGGTATAAATTTGGCAAGGCACTCCATAAAGGTAGTGTCGCCATAATTTCAACCCGAACACAATTGCTTCCAGCTCCAGATCATGTGTGGGATAATTCTTTTCATGCTTTCTCAGCTGTCTGGATGCATAGACTATCACTCTGTCTTGCTGCATAAGTACACACCCTAAGCCCTGCCCTGAAGCGTCACTAAAGATTTGGAATCCTGAAGTCTCGTCCGGTAGTGCAAGTAACGGGGCAGAAGTGAGGCGATGCTTTAACTCAGCAAACGATGCTTCGCAGTCGGCGGACCACTCAAACGCAACTCCCTTCTGTGTGAGGCGAATCATAGGTGAGGCAAGTTTGGAAAAATTCTTTACGAACCGTCTGTAGTAGCCCGCTAACCCGAGAAAGCTTCGAATTTTACTAACGGATGCAGGTCTCTTCCACTCAACAATGGCCTCCACCTTCTTCGGATCGACTGAAATGCCTCCCGAAGAAATGATGTGCCCAAGAAAGATACACTGCTCAGCCAAAATTCGTACTTACTCTGTTTCGCATACAACTTGTTGTCTCGAAGGATTTGTAACACGGTCCGCAGGTGCTCTGCATGCTCTGCCCCATTCTTCAAATGCACCAAGATGTCATCAATGAACACTACTACAAATCTATCGAGGTACGGCCGAAACACTTGGTTCATCAAAACCATAAAGGTGGTAGGGGCATTGGTCAAACCGAACGGCATCACCAAAAACTCATAGTGGCCGTAGCGAGTGCGAAAGGCTGACTTCAGCACGTCGTCCGGCTTGATTTTGAGCTGATGGTAACCCGAACGGAGATCAATTTTCGAGAATACTGTTGCGGCTTGTAACTGATCAAAAAGATCATCTATTCTGGGGAGGGGATATTTGTTTCGAACAGTTGCTTTATTTAATTTCCGATAGTCGATGCAGAGTCGCATCGAGCCATCCTTCTTCTTAACGAACAGTACCGGTGCACCCCACGGAGACACACTAGGCCGAATATACCCACGATCAAGCAGTTCATGTAGCTGAATTTTTAACTCTTTTAGTTCTGCCGGTGTCAATAGTGAACTCTGTCTCTCGATCGGGCGGCATACCGGGCAACTCGTCTGGGAACACATCGGGAAAATCTGCCACAACGGTAATGGACTGAACGTTTGCGCAATCTTGTCGAGTGTCTCGAACGGAAGCCAGGTACCCGACGCAGCCAGAGTGAATCATCCGTCGAGCAGACATTATTGATATCACCATGCAGGCATTCGACGCTTTCGACTGTGGACTGCATGAATAACAAAACTCGATCTCGCCAGGAAGACGAAACACGATTTTCTTCTCCGCACAATCGATAGTAGCTGAATAAGCGCCTAGCCAATCTATTCCCAGAATGATGTCGTAGTCCCCTATGTCTAGAACTATCGCATCAAGTGACAATTTTCTTCCTCCGATGCAAATATAGCCGTCACGGCAAGCTGAATCTGCAGGCAAGCTCATGCCTGACGGTGTACTAACGCTAAGCCTTAGGCCTAACGGGGTTTGAATGAATTTGTGTTTCCTAGCAAAGTTTGTTGACACAAAACTGTGTGTGGCACCAGAATCAAACAATACTAGAGCAGGTACATCATTGAAGAGTAATATACCTGACACTATCGTGTTTGATGCGAGTGCCTCATCCTGAGTCAGAGCATAAACTCGGCCTTGACCGTTCTGCTGTGCCGTCTGATTCGCTCGAAGTACTTGCCCCTGGTCCTGAGGTGCACGGTTTTGTTGTTGCTGCTGGTTAGGTCCACCTGCCCGACAGTTCGCTGCCATATGCCCCTGACGACCGTACTTAAAGCACGATCCGTTGAATACTCGACAGTTCCGAGCGATGTGTCCAGTACGATTATATCGGTGACAAACAATCTCGCCACCTTTACCCTGATTTGTACCCTTGTTACCGCCGTTATTGGAGCTCTTAGGCGCATTGTTACCCCCTGTGTTGCTAGGACGCTTGTGATTGAGATTTTGCACAGCGTCGGTGCGAACTGGTGGGTACTGCGATTCAAAGGAGAGGGCGTGGTTTAAGGACTCACGCATGGTGCGGTATTGCGAAACGACGACGTGGGCACGAATGGAAGGTCGCAGTCCTATCTCAAATCTTCGTGCACGTGTCTCTGTATCACAAATGTGAGACTTAGTAAACTTTACAAGTCTATTGAATTCTGAAGCATACTGCTGCACCGTCATGTCTCCCTGCTGTAGATGTGTAAACTCGTCTTCCTTCTCGCGGCGGACGGCGGGTGGAAGATACTCCTCTTCGAAGGCCTTACGGAACACTGACCAGGAGATCATCGTTGTGCCACCTTCACTCAATAAAGCTTGTTTGTGTACATCCCACCAATCATGGGCATTCAAACGGAGCTGAAACTGGGCGCAAGCGACTCTCCTAGTTTCGTCCATGCGGAGCACAAAGTGGTCTTCTAATTCGACCAGCCAATCCAACGCCACGGAAGGGTCTTCGGTCCCCTTAAAGGTAGTATGGCACATTTTCTAAAATTCTGATATTTATAGGATGGAACCCTTGTCATCTAAAAGTGGAGGTTCCGGAGAGTCCTGAGGTCCCGCAATGTCAGCTACAACTGGCGCTGCCACAGCGGCCGCGGATACAGAATGGTTGCTGGCGACTAGCTTCATCACAATCGTTTGCTAGGTATCCATTTGCTTCTGCTGCATTTCGGCCTGAGTCCGTTGTGCCAGAAATTGTGCTTCAATTCGAGACTTAAATTGACTCTGTCGTAGTTCTTCTTGTCTCTGTTGCGTTTCCATCAAACGCAGCATTCGTTCGAACGGATCAACAGAGGGCGCGGCAGCCGGACTTCCTGAGCTGTCTGACATGCCAGAACTACTCCCCTGCCCTTGCGCCACCATCTGCCCTTGTGCACCCGGCTCAGAGGCCGTTCCTTCAAAGAAAAGTAACTTGTATCAGTCTCAGAGTATATTATGGACTCACTGTATGGAACGCATCTCATTTTGGCCAAGCGGGGTCAAGGGTTCAGCTGAAAGGGACAGGGTCATTTTTAGAAAAAAAATTTGATACGAGATCAAAGGGTCTGAAGCTAGGCTCTGATACCAATATGTCACGCCCCAATTTTTCCTAATCGATAATCGTCCCCCGGACGTAATACCGTGCACGCGTAGGGCGCGCGTGCACAAGGCCTAGGCATAAAGATAATCTTTAGAGCATATGCAATAGAGTACACAAATAAGATAACACATCAGTTGAGGCATAGAAAAGTTTTCTTTTTATTGATAATAAACATCTGTTTACAGACTCTTGACCCATAATAGAAGAGATACCGCACGGGCTTACAACTTGGACACAAAATGAGATAGCTGATCCATACATTACATCCCTTAAAATCAAAACACCAAAATACCTTGGGTGCGAGTCAGCACCATCGCCTTGTGGCTTCAAAGTGAGAGTGACCTCCTTGCTACTATGTACTGGAGCTACCAAAAGTCACGACACGAATGCGTCTCAATTCAGGAAGAGGTTGGAGAAAACTTCAGTTCCTTGCGACGTCGCCTTGGCTCGGGGAACCTGCTGCAACGAGGGTCAGTACTTCGAAGAGTACCGGTGAGGGCGAGATAACCCAACTTAACCAAAATCTACAACGAGTTCATATGAGCATGCAATATTTATTATCATGTGATCTATCTATCTTAGCTTAGTTTAATTCTTTGCATAAGATAGAGTAAATTAACATAACCAAATGTGCCACCGCTCGGTGACTTTACCTGTACCGTCTGAGCCACTTGTACAAAACTTACCATGACCTTCCCTGCCACGAAGACATAGTTAGTCTACACAGTTTAAATATACATAAAAATTACTTGGTTGGACTTGGGATGGGTCGGCTGCCATTCTGCCTCGGGTAGCTAGCCCTTAGCGAACGCACGGACCCATCCAATGCTAGGACTACACTAGAAAATTGTTCTACCCGGGGCGAAGCGATCCCAGTGCCCCGGCGACCGTTTGTAGAACGATATCCCTTGTATACAAGTTGTCCAAGACCAATATTCCATAACCAATTAAGTTATCATATGAACACTTATTCAAGCATACAAGGAAGTGGACATAGTGTGTTTTCCATAGTCTAGGCTACTTTATGTAAAGATCACATTTTCCTTCCCATTTTGCACCATACCATGAATAGTTATAGATAAATGAATCTTACTACAACTGACACAAAAAAATGGTTATGTATATGACGGGCATGCATGCTACAGTATGATCGTTCATAACAATTCCATATGACAAGCATTATTAGTGTTTCAAGTCTACTTCTTTTCTATTCTGACTCAATCTTAAAGGTTTTAGTATTGTTTAATCGGGATGAACAATTAGTCAATTTATTTAGAATGCAGACTTGGAAGAAGGGAGCTAATCGAAATAAAGCCACTCACAAGTTGGTGAACTAGGAGAGAAAAGGGAGAACTTTAAGACTCCGTACGAGCGTCGTCTACCCGATCACCTGCACGCACCAACAGACGATCAATATCCCCTGCTTCGGTCTCCGAGGTTTGATACGAAATACGAAATCCTAAGAACGAAAGCAATAAAATCCATTAAAACCGTTCAAGAAAATGCAAGTCATAAAACCAACAAGAAAGCAACTAAGCGGCATCGCAAACGGGCAAGAAAACCAACACAACGGAAAGGCCCCTCTCGACTCTGCCGCCGAGTCTTTCCTTGAGGCACGATCCGTTGAATATGGGACCTGATTCTGAAGAAACCAATCCATAACGAGGAAAGGATCTTGATTCAATCTGTCCCGATTTGACGGTCTTAAGTATTTCTTGGCCGCGCTCCCCGAATAGGGGGAACGGGGCATTACACTCAAGGTAATATAGAGCATTGAGATGTACAACATCAGAGTAGTTCAAAGATAGCCCTTTATTGATAAAATATGGTATCTCATCTTCCTAAATTACATCGTCGAGAGAAGGGGCATTAGCATGAGCAGCTACGTACTCCTCCAGATCTTCCTTTCCGAGATCTACCCCAAGTGCGGTCGACGGCTTTGGAGGTCTCCAGCTCAGCTTTACCACTAGAGGTTCGAAAGTCATAGTAGGTGCCGGATCTTCCTTCAGTGATCACCTTGGTCTACGGAGGTGAACGACTAGAGGCTCAGGTGCTTTCATGGGCAGTTTTACCCTGAGGGGAGGAGCTGTGTCGAGAGTACGTGCTTTGAGATGGACTCTCAAGGGCTCGTCCGATGTTGTCCTAGTCTCTACCTCATCGTCGGCATCATTGCCACCTTCATCTTGGTGGACTTTCTTGTAGAGGATCGAGTCAGAGTAGTAGGACTCGACCCCTTTAAATGGATTAACGTGGACAAATTCTATCTTGACGATGTCGTGATTATCCACGTACTTTAAGAACTGTTATAAGTTTGATGGCACAATCATATACTAATGTATCCATGGATGTCCCAACAGGATGTTATAGAATACGTCTACGTCTATGACGTAGCAGGTGACCTCTATTTTTATATCGCCAATCTGGTACTTCAAGCAAATTTTGCCCACTGATGGCAGTATTGGTTGCTATCAGGCGATGCATCGGGATGCCCAGAGTCTAAAACAGACTTTACTGGATGATGCTGATTGACGAGCCGGGGTCAATGTGCATCCGATCCTCCTTGATAGTGTCGATGTACCCTGTGTAATATAAAGGACGATCGTGACGATTGTTCTTTAACAATATGTCTTGTTGTGAGAACGTGATGTTGGGTATCGCCTCCATCACATTATTACAGTGGGGGCATGCGACAAGATCCTCAGTTGGCGGCTTGACCTATGCCAGGTAGGTGTCGGCATTCTATAATGCCTCACTCAGAACAACCCGAGTGTCTTTGTAGAGTTGGAGAAGCTCGAATAGTGACAACTTCACTGGGGTATTGGCCAGTTATGCCAAGATATCAATGTTATAGGGCTTCTCCATTCCCTGAGCTGTATCTTTGTGCAATGGTTTATCGAAGCGAGTTTTTTTCTGCTTGGACTTTTCCACTGCTGGAGGTTGGGATGGACCCGGATCAAATATGGCGATTGGGGGCACAACATTGTCGGAGATGTTGTACTCTCGTTGGTACGCTAGGCCTGACCTTATTGTTCCTACTATAGCTTCTTCGGGAGGGATAGAAATAGTTTAGCAGGATTTTGACTTCTTACCCTTTGACTTGGTGGCAGAAGGTGTTGCCCGCTGCATCAAGTATGGAGCTAGATCAGGATAGACCCACATGACCTCCCCCCGTGATGTGGCAAGAGGTATCAGTCTGGCTATTTGGTCACGAGATGGCGGAAGATTGATAACCTCCATTGTTGCCCGGGGGATCGGGATTACTCCGTCTTGGACTTCTGTCGCCGGAAAGTTGTCGAACTGGAGAGATACCATGTTCACAGCAATTATTTTATCATCAAAGTCCAAAGTGAGGGCCTTGGTGTCGATCATACGCTGGTTGTATCGCTTCAGTGTGTAGCAGTCCCGCGTTGCACGATGGACGTAACGATGGTAGTAGAAATACTTTGGATTATTCACCTCGGCTGCCTCAATAGGGCGGATGACGTCGGGGAGCCGAAGATTGTTCTCCTTCATTAGCACGTCAAAGATTGCCATGATGTCATCATCTTCGAAAGAATAAGTTTTCTTTGGTTTTGGAGCCTCTGCAGACTTTTGCTCGGGCTTCTTGGCTATATTGGCCACTAGAGCCTGCTTTCCCTTGCCATCACGGGCATTATTGTCATTGTTGTTATTGTTGTTATAAGAGTGCTTTCCCCTATCATCAGTGACAGGGATCTGTATTCCCAAGAGGTGGGCGTCCTTTACTTTCTTCTCAGCCCCGACAGTATTTATAATGAACGTTGTCTAGTCTTTAAACTGGGAGTCGCCCATCCAGAGCCTAATTGTGGTAAGAAGATTCCTCTGGCAGATGTCCATCAGCGTGAACTTAGGGTTACCGACGGGTAACTTCAGCGCCGCTTGCCTGTACCGCTCGATATATTCCCGTACATACTATTTCTCCCTTTGTGTGATATTCATTAAAGAGGACATCGTCATCTCATTTCTTCCGTCGTAGAACCGAGCAAGGAAAAGGCCTTTGAGGTCGTCGAACGACGAAATACAGTTATCCTGGAGGCTGCAGAACCAATCGAAGGCTATTCTAGACAATGTCCCGACAAATAGCTTAGTTGGAGGGCATCATTGTGAGACATATGCCCCATTGCCGTCTCGAAGTAACTCATGAATTGATAGGGATATATCTTCCCATCAAAAAGAGTAAATTTGAAGGGATTGTACATGGGAGGATACGGTACGTCTCTCTAGTAGAGGGGATACGGTTGTCGAATCTTGAGCTCGCGTAATGAGTCCTAATTTCCCATTGAGTCTAGGCGGGCCCGGAGTTCTCGTACCTCCCGCATTGCTTCCCGAGCTTCATCGACTGCGGAAGGAGCAGATGATACGGGTAGGGGATGGTTACCGCCAGCGGGTGGAGGGGTCGCATTTGAATCCCCATTGGTCCTGGGGTCCAGGCTTGCTTGGCCAGAGGCTCTTGCTGATTGTGGGGCCATATTTGCTTGATTTCCATAATTGTCTGGGTCAAGGCTTGCATCGGCGCACTCATGGTCTACATCATGGCCTCGAGGGTTTTGAGGAGTTGTCGATCGTTGGGTCCCTTGGGATCGTCCCCTGCCATGTATGTTGTTCTCTCATGGGGAAAAATGGATAGGATGGTGGATGTAGCACTTTTTGCCTAAGACATTTGCCGTGAATCGTCATCCAAAAAAGTTGGTAGGGTCGTATTATCTTCGAACTCGGAGGGAACACTACCCCCAGTGTAGGAAGATTTTTTTTCTCTTGACGATGGTGGCTACCCCTGGGGATCTCGGTATTTGTTCCTTTGGAGTCATCGTCTTATTGGAACGCAGGATTGTCATAAAGGTCCGGGGGATTACAACCCCCAGCTTGCATAGCCATATGAAGTACTGAAGAAGAACTACCCCCAGTGGCTGACAGCTTCTTCTTTGAGATGGTGCCCAAGAAAACACCATCCACGGGTTCTGTTGCCTGTGTGCCTTGGATATGTCTTATTGACTCGCTGGCCGAGAGAGACGGACTAGAGATGCTAAACTTCTGACCTCCCCTCATAGAGGGAGCCTTCCAGGCAGAATAGTACGAGGCAAAGGGCAAATCCTCTTTCTCTGGTGCTTGCACCTGTTCTCTGGGTGGGTGCCTTTGGTTGTAGCCACTGGAATGCTAACTACTTGTTTGTAGGTATTGTTGCTTCATTACAGCAGAAGTTAATGATAATATTGACACAGTTATGCCCTGGTGAGGATACTTCAAATGTCGTGGTTGTTTCCCCTACTTTGTGCTTGTGATTGATCATGTTGCCCAAGTCGAGCAAGGGATGATTCACCTTCGCATCCTCCTTATGAGCCCGGGTAGACCGAGCACACGGGTGCATAGAAGTTGATTTTGCTTCCTGACCTGGGTTTCGTACAAGAACTTGCCCCAAGTTGCCAACAGAAGACTCTTTAAACTGACCAAGTCTGATTGCCATTGCAGGCTGGACGCACGGGCCAATTTTGTATGACTTTTCGTCTGGGGCACGCATAGTAAGCGGCGCCTGCTGACGGTCGATCGAATGAGCAATTGCTTGAGCTTGGCGAGCTCGTATTGCCCTAGACTTCTTCATCCTAGCATGCGCCGGTACGTAGTATGAAGAGTCCAAGTTTACATCTTTCCCTTTTTTAGCAAGGCGTATGGAGTCAGCACTAAGTAAAATTCGGTCGAAGTCGAAACTTCTATGGCTGTTTTGGTCGTACACGGCCATCTGCTTGCGACTGTCAAGCAGTGCCACATAGTCCTCCTCATGCAGCTTTTGACGTGTACGTATGGAACGTATCTTAGCGCATGAACTCCTGGCATCTTAGTATTTTCCTCTACTAGAGCTCAACTACTGAGCACTTTCCTTGTCCAAGGAGGCTGCTGCATGAGAGGTGGACGCATGATGTAAGGTCCCTGCGGCCGAGAGAGAGACAGGGAGAGCATGCTCCGTAGTTGGGTGAGGCAAAGCGGCCTTTGCAACCCATGTCATGTGGGTCTTCAGATGTTGAGCACTCTTCCTGGTAGAAGAGGCTGTCGCATAAGAAGTTGACGCATAATGTGTGGTCCCAGCGGTAGAGGGAGAGATTTGAGGAGTGCGTTCTCCGTAGTTGGGTGAGGAATAGCGGCCTTTGCAACCATGTCATGCGGGTCTACTTAGACTTTGTCAGCCTTGGAGAAGCGCCGTCCTCAGAGAGCATTTCCTCAAAGGCTTGTTGTTCTAAGCGTACGACCAGCATCCTCTGGGTCAAACCCAGCTTCGATGCGTCAGACTGTATCACGACCTTCTCATCAGAGGAGAAGGAGGTCCCCAGCAGAGTCGCCACCTTGTTTGCCATTATTGTAGGTTTGGGAAACCTTCGTTTAATAACAAACAAAAATAGTACAAAAAAATCCTAGACAGACAATCTATGTATAATATTTTTTATTTGGGTAGTGTGATGATGGAGATAGAGTACTGCAGTGACTCTTTTACTCCGTTAGCGGTCCGACAAGTGAATACAGGATGCTCTCTTCTCTCTCCTGAGCTTGTGTGCACGTCCGTAGCTCGCCTGGAGGGGTATGGTCTCTCTGAAGTAGAAAAAAAGCCATCATTTGGGACGTCCAAGTTGCCTCTATTTATAGCAATCATGTTGATTGACTATAGGTGCCATATGTGCTTCTATTTAGTAGCCGCAGGGGGCTCCTTCAACAGAATGCGATTGCAACTATAGGCGGATAGTATGGGTTGAGTCCAGGATATGCCACATTGATATTTTGTTGGGATTTGCTATTTTTTGGAGATCCTGGTGGTTCTCGTCTTTTGTTTGCGTGACTTGGTCAGCTTGACACGTGGCCAGCATTCAGTTGGAGAGAATCGCGACAGAAAGATTTCGTCCCAGGAAACCTTGCCACGTTGGACGCATGGAGTCTGAGATACATGGAACGCATGGCGCTTGCAACACATGGGGCCAGAGACACATGGGACGCGTAGATTTTAGAATACATGGGGCCAGAGTCGCATGGAGCGCATGGAGTCTGGGACGCATAGGGCCAGAGTCGCATAGAGCGCATGGAGTTTGGGACGCAGAGGTCTCGTACACATGGCGTTGCACGCTTGTCAGAAGTCATTATTAGTCTTACGAGAGCTTCTTGTCGCTTAGTGTGTTTACATCTTTCGAGACGTTCAGAAAATCCTTTTTGTCAGGATTTCTGTCATACGTAATCTTGGTGTCAGGACTTTATGCGGACAATATTTGGGAGTGCATGGATGCTGCTTTTTCTTGGCCGCATGGTCATCCTACGGCTTAATTTCTTCTGAGTCGACTTTAGGGTGCATGTTTGTTGAGTACATGGATGTAGATTTTTTGTGCTTCTATAGTAAGTAAATCAACCATTTTTTTTAGCTAAAATTTGTATATCTTCGACTTAAGCTAATATATCTATTTTTTGTCTCCTTGTGGGATGGCTTGCGGACTCCTAAGTATCGAAATCTTAGACTTCGCCCCAATATCATATTCTGGACTTCTTTATATCAATCTGGACTATTTGGAATATTCTTGGATCGCTGGCACTATTAATTTTATCATTTGGGGATCATTTATAGAAAGTAAGCATTTGAGCCTTTTTTTTGTCGACACATTCGTGTCATGCACATCGACTTCAACCAACCCGAGGCAAGTACTTTACACTTACTGCTTCCATTACTCTATAGTTTCTATTGTTGCATATTCTAGTTATTTTGCGCATAGTTTTGACACAATTAGTATACACACGTAAGATGGCACTCTATTTATTCATATACTTGATTCTTCATGATTTGTGACATGTTTCGTGTCGTGACTCGATCTATGAGTACAAATCGGACAAAAAATGCCTTAGTAGACATGTGGACTATCCAAAAACATCCTATGGTCTTTTATGAAGAATAGACATCATACACCACACATACGACGTGCCAGATCTATATCCCTAGTCGTCCACACATCGAATACGAAATTTTATTCACTTAGATAGTTGTATTTCTTGTTGATATCTCATTTTTCATATTGATTCTAGTCTTACTTTTGTTATGTTTAGCTTACCATGATTTCTACTCTTATTTGTTTATTTCTACAATTTTATTTCTAGCACTTGTCATTGTAGTTCCTACTCTATTTTAGTTTAGCATTTTGTGTACTGTACTTTGTTCCAATTTTGACTGGATACGTTGAAATATTAGACGATGATGAAGACTTTTGCCCTACCTTATATGGATCACCTGATATGGCAGTAGGAGAGATTGGTCCCAGTGCAGTTGTGGACCAGGAGGAGATCCCTTGAGGGATCAAAATTTAGGATTTAATATGCCTTAGTTTGCTTTCCTTTAGTAGCTTTGAACGGATTTGTCTCTGGAAAACTCTATTTTTAGATATAATAAAATTATGAATCTTTGATGATATTGCGATTATGTTCTCGGGTTATCTTTCTCTTTCTTGTTTTATCTTCCCTTTGTTTATAATATGATTTAGTAGATGCACTTATAAACATGTTCATGATACTCTTGAGGTTTAGGAGCATTCTACCGTCGATATTGCGACGTAGACTTGGCATATTTATGTACTCGTATCCTGATATCCGGGAGCAGGGTGCGACACCGAAGTTGATTGGATATATTGTTCCTGATATTAATAGGGATACAAAATCTAATCAACTTTCGGCTACGTGATGATGTTTGCATGAGGGAAAATATTGTGGCATTGAGGTTAAAAAAGTGTATCGCTATGTATCCGACAGATACATAATTTATTACAACAACAAAAGCTTGCAAGAAGTTACTATGGATGAAAAAGCTTTACAGACGATGGGGTTAAAGCTTGAGCAGTACACTTTGCTTTATACTAGACAGAGTGCAATCCACCTTGGGAAGAACCCTACTTTTTATAGCCGGTCCAAGCATATTGCACGTTGATATTATTAGATATTTGGTAGAAGAGAAGGATGGTGCTTGAGAAAGTTCATACCGATGACAATGGAATAGATATTCCCATGAAGGTTTTGTCAAGGGGGAATTCGAGTTCTTCAGGGGGATCATTGGAATGACGAGATCATTCACCTAATTGAAAAGGGGAGATTTGTTGGTGTTGGGTGGGGTCCCAACCTATATGAAGAAGAACCGAAGTACGACGAGTGTCATCTGTGTGTCCGAGATGCTCAGAAAGTCGAAGGCGATGAAGTAGAGCTCAAATGGAGTTGATACAAAGAGTATTTAGCAGTATACATGCTGACGGTATACTAATAGTATACTATATACAATACCACCAGTTTACTGATGCAAAAACTCATGTACCTACTATGTGGAATTTTTTGTTCCCACACTATAATGACGATATATACCGCATCAGGGTAAATTGAATTTTGGTATTTTATTTATACAGTTGGATCATAATGGATGGTCAGGATTGCCTCTGGATTAGGGGAGTTAAATATGATTTTCCTAACCTAATTCTATTTAGCCATTGGAGTATTTTTATAAAGAGAGAATTCTCAAAAGTAGTGCAACATTCAAAGAAGAGGAAGAAGAGATTCATAGATTTTGGGGCTGTTTGGAAGAAATATCATTTCAAGGTGATCCACATCAATTAGTTATCGTCATCTCTTCTTCGATAATCTTATTCTCATTGTAATATATTTTCATTCATATTTTAGTATTTGTGGTGAACCACTTGGACCAGTGGAAGATGCTAAAAAGGAGTCGGTTGTAATATCTTTATTCATTAGTAACGTGTTTTTGGGTTGGATTCTAATCGTCCATGATTTTTTTGTTAGAATTTTTCGCATAAATATCATTGTATTTGTATTATGTTTGTTTGTGTTGATATTACGATCGTGTGCAAGTTGTATGTTTTACTTCGGTCCTCATGGTTTCTTTCATTTTGGGAACAATATTATTCTGCTAGTTACATGTCCATTTCCAACAATTTCCTACTATTTAATAATAAAGATTAGTGGGTAGTAGGTTTTGAAATTCTTCCGACATTGTCCACCTGACGTATAGTATGTTATCTTGCTTCTCTTTCTAATGGTATTTGTGGTTGTAATGTAGGGAAATGTTGTCATTGTGATCTATAATTTTGGGTTGATACGTAGGAAATATTTTATTTCTTTTCTTTTTTTTACCGTTCTCGTGTTTAGAGCTGCAAAATTGGTTTGCCTTTTTGTGATGATTTTGTTGGTATTCTTTGTATCGTTATTTCATTTATGCTAGGTTTGGATGGATGATATTCTAAGGCCATCTCCAATCCAAGTCTCAAACATCTAATTGAGAAAATTTTCTCAAAATTTATCTCCAATCAAATCTCAAATTGAAAAGAATTTCTCAAATTTTTTCAGAGAATAATATTAGATCCTTAAATTTGTGAGAAGAGAGACAAAATTCTCAAATAATCCACTCTTCATGACCATTTTACCCTCCAAGTTGTAACTAATAACTAATATATCCTACATAAGTTAAACACTAAACTTAATTAACTTACCATATTTTTTAATTTATTATTATAAATAATATAATAATTATATGATTAAAATGTTCTTGTTGAGATCTTCCAATAGAATCTAATATTGAATATATTTGTGATTAGTATTTTTTTTGTTTATTAGATTCATTTGATTAATAAAATAATATTTAAATAATTTGGCAAAAATTAATAGAATGGGAGAAGGGAGGGTTGTGGCAAAAATTAATTTGGCAAAAATAACATTAAATTTTTCTAAATTTAAAATACATTGACTTAAAAAAACGTTAACAAGTACATCAAAATTTAAAATAACGCCACAAACTTCAACATTGAAAATAAAAAGTCTAAACGTTACAACATTGAAATTAAAAATGCTTAAAGCATTACAACAATATTCAAATTAAAACAATCTAAAACACATTTAGAACGGTGATAAATCATCCACATTTCCATCGTATCCTTCTTGAAAGAAACCAAATCTACTAAAATTAGTACTATCGAAGTCATCAGATGACCCACCTTGAAAATATAATAATATTTTAAAATTACCGTAAGAAGTGTCAGCAGATGATTGTCGAGTCTGATCATCACGAGCCATTTTTTCCATAATTTCATTTTTCATGGATTTTCAATATTTACGCTCATTTGATTTTTTGAAGGAATCCAAATATTATAAAATAATACTAATAATATTAAATAATAAAAACAATATAAATAAATATAATATTATCTAGATAAATAATATTAATAATATAACATTAATGTATATGATTATTTTAAGGCTAAATTATAACTTGATACCCTCAACTATTCCAAATGTTCAACTTGATACCCTCAACTTTGATAGGCATCAATTTGATACCCTCATTTCTAACGGTGTTAACCGAACTAAATAACAAAAATACCCCTCCCCCCTCCTCTCTCTCTCTCTCTCTCTCTCCGGCAGCCCCCTCCCCTCTTTCTCTAGCGCCGGCAGCCGGAGAGGGGGGGGGGCGCACAGCCGTGGGCAGCAGCAGCAACAGCCGCAAGCTCGCGGGGGCTACGCGGGGCGGAGGCGAGTGCTCGCGGGGGGCTGCGCGTAGCAGGGGAGGGGGTGACGTGCGGTGGGAGAAGGGAGGGTTGTGGCTAAGATGGGGGAGGGTAGTTTAGGAATTATAATTTTTTGTAATTTGTTTAACGTTAAAGTTAACGGTTATGGTGACTGAGGATACCAAGTTAAAAATATTAATTGAGAGAGGGTATTAAGTTAGTATCTATCAAACTTGAGGGTATTAAGTTAAACATTTGGAATAGTTGAGGGTATCAAGTTGTAATTTAGTCTTATATTAAATAGTTGTGAATAAATAAATTTATGTAGAAATAAATAATGGTTGTTTATTATTTTAGGATTGATGGATTGGAGATGTAAAATTTTAACAATAGCATAATATAGAAATATATTTTTTAGGTCTCAAATTGAGAGAATTTTTTAGAATGGATTGAAGATGGCCAAAGTGATTTTTTATTTCGTACCAGTATTGGATGCAGAAAATTTACTGTAGCGAAATAAAATTATATTAAAGTATTGCAAACGAAACAAGTTTGCTAAAATTTGAAATAGAGACAGAGTCAGCCAACAATGTTGGCAGAAAACACAACAGACGAACACGTAGGCAGGAAAAAAAAGAAAAAAAATTAAAGTGGACCCCATAAGCCAATTTCTGCCAACACTGTTGGCTAAAATTGGGGGGGGGATAACTTCAGCCAACATAGTTGGCAAAAATTGGGTGTGGGGGCCCATGGGTTCGGTTGGTGGTTTTGGTTTGGTTTGGTTTGTTTTGTTTTATTAGTTTTTTAATTAGTTATGTTTTGGGTTTTTTATTTAGTTTTTTTCTATTTAGTTTTATTTTGGATTTTGATTTTTTCTTTAGTTTTGTTTTGAATTTTGGTTTGATTTTTATTTGGGTTTGAAATTTGAATTTTGGTTTGGTTTGGTTTGATTTTTATTTGGGTTTGAAATTTGATCTGGGTCTATGGATTAATGTTGGTTCAGGAGTTGGTTTTGGTTTATGTCCAATGTCTATTATTTCAGTTTGGTTTAACATTGAAGGGGGTAATGTTCTTCGGTTTGGTTTAACAAGAAAGTGACAAAAAAGACTACACAACAAAAATACTGAGAGACAAGAGAGTTGACAGGAAAAAAGAAGAAAAGACTTGACAAGAAAAAAGAAGAAGAGACATAAAAGAGTAAAGATAAAAGAAGAAGAGACATGTCTCGTAGGTGAGGAGAGGAGTAATGCACAACAGAGAAAAAGTTGGTGGGAGATGGGAGCTATAAGAAGAGAATGAGGAAGAAGAACAAAGTGCACTACGATCATTTACAGCATTCCTTGTGAGCACATAGTAGCAATTCGAGCAACCTTCATTTTCTCTCATTTGCAAGTGGACACAGCAGTCTTTGTGAGCACACACAATCCTTATTGTTGAAGGTCTTTATTCTATTCTTCTTCATTTATACTCTTATTTGTATATACAATAATTTTATGTTAATTTTAATTTTGTAAATTCTAGGATACTAGTGTTTATTTAGTGAATTTAAGTTATGTAATGTGCAAAACGACGGATAGCCAAAATATGTGTTTTGACAATCATAATTGTACAAATGGGCAGCCAAAACGATTGGCGTATTCCTTGAGGGCCTATTACAGATTTAATAATCCAGCGCAAAACATATATTTAGTTTAGTATTTTATAGGAAGGTACAATAAAATATAATTGTGTAAATCAATATGAATGATATTTTGTACATGTCTACTAATAACATCGTCTTTGTTTTTCATATATAGCAATACGATTATGCTAATGATGAACGGTGCCGAGAGCATGCCTCGTGACGTCACGATAGCAGACTTGGGTATTGGAGGTTGATCGACCACCAAGTGACACTGTTGAAAATATTTGGCTTTTATTATGTTGACAAGATACATTTTATGCAACACGATAGAGACTTAATCTTCAGTTTCGTTAAGCGTTGGTGGCCAAACGAAATACCTTTAAGCTATCATTCGGAGATATGAGTATTATTCTAGCATATGTGGCAAATATTTTAGGTTTACCTATTACGGGTGAACCTATAATATTTGATAAATTAATTTTTGCCGACACTATGATTACGAAGTACCTAGGTGTGGAGGCACCGTGTAATAAACGTAATAAAAATCTTGTGACGTTTGCGTGGATCCGTCATAACTTTTTGCACCTAGATCGTATTGGTGATCAAGTTATCTCAATTGATGAGGATCGGGTAAGTATACTTTTTTTGCAACTTATGTTATTATTTACGTAGTATATTTTTAATTGAATTTAACGCATATAATTTATTCATCATTTGTTCAGGTCATTGCTTGCACCAGAGCCTACTTGCTAGGTTTATTAAGCGGAATGTTATTTCCAGACTCATCAGATTTAGTTGATTTACGTTTTCTACCTTTTTTGGTAGACCTGGCCGCACCTACGCGCCATGCTTAGGGAGCGTCAGTGTTGGCATATTTATATAGTTATATGAGAGATTTTGTACAATTTGAAGACATGAATGCAACGAAGGTAAATCTAAGTGGTTGCGCGACATTAATACATGTATGAAAATATGTGCACTTATATCATATGAAAAGTTTTACTTAATTCCATTTACATTGAAAATAGATGCACTTATATCATATGATCGTATTTTCTAGGTTTGGTCCTACGACCACTTTCATATTGGTAGGCTAGTCTCCCGCATTAATACCGACGTTGGTGTCTTCCCGTCATCTTTACGGTGGATTGCGGATGCAGCAGATCCAGTACACTGTGAACATGCGGTTATCTCTTTATACCGGGTCAAATTTGATACACTGAAGTATAACGAGGTAAAATATCTGTATTATTATTTTATAAAGCCATTATAACCATTATCTTATAATTTTTTGTCATAAATAGGTGACATATTGTCTGTACCGGCTTGAGCATAATCCTACTGAAATAAAAACAATAGCCTATGACCTTAATGTCCATAGTTGTTTCCTAATATTCGACGGTGAAATCATGTATCATCCAGCTGATCGCGTTATACAAAAATTATGGGTGAAACAAAAGATTCCCGATGAGCCACCATGTTTAAACCGTAGTAAAGGGAGTGCAACTAAAAGAGCAAGCAAAATAATTCTATAGTGGAATTCTAGATTGGAGACACATCCCGCGGTACAGACGTCTCAACTAATGGACTCTATAGATGAGGGTAAGTTATTTAAAAAGTTGAAGAAAATAAAATTTTTAAAATTATATGAAATAAAACGCTCATATTTGTTTAAATGGTGCAGCATTAGGTGATATAGCCTATAGATCTTGGTGGGGAGCTCCTCTTATCAGTAACCGATCCTACCGATATGAGGAGTTGCGATTCCAATATCGGGTCGTTGATGATGCTAGTTATCGTGAATGGTATCAACGTGTAATTGAGAATGTACATATTTTATTGATAAAAATATTTGTCTCCATAGTTTTTTATTATGAATTAATTGTATTCTACTTAATATTTATCTTCTTAATTTGAATATAGCATGTGAAAATCATTCAGTGAGAGACTCGTTGAGCACAGTAGTAAGATCATTTTTGGATGATGTGCAAGCATTTTCGACTCCACCCAACCCGCCGTTACATATTCCACCGGATTATCCTCAAGGCTTAGTTAGCCGACGGCAAGCACGTCCGTGTAGAAAGTATCCTCATGTTTGGCATATGGATAGCCCGCCTCAACAAGATGACAAGATCCCTCAGCAGGCTGACCAGGGCACTTCCCAACAGGCTGACCAGAGCACTTTCCAGTGGACTGGCCAGGGCACTTCCCAGTGGGCGAGCTAGGGCACTTCCCAGTGGGCTGGCCAGGGCACTTATCAGTAGGTAGGCGAGGGGACGTCACAGGCACGTACCCCACAGATGGACCGAGAGGCGGGCGAGGGGACGTCACAGCCTGGTGGTGACTATTGGGATTATTACATGCAGATAGCCACTTTTATATTTGATGCACCCCAGTTTGATACAGCTACTCAATTATTTGTGACTCCAACAGCGCCAGTGCAGACACAGGAGACTGATAAATTTGACCCATGGGCACCATTGCCAGGGGAGAGACCCGAGAATACAGTAGCAAGAATAAATAGACTCGGTTAGGCCAAGGCCTTGTAGGAATTATGACAGGATAGCAAGAGGCAGAGAATAAAATTCTTGTACTGCTAGGTTTTATTAGAAATTTATGTATTAGCAATAAAATTATATCAATGAACTTATAACTTTTCTAAGATAATCTATGCCAATGCATTTATTCTCTTCGTTGGTTGGTACATCTTCTTTGATTGTGTCCTAAACCATTACAGTTGCTACATCGGAGATCTCTTGATGATTGATCCTTCGTCATGATGCGGTTCTTCTTTGGTCTTCCTGCTTTCCGTCGTACATCTGGTACTCCAATGTCGCCTATAACCAATATACTTTGAATGTTGTAAGGGACTGGAATTGGCTCCAGGTGCGGCTCATATACGCTTCTTAATGCTTCTTTGAAAAAATACCTGGATAAAAACTCTCGATGATAATATTTTTAGAATTGCAAGCATAACATATATGTACACATGGCAGACAAGTACTATACCATTTAAAACATGTACAATATTTTTTATCTAAGTTCACAACATATGTTTTGTTTGTTTCACGACCTAGTATTTCAAACAAATAACCAACTATACTCAATATTTGCAGCTGGTGTCTTTTTCTTGTGATTCTAGCCATAGTATTTAACATCTTCGGACAATAATCAGTTGCAAGATTATCAGTTTTTTGCCGATTTTTGTCCTAACGTGTTATAATTTTGGCTCGAATACCATCAAGTAGTGTTGTTATTTGTTTATCGCGTAAGTTTTTAACCCTGTAATTGAAGCATTCAGTAAGGTACGACGTGTTAATATCTAATCTAGGACAAGGAGAATAAGCTGTTATCCAGTGTGATAAAACACGAGTTTCATCATTTACTCCAACAAGCCAATTATAAATATCGATATTTTCAGCCATAATTGTTTCAAAGCAAATATTCGTATCTGTCTCATTATAACATCTTGCAAGGTAGTCTAATTTACGTTGAAAATAAGGCAGTCTACATACTAGTTTTAAATTTTGTTTAAAATATTAAATATAATAAAAATGAGGTGATTCTAGAAAAGTAGCATGCATGGCATTTATTAATCCTTTCTGTTTATCTAATATAAAAAAATTGTATCCCACATATTAAAACTATCTTCAAAAGATATTTTTAAACCGTTTAAAAACCAAGTCCAAGAATCCATATTTTTGCTCTCAGAAACAGCATAAGCAATTGGATATAATTGATAGTTAGGATCATGAGCACACGTAATAAATAAAATATCTTAAAATTTAGAAGAAAGAAATGTAGCATCAATACTAATCACAGGTAAACATCCCCTTAAAAAGCCATCAATGCATGCCTTGAAACAAATAAAAATTCTTTGAAACTTATTATTTTCTGTAGTCTTTATATAACATCTGCTACCTGGATTTGTCTCAATTATTGTAAAAGCATACTCTTCAAGACTACTATATGCATCAATATAACTACCATTTATTTTTGATAGAGCAATTTTTTTAGCTTTCCAAGCTTTACAATATTTAATATGTATTCCGTGTTCCCTATAAATATCATTTATAACATGCGATGGACTATACGACTGATTATCACGAATTTATCAATAATTTTATTCTTAACTCATATAGTTGTCGCTAATGGATGATTTCCCGTTGTAAGTCCACCTAAACAAGAATGTACATTTTCTAGTGTACTAATGACGAATGTTTCGTCGTTGTCAATGGCTTTAGCGTACACTCTCCAATTACAACTAGAAACATTATATTTATATACAATTCCACTGTCATTGTTTCTAGCAGCCCTGCAACAATTTTTTTTTGCAATTGCTATATCACTAATAAAACTTCTAAATGCATGACGATTCATAAATTCTCTTCCAATGAATAAATTGTTTAAACTATCAACATTATCATCAAGTACATCGTCTATATTCTATTAAATTATCACTATTTTCATCATCGGTATTACCATCATCTACTCTATGTTCTTCTTCAGTAAATGAAATAACTTGGTGAGAAGAACTAGGAGCACTACTAATTCTTGGTGGTGGTGGTGGTGGAGTTACAAAAATATTAATATACGCTGATTGTATATTAACTTCAAGAATAAATTTTCATGCTTCCTCACTAACTAAATTTATGCAATTAGATAGATAAATATGTACCAATAAAAATTCATAGTCAATAGAAAAAATTTCAAATATTAGATTACGTAAATTATCAAACGAAATATTTTGATCAATTAAAAGAACTTCAACTAAACCTCCTTCATAAGCTAGCACATTTAGTACACCACCAAGTGAGCATAGTATTGTTATACTTCGATCCATGGCAACAAGAAAATGGACTTCAAAGATTGTATATTGAACTGAGCTTCTCCTGTGTCGAAAGAAAGAAACTTCGTATGGAAAGAAATAAAAATTTTGATTGCAATGTTTGATATATTGATATCAAACAAATACTACATTTATATAGGTAACTTCGAACCGATCGTTAGACGAACGTTGGATATGAACGTTGAAAAAAAAAGAGTCGTTGAAAGAGCCGTTGTGAAAGAGCCATTGTACATAAACCAACTACTAAACCAACAATCCATAAACCCAGACCCAATTTCAAACCGAAATAAAAATCAAATCATTCCCCAACCTATTATTTGTCTTTCTTCTTTACTTAGTCTTTTTTTTTTTCACATAAAAAAAACTAAACCATTAAAATAAACATAAAATTAGAGGACACAAATAAATACTAGTTTTTATTTTATTTTTTTCTTTATTTACTTTTTTTTTCTTATCAAACATTGCAATAGCCGTTTTTTTCTTTAAGTAACATTTTTCTTTACAATTTTCTAAATAAACCAAACTGTTTTTTTTTATTTGTTCCTAATTTTTCTTTACAATTAATTTATTTTAATTTTATTTCGTTAAAATAAATTTTCTTAAATCTAATTCAAAAACTAAACTAAATAAATAAAACCAAAACATAACTAATTAAAACTAACTAATAAAACAAACCAAACCAAACCAAACCAAACCAAACAACCAAACCAACCCAATTTTCGCTAACTATGTTGGCTGAAATTGCTCCCCCCCCATTTCAGCCAACAATATTGGCGAAAATTGACTTGTGGGGTCCACTTTATTTTTTTTTCTTGCCTACGTGTTCGTCTGTTGTGTTTTCCGTCAACACTGTTAACTGATTCTGTCTCTATTTTAAAAAATTTCAAATTTGTTTTGTTTGCATTAATTTAATATAATTTTATTTCGCTACAGTAAATTTTTTGTTATCAAATTTATGATCATGAAATAAAAACTCTTCCATCGATGATAAATAGCTAGGCCGGTGAAACATCATTTGAAGCTCGACACACCAAACATCAAAAAAAACCATGAGACACATTCTAGCCAAAAGGTGAAATTTTTGTCATTTGGTGATCAGATAATTTGGTCTATAGAAGTTTGTGATCTGAGAAAGTGATATTTGTGTAGTTTGAATGATTTTACTCTCTCTATATTTCTCTACAACAGCAGTTCTTCTTTTTGTACCAGGGTGCTTCCAACTAATTTTTTTTATTTTCTTCAATTACTCGTGACTTTCTTTCTTTCTTTCTGGAAATTATAATTTTTGTCTGAATTTGACTGATTTATTTAGTTTTGATTCACTTTATAAATGATATCATCTTAGTATATGTGAAATGGTTTCATTTATGTAATCTTTTTTCAGGACTACAGGCATCGTGTTAGAACTTAAAGACTCGCAAATTTTAAGTAATAATTGTGTTGCCTGCTGGACTAGAGTGTTATCCCCTAGGAAGAGATACAAAAAATTTCTTGCAGGATGTATGAGAATTACATACAGTACATTATTACTGAAGACAGAGAGATTGTCAAACTTTAATTTGATTATGATAGGCATATATAGACACGGTCTCATCACCTTGAGAAATTCATGTTAAAAGAATCATATAAATGCTGCTAGCTCATTCTTATATTTCAGTTTGAATGTCCATACATAATTTGGATATTGATACAATTCACTAGTATTCTGTAATTCTTGTGCAAAAACAAAAGCACATCTCATCTCATCTCAGTGAAATCTGACCCATACTCCCTGGCTGCTGGGCACTCCTGCATGAACCACAAACAAGAGATAGTATCCGGGCGGTGCGATCTGTGGCGTCGGCGGTGCGAGGACGTCTGCCTCGTACATGAAGGGCCTGGCCGCTGGCCTCATCCCCTCCAACGTCAGCACCACCATCCGTTGGTTCATCCCCACCGAGTGCGTCTGGAACGAGGGCGCGATCGCCACCACCTCCACCTCCGGCCCGGGCCACCGAAGGAACCCGGTGACCGAGAAGGTCACGGAGATCCTCTCCCCGTAGCCAACGGCGCCCCACCCGCTTTCGATCCTTGGGCGTAGCCCGCTCAAGGCGGAGTCCAGGTACGGCGGGTGGAACTCCTCCATGCTCAGCTCCGTTGGGTAGTTTGTCGTTTTTGAGAAGTCGTAGGTGCGGTGCGGATTACTTCCTGCCACCAGGACCCGCCCGAAGGTGTCGAGGATCGCCGAGGAGTGGTACAGCCGGGGGATCTGGGACGGGTTCAGGACCTCGAATCGCGAGCCGGCAGGGGACTTAGGGGAGTACATGACCGGCGTGTAGACGGGGTTCTCCGCCAGCTCCCACGCGGCAGTGCCGGAGCCGGCACCGTTCACAATCAGCACGTCTCCGGTCGGTAGCAGAACCATATCACCCATCACCCGCGGCATGGGCATCGTCTCCATGGCCCAAGCTGGGTTCGGGTCGGTGACGGTTATCCGCCCGCAGGTCTTTGCAGCGGGTAAGAAGACCTTCCTGGTGTTGGCCGCCTCGTAGGAGCCGGACGGCGCACCGCCGCAGACCAGCACCTCTGCCCGGGTCGTCAGCGGGTTGTCGGGCTGCGGGTGCAGCGGTAGCAGCACCGAGGACCCGGTACTTGGATAGCTCCTGGGAATTGAATCTGGAATTGGCGGGAGGGTCTTGACAATGACGTTGCGGGTGGGATCGAGGATGACGGATCGGGTATTGGCGAAGACGAAGAGGGAGCCGTCGGGGAGGAGGTGGAGGAAGGGGTAGAGGTTGTTCTCGATACGGGGCCCGTCGCTCGTCTGCAGCAAGAACGGGAAGTTGTAGAGCTGCTTCTTGGGGAAGAACTCGAAGGAGAACTGGCGCCGGCCGCCCATGATGATGACGTCTCCGTTGGGGAGGATCTGGTTGGAGGCGTACCAGCGGCGCACGGAGAGGAAGTTGGGGAACTCGAACCAGTCGGCATTGGCATTGGCATCGGCATTGGCTGCGCCTAGGGTGTCGAGGGAGCGTACGGCGCGATCGCCGTCCTTGTAGCCGCCGGTCTGGAGGAAGGTTCCATTGGGGAGGAGGGTGGCGGAGGAGCACCAGGTGTCGGTGCGGAGGGTGAGGGGGCGGATGGAGGAGGTGTGGAGGTCCAAGAGGAGGGAGTGGGCGCTGCAGTCCGGCTTCATGGGGCAGCTGCTGCCCTCGGGGAGGGAGAGGTTGGAGCGGCCTGCGTCCGTGCGGTCGAAGACGAGTACGCTGTCTCCCGGGAGGAGCTGCATGTGCATAGCCGAGATGCCGATGCTCCGGTGGAGGAGGTGCCAATCCCCTCCTCCTCCGCGGTGGGTGCCGACCTCGGCCTCGGAGGAGGAGGAGCACATCACCGTCTGCACCATGGACCACGACACAAGGAGGACAAGGACGAGCACTGTATCCATATTTGGAAAGAAAAGAAAGGAAACTCAACTCAACTCAACTCAACTCTACTCTACTAATGTAATGTAGAGGTCCTATTTATTTATACCCTTCTATTGGATACATAACCTACATCTCACGCAAATTAATTTTTTTAGTTAAACTTATTTGGAAAGAAAGGAAACTCAACTCCATATTTGGAAAGAAAGGTCAACTCTAGTAATATAATTTGTTAAACTTATTTAAATTAATTTTTTTGGATGTAATATTGATAATATCTTGATATCTATTTGTTATTATCTTTCAATCAATATAAAATTTATTACTATACGTACCCAAAATTTATTTGCTTTAAATAGCATAGATAAATTTACATATTAGATTACTTGTCATTATCCGTACACATAATTTATTTTGTTTAAAAAAAAAAAATCAAGTAAATAATATATTATATTTTGGATGATAATAGATGTAATATTACCTATTTGTTGTTTTCTTTTTTAATAAAATTCTTTTACTTATGGTTGTAGATTTTAATTTAAATTGGTTGAGTATTTACTTAAGACTTAGACGACTCAATTTTAGAGCCCATTCCAAGCCGCTTTTATCTACAAGAATATGATATAATGGATATATGCAAGTACGTTGGTTTCTCTACATTTCAAATTGACATGGTTATTCTTTCCATATTTGTACCTTTCTTTTGGATACAGACATCCAATCTCTTTTTACTCCATAGTCCTAGTAGTTAGTATTCCTACTTCTACTCTAACACTTGTTTTTTTCTAATATTTTGGATGTAATATTGATAATATCTGAATATCTATTTGTTATTATCTTTCAATCAATATAAACTTTATCACTATACGTACCCAAAATTTATTTGCTTTAAATATAATAGATAACTTTACAGATTAGATTACTTGTCATTATCTGTACACATAATTTATGCTTTCCATATTTTTACCTTTCTTTTGGATATGGACATGCAATCTCTTTTTACTCCATAGTCCTAGTAGTATTCCTACTTCTACTCTAACATTTGTTTTTTTTCTAATAAACGACTACATAAACCAATATTAATGAGTTTCTTTTATTCCATTTTACAAGGAGAAAATTTTGATCCTCAAATCTTCTCGTATTACAGAATGCGTAGTTTACCATACACGAGATCCTCTGTCAAATTTAAAGGGTTATAATATTTTATTATTATAAATTATGTAGTCACTTTCATTCCAAAAATTTTGAGGGCTTTTCGTAAGTTTAGGAATATAATTTTGGGTGGCATTGCTTGCACCATATCATATCATCTTATCATGTTTGTCATTTCATTTAAGTTAAAAAAATACAGATATTAAAGTTTTAAATTACACATTAACAAGATTTATTGAAATTCAATTTTACCCAAATCTAACTTATGGCTAACAAGGGTTGAGGATATAAAATGGATATGGTTTCTGTTAATGTTAGAGAACTATGACATTAACAATCATTGAGAGAAAATGATAGCATACCCCAAAAGACATCACATCGACCATGTATATACAAAATTATATTATAACTGAAGGGGAACAATAGCGTGATATATTGACTTTAATTTTGGGTGGAATATAGCTACTATCTAATTGAGAATAATATATTTGATCAAAAAGGATAAATGAAAAAATATATAATAAAAAAAATGAAAAAAGGATAAAAAAATTTAAAATAACTAAAAATGATAAAAAAAATCCGATAAAAACGACAAAAAATGACTAAAGAGACAAAAAAAATGACCAAAAAAAAAAAATCTAAAACGACAAAAAATGACTAAAAACGATAAAAATTACTAAAAACGACCACCAAAAACGATAAAAAAAGATTAAATAAAAGACCAAAAATGACAAAAATGACAAAAAAATATTTAAAACGACCAAAAATTGACTAAAAACAATAAAAAAAACAAAAAATTGATTAAAAAAAGGACTAAAAAATTAAAATTTGGAAAGAAAGGAAACTCAACTCTATTAATGGAATGTAATGTAATATAGACAATTAATTGTCCTATTTATTTATACCCTTCTATTGGATACATACGTACACCTCAAGCAAAACAATTTGTTAAACTTATTTAAATTAATATTTTGGATGTAATATTGATAATATCTTGATATCTATTTGTTATTATCCACACAAATAATTTGTTTTTTTAAGAACTCAAATAAATAATATAAATTTTTTTATATTTTGGATCATAATAGATTTGATTTATTTTTTTAATAAAACTCTTTTACTTACGGCTTTAGATTTTATTTTTTTTGAGAAATTTTGAATTATCCCTCACTTTATTTACCATATTTTACGGTGCACCCACTATTTTTCCATAATATACAAATTTTTCCACTTTTGACGGAATACATAACCTACATCTCACGCAAATTAATTTTTTTGGTTAAACTTATTTGGAAAGAAAGGAAACTCAACTCCATATTTGGAAAGAAAGGAAACTCAACTCTAGTAATATAATTTGTTAAACTTATTTAAATTAATTTTTTTGGATGTAATATTGATAATATCTTGATATCTATTTGTTATTATCTTTCAATCAATATAAAATTTATTACTATACGTACGCAAAATTTATTTGCTTTAAATAGCATAGATAAATTTACATATTAGATTACTTGTCATTATCCGTACACATAATTTATTTTGTTTTAAAAAAAATCAAGTAAATAATATATTATATTTTGGATGATAATAGATGTAATATTACCTATTTGTTGTTTTCTTTTTTAATAAAATTCTTTTACTTATGGTTGTAGATTTAAATTTAAATTGGTTGAGTATTTACTTAAAACTTAGACGACTCAATTTTGGAGCCCATTCCAAGCCGCTTTTATCTTCAAGAATATCAAATAATGGATATATGCAAATACGTTGGTTTCTCCACATTTCAAATTGACATGGTTATTCTTTCCATATTTATACCTTTCTTTTGGATAGGGACATTCAATCTCTTTTTACTACATAGTCCTAGTAGTTAATATTCCTACTTCTACTCTTAACACTTTTTTTTTCTAACAAACAACTACATAGACCAATATTAATAACTTTCTTTTATCACTTTTTACAAGAAGAAAATCTTGATCCTCAAATCTTCTCGTACAACAGAAAGGGTAGTTTTACCATACACGAGATCCTATGTCAAATTTAATGGGTTAGAACGTTTTTTTATTATAAATTATGTAGTCACTTTTATTCCAAAAATTTGATGGCTTTTTGTAAATTTATAATATAATTTTGGGAGGCCTTGCTTGCACCATATCACATCATCGTATCATGTCTGTTATTTCATTTAAGATAAAAAAATACAGATATTAAAGATTTAAATTGCACATTAACAAGATTTATTCAAATTTAATTTTCTCCAAATCTAACTTATGGCTAACAAGGGTTGAGGATATAAAATGGATATGGTTTCTATTAATGTTAGAGCACTATGACATTAACAAGTTGAGAAAAAAAATGATAGCATAGCCCAAAAGATATCACATCGATCATGTATATACAAAATTATATTATATATGAAGAAGAACAATAGCGTAATATATTGAATTTAATTATAGGTGTAATATAGATGCTATCTAATTGATAACAATATCTTTGATAAAAGAGGAAAAAGTGATCAGAAATGAAAAAAAAAATTTAAAAACAAAAAAAATGAGCAAAAACGACTAAAATCGATAAAGCGACTAAAAATGATCAAAAGACCAAAAATGACTAAAAATGACAAAAAAAAATCAAAATAACAAAAAAATGACTAAAAACTATAAAAAAAGATTAAAAATGACCAAAAATGATTAAAAATGACAAAAAAGATTAAAAACGTCATAAAATAACTAAAAACAATCAAAAAGACAAAAAACAACAAAAAAATAATTTTAAAAACAACTAAAAAATAAAAAACGATAAAAAATGACTAAAATGACCAACCACGATAAAAAGACCAAAATTTTACCAAAACAACTAAAAACAATCAAAAAGACAAAATAGATCAAAAACGATAAAAAAATGAAAATGACAAAAAAAAACGACAAAAAAATGATTATAAACAATAAAAATGACTAAAACCAACCAAAAATGATTAGAAAGACTAAAAACGATCAAAAATGATTAAAAAAAAGACCAAAATCATCAAAAAAGACTAAAAACAACCAAAAGAAACGATAAAAAGTCAATAAATGACAAAAAAAAAAAACGATAAAAAAAAATAACAAAAAAGGAGAGTACTTAGAAAAAAAAAAAATTCCAGACAAAAAAAATATACCCACATATTCTTAAGGAATATGATCCCCATGTTTTGTGGGTAAATTATTTTACCTAGTATTCATAAGTTCTGGGAATAATTTTTTTATAGCTTAAACAAACATGGTAATAGATTTCCACCCTAAATTTTTTTGTAATTAAAAAAAGTTACCGCATACCGAACACCCCCTAATTGTATAATTTGTCAAGCTGACTTCAAAAAATTGGGAAACAATTTTTTTGTTTGTTGTTGTCGTTGATGTTATTATTCATGGAAATTGAATTGTTTCTCCTATATCATTGCCTGCATATTTCTGCATATTTCAATTAGACGACCTTTATGAGCATTATAATGAAGCAGAGAATGAATGGAGTTCAAATCAAAATCAATAACACCTGATGAACACCACAACCATAACTATTAGAAGGCAATCTTTGCTTAGTAACGACAAACATGAAATTATATGTTCTGCTAGTAGTTATATATTTATGATCATCATAAAATCCAATGATTAATTGAAAAAGCTCAGAACGAACAACAATATTTAAGCGATTAAGGTAAAATCATATATTAATTTTGGTTAAAGGTGTGCTAACATAATGAATAAGGATGGGACATAGCAAAAAGATAATGAGTGTAAACTCCCTCGACCAGATTTCAGTAATTTAGGATTATTTTTAGCTAATTAGAATTATTGCAACTTTTTGAAATTTATTTTGCTTACATATTCTATTGATTTGTGCACATGTCCATCACACAATTAAATAGAGCATTACACTAGCTGTTAACCCCAAACAAGTTCACATACCTGTCCTAGACATGTTAGACTATTTTTCTGAATTTTGTGCAACTCCCAGATGCTTTATTTTGAACCTCGTTTGAGACGCACAAATATCGTTACAAAAGTCCGTATTTATTTTCTATTTTATTTCTTGCTCTTTACCCATCTCTGTACCCCTAGAGATTGAGGACCAACAAGCACCTGTTTTGCCCAAACAAAAATACGTTAATATTCTCTTTGAATATACTACAATTAGTATATTGACACCGTAGTAAAATTATGGCCCTACCTACATCTAAATAATTAGAGAACACCGTGCGCAGTATTTATTAAATAATAAATACGGTGACCCGTATCACCCAAAGAACCAG